>CM046436.1:9343387-9764060 GCA_025506505.1 Flaveria sonorensis
TATCTCATTTGACATCATTGTAAAATACTAAAATTAGTTCGTTTTAGCATTAGTGGAAAGAATTTCGTTATAGCATACTGATGAATCTTTCAGAAAAATATTACTTTTTATAATTAGTTACGTAAATTATTATTAACGAACTTCATTGTGAAATTTGTTAATTACTTAAATACATGATCCTTATGAGGAGACATTTATCTATGAAGATAATAAAAATACAAAATAACATAATAATAAGTTTTGGAATCAAAATAAAAAATAAAGTAATATAATAAAAATCAAATAAAACAAAACATTCGACTAAAGTACCAATTAAATGTTTTTAGGTTTCAGGGTATTGGTTCTCTGTCGGTATTTTTCCTTATGGTATCATAATCGTTATTTCGCTCTGCTAGTTTTATGCTAGTAGTTTATATACTATATATAAATATTTCCGTTTAAAACAAATAAAACAATAAGGGTTGTTTGGTAGACTTTTGATGGTCATTATGAGCTTATTTTTAATGGTTCATAAACTCTTAATAATTAAGAGTTACTTTAATGCTGAATGGTTAAAGATTAATTAAGAGATACCTTAAGATGTTACATTTTAACCGTTCAGTATTAAGATTATTTCTTAATCATGAAAGTTTATAAACCAACAAGAGATAGTTTATTAATGATTATTAAAATGCTACCAAACAACCATTAAAATCTTAAACATAGATTAAAAATTGATAGAAAAATTTACAAAAACATTCATTTCAGGATCGTGTTACGTTTAAGTATAGAAAGTATAAATATTATTTTAAAAAGAAAGGTGGAAATATTTACTAAACAATTTAATTAACTTTAATAATTATATTTCAAATAACTCATTTTGACTTGAAGTTTTTTTATTCAGCCGTCTCACACTCTGAATTCGTCATGTTGTTCAACTTGATTGTTGGCCTATTGCATTTTCAAGGACACCTTTTTCTAGGGACCAATTGTTGAGGGACCATCAAAACATTGCACGTTTCTTTTTACAAACACAGTGTACTAACCTCTTAAAAAAATATCCATGGAAAGACATCGGCATCGGTGGAGTGTGAGTTTTTATTTAGAGTAAATTATCATTTGCATCACTGATATTTTCTTATATTAACCACTTGTATCTCTACAATTTTAAAGTCTCGATTTGCCCCTTGACTTTTTATTTTTGTATCTATTTGTATCCCAAACCCTAATTCCGTTATGTTGTTCTGCCAACTCTTTATGAAAAAAACTAAATTACTCTTAAGAAATAAATAATTTTTTTTATGTGTGTGGGTCCCATGTTTTTTTATTCTTAAGGCAATTTAGTCTTTACAACAAAGACTTAACAATAACTAACGATGTTAGTCACTTGGATTCAAATGAAAACAAATGACACGTTAGGGGGCAAATCGAGACTTAAAAACTGCAGGGATACAAGTGGTTAAAATAAAAAAAAAAAAAACATCAGAGATGCAAATGATAATACTCTTTTATTGTTTAGTAAGATCATCGACTTGAACTTATCGCATTGTGGTTGGTTTTAGAAATGTATAAATGTCCATTCAATTACAAATATTATATTATTTAGTGTTTATGTTCTTTTATATATATCTATAATCTATAATCTATAATACATTATAAAGCAAACTGGATGGATAAAACGTAATTGAACACACTTTTAAGATGTAGCTCAAAAGTCACGCGCTTAAAAGCCTAGATGTCACTAAAATTTTCCATTAATGCTCTTCTTGTGCTTTAAAGGCTTGTACATATTGTTCATTTCACATCGAATGAGAAATAAAATTTAGGTGAAATGAATGACTATAAAATGACCCTTTGGCTTTTCTAAGTAATTCATTCATTTCATTGTTTTTTTTATCCCATATTGATGAAGAAAAAAATAGAGTGACCACTTACTCTATAAAGTGTAGGCCCCTATTTTATTGTTTCTTTGTCTCATATTATGAAGAAAAAAATAAAGAACACTTACTCTATAAAGTGGATGCACTAATCTCTCATCCACATTAAATGAAAAAGAAATTTAGATGAAAAAATGATTATAAAAAAGATCATTTGGCTTAATTCATTCATTTAGGGGAGGTTTTCTCACCTTATCATTTGGCTTAATTCATTTTTTTGGCCCTAATTAAAACTGTAACTGAACTTGGTGTAGAGTACAAATTGAACCAGCTGTATAGTCATCCCACTCTGGTTTAGGGGAGGTTTCTCACCTTATCCTCACTCTATAATAGTGAAGGAACCATCTATATAGATCATTCCTTCAACTTAGTCGACTTTTTATAAATAGTTCATCTATTTCATTATTCCTTTGTCCCATATTGATGAGAAAAAAAATAGAGGTACCACTTACTTTATAAAAAGGATGCCCTAATTTATTGTTTCTTTATCCCATATTAATGAAGAAAAAAAATTGAGAAACCACTTACTCTATAAAGTGGAGGTCCTAATTTATTGTTTCTGTCTCATATTGATGAAGAAAAAAAATAGGGACCACTTACTCTATAAAGTGGAGGCCCTAATTTTTCATCCCACATCGAATGAGAGAAGAAACTTAAATGAAGAAAATAACTACAAAGAGCCTTTTGGCTTTTCTAAATAATTCATTCATTTTATTGTTTTCATGGTTTCTTTGTCTTATATTGCTGAATAAACAAAATTTAAGGGACTACCTACTCCATAAAATGGATGCCCTAATTAAAACGTATAACTGAACTTGGCTTAAAGTACAAATTGGACCAGTTGTATAGTCATCCTATTTTGGTTGAGAGGAGGTTTCTCATCTTATCCTCACTTTATAAAAGTGGAGGAACCACCTATATAGGTCTTCCTTGCACATTAGTTGAGGGAATGTTACTCTTCTTCATCCTCAATATATAAAAATGATTGAGGGAATGTTACTCATCTTCATTCTCAATATATAAAAAGGAGACCATAAGTAGCATTAAAAATCAAGTTTCGCACCACAACACGTGGGGGTATTATAAAACAAGGGAATAAAATTTAGACGAAAGAAATTATTATAAAAATGACCATTTGGCTTCTCTAAACAATTCATCTATTTCATTGTTTTTCTACTGATGAAGAAAAAAAATAGAGGGATCACCTTCTTATAGAACATTATAAAGCATTTAACATGACCACAAAGGTAATTAAATTTTTTAGGTGTCATGCATAAAGCCCCGAATGTCACTAAAATTCTTCTAATAATGTCCTTCTTTTGCTTTAAAGACTTGTACATATTTCTCAACCCACATCGAATGAAAGAATGAAATTTAGATGAAACAAAATGACTATAAAAGGACCAGTCGATTTTTTCAAATAATCCATTCATTTTATAGTTTCTTTGTCCCACGATAAGAAAAAAATAGAGTGACCACTTACTCCATAAAGTGGAGGCTCTAATTCATTGTTTCTTTGTCCCATATTGATAAAGAAAAATAATGTGCGGACCACTTATTCTATAAAGTGGAAGCCCTATCTTTCATCCCACATTGAATGAGATAAAAAATTTAGATTAAAAAAATGACTATAAAATGACCCTTTAGCTTTTCCAAATAATTTATTAATTTTATTGTTTCTTTGTCCTATATTAATGAAGAAACAAAATTGGAGGGACCACCTGCTTTATAAAGTGGATACACTAATCAAAACCATAACTGAACTTGGTCTAGAGTACAGATTGGACCATTTGTATAGTCATCCCTTTTGATTGAGAAAATGTATCTCATCTTATCCTAACTGTATAAAATTGAATAAATCACCAATATAGGTCGTCCCTCCACATTAGTTGAGGGAATATTATTCACCTTCATCCTTAATATTGAAAAAGGGTTAAGGGATGTTACTCACCTCCATCCACAATATATAAAAGAGGACCATAAACTAGCATTAAAACCAAACTTTCGCGTCACAATGTGCGCGGGTATTATAAAATAAGAGAATGAAATTTCGATGAAAGAAATTACTATAAAATGACCATTGGTTGTTTCAAATAATTCATTTATTTCATTGTTTCTTTGTCCTATATTGACAAATGAAAGGACCATCTACTTTATAAAATGAAGACCCTAATTTCACTCTATAAAAGTGGAGGAACCACCTATATAGGTGGAGAAGATATGGTAATTTCAATTCAATTTTAAGACACTTAAGAACATTGTTATTGTATTTGATCAAACAAGTTTGAGATTATCATTTTATATATTAAATGTGCTTTGAATCCATTACCTTTTGTCTCAATCTTTGCAGTCATGAATGTTAGAGTTTCAAAGATCACCATATACAAAACTAAAATAATTGTATAATCATGAATATGTATTTACAACGACTAAGTAGTGACAAAATAGATACACCTACGATAACACGTGGGCAAACAAGTAAATAGGCAAAACGCGCGTGTCATGAATGTTAGACTTTTAAAGATCAGCATATACAAAACAGAATAATTGTATAATAAAAATATGTATTCACAACGACTAAGAGGTGACAAAATAGATACACCTACGATAACGCGAGCAAACGATTAAACTGGCAAAACGTGTATGTTATTAAACCATAAGGGCACAATTGACTCAGTGAATAATTTCGGGTATAAGCCTTATTCCTAAATGTCTTGTGATTATCAAGTCTCATTGTAATGTATTGACGTCACATGAGTAGTTTGTATCCTTTGATATAATGACCATTCGTTTCACTACCCTAACATAATTGAACTTGGAACATGACGTTTTCTTTGATGATTGAACGCGTGGTTCGCGCAGCAAAGCGCACGGGGTCATGCTAGTATATATATATATATATATATATATATATATATATATATATATATATATTGTAACACCCCAACCCTATTAGGGCTGATGTGTCATTATCATAGTAATCAAAACATAAGACATGATTTTATAATTAAAAGCATTAGGAGTAAATCATCAAAACAATGTTTAAGAGCTCTAGGGTTAAAGTATTCATTACATATTATTTAATCAGCCAAATTTAAATGACTAGCATATGCTACAAAAATGGCTAGATATCTCTGTTCAAAAGTCCTAGAGCTCAATTTATCTCTCTTTACACTCCGTCCGGAGTAACCTATGAACCTGTTGTAAAACAAATATTTATGAAATGAGTCGAATGTCCAGTACGGATATATGCACAAATAACAATAATGATAACTGCAAGAACATCAAGATTGAAAATAACATAAAATGATACGAGTGTGAAGTAAGGCATGTCAATAAAATAAAGCGTATCATAAAGATGTACCCATTGAGCCGAATAACTTATATCAAAACAGACATGCACTTAGAACTGCAGACCCTATGTACCGAACGTGAAATGAAGTGTGGGTATACACAACAACCATCCACCATAATTATATGCATATATCCTAGGAGTAGTCCATACGCCTCCTCAACATAATGTGGCCAATGTATCTCGCAAGTACCGAAGGAGACGTTGTGATCTCTGCTCACCGTCACGGTTGGTGCCACGTCATCGATGCCGCAAGGACATGCTTGTGGTCACCCCCACAAGTAGGGACATGCTCGGTGGCAGAATACAACAAACTGAAATGATGCTGCAATGTAGTATCTGAAATACGTTCCCTCTAATGTCAAGCGAAAAAGAATTCATATCATAACATAAGAACATGCGACTACGAGTTCAATTCAATAAATTAACATCGCATGAAAAGTAATACTAAGTTTCAATGTAACGGAGCAAAAATAACAATGTATCAAGTTATCAATAAAAACACAACCAATTGAAACAGATTGAAATGCCAAAGACGATCGGAAATTTCAATAAAATATGAAAGTCAAATGGGTTTCAACAATCAAGTGAACTACCATAACGACAAAGGGTGGGATAAGAATCCATACCTTAACTACTCTCACAATGATGTTAGATTTGTTTCTTTAGGGGGGTTGTGACAACCTACAAGTAAATAATATATTTGTTGAAATTTATTATTCTAACTTTAAATGTACTAAATATCATATATACATTAATACGATGACGTAATTTCTTAGGTCGAGTAATGTTGTTTGTGTCATGAAATTTTATATTAAACAATAGTAATTATCCCTAATTAATTTGAAGAGTTAGATGTTGGATTAAAATAATTACGAACCATGTTTTAATAGTTTGCTGTTACGGTCGTATGTAAGTTAAATAGTTATGACTTCTTTATTATTAATGTTATTTGCTTATATTATTTGTTAGAATTTATAAATTTAAGTACCATATATGTTTGAACTACTTCTCTTTTACTTAACTTGTTAAATTATTCAAATTTGAGAAGACAGAAAATCTAGGTTATATATGTATTTTTTTTTCTTTTTAGTAATATACTATTTTAACGTTTTAACTTGCACGTATGATCTATGCGTATATGAGAGAGAGGTTTATTTAGTTTCATTTAAATTTAAAGATTATAAAATATTATAATAAAAGTGATGTATTCATAGTATTCTCTAATCGAGATATATTTATTTAAGTATAATTAAGATGAAGTAACATTTAGATTTCTTTATATATATACAAAAATATACCAAGCATCGACTTAATTAATAGAATATATATACATAAACACACAATCTTATTTTTTAAGTATTTTATTGATTTAAACAAAAATATAATAAAAGAATAGAAAGTGGAATAGTTACGTGAGCTAAGAATATTCACAGAAGACAGCTAAACAAAAACACATAATCTTGTTTTTTAAGTATTTTACAAATTTCTTGTATTTTACATTTTAATCAGCATCCCCATCTCCTTATTTATCTTTGAACTTTTAGAGTTATGTGAATAGTAATATTTAAAACATAAAGATTCATTAGAGCATTCATAGCAGAATCTCCTTCTTCGTCTTTATATTTTAACTAAATTTCATATTTTCTTACAATTATTTCTTAACTTTGTTTAACATCTCACATTTCATTCTCTATCTTTATCTCTATCTCACTTACAAACACTTATTTAATTATTGTTTTTCTCTCTTATACACTCACAAAAAAATATAAAAACTGATGAATAGTAAATTTCTATGTTTAGAGAATCACTATTCATATAACTTTAAAATTTGAAGATAGAGAAGGAAATGGAGATGCGTGAAGATGTAAAATACAAAAAATCTCTAAATAATAGAGATGGAGATAGAGTTAGAGTCTCTACAGTGAATGCTCTTAAACATAGAGATTCACTATCAATCAATCTTTATATTTTTTATGAGTGTATAAGAGAGAAAAATAATAATAAAATAAGTGTTTGTAAGTGAGATAGAGATAAAGATAAAAAATATGATGTGAGATATTAAACAAAATTAAAAGATAATTGTAAAAAAATATAAAATTTAATAAAATATAAAAATATACAAGGAGATTATGTTGTGAATGCTCTAATTGGTTTTTTTATCTCATTATGCAAAACTATTTTTTTATTCTTATATTTTTGTTATGATTATGAGTTTCAGATATATTTGAGCATGGATAACATTACCGTCTTCCTCACTCATAGTTTCACATAAAATCCACAAATAATTTGCATAACTTAGATTTATTAGTTATCAAGGTTTAACTATGTATAAACGTATGCAACACACTTGATACATGAAAGGTTTGATAAGTTCGATGATGTTCTCATTAATATCGATCCCTATAAATAGGAGAGGCTCTCCACTATTTTAGGTAGGAGATAACCTTCAACCCAATACATAGTTATCTCTAAATATACAAGATATAGATCTAATCTAAATTCACAAAATTGATCTAATCTATTACACCCCCGCAGTCTAAGCGAGAGGAGGCCGAATGCTTAGACTGGACCGAAAATCGTCAAATAAGACCCGTGGAAGACCTTTTGTAAAGATGTCAGCTATTTGGTAGCGGGACGGAATATGAAGAACGCGTACATCACCACGTTGAACCAACTCACGAACAAAATGAACATCCAACTCTATATGTTTGGTACGTTGATGCTGTACCGGGTTCCCAGATAAATAAACTGCACTTATATTGTCACAATAAACCACACTGTCCTTCTGAAGGGGGCGACTTAATTCCAACAATAAATTCCGAATCCAACACAATTCGGCTACCACATTGGCCACACCCCGGTATTCTGCTTCCGCACTAGAGCGGGATACCACAGCCTGACGCTTAGATGACCAAGATAACAAATTAGAACCCAAATAAACGCAATAACCTGAAGTGGAGCGTCTAGTGTCTGGGCAACCAGCCCAATCAGCATCCGTGTATGCGCGTAAAGAAAGTTCACTGAATGTGCCCAAAGTGATACCAAACGAGGGAGTGCCCTGAAGATATCGAATAATCCGTTTAAGGGAATTCCAATGATCAACCCGAGGAGAATGCATATGCATGCACACCTGCTGAACTGTATAGCTAATGTCAGGTCTGGTGAAGGTAAAATACTGAAGTGCACCAGCCAGACTACGATACAATGTAGGGTTCTCAAACAGGTCACTAGAGGAAGTACTAAGTTTGGATTTTGTGTCCACGGGAGTAGCAACAGACTTGCAAGATGACATACCGACCCGATCAATAATATCCAATGCATATGATTGTTGCGATAAAAACATTGTATTTTGCTGTCGTGTTACAATAATCCCCAAAAAATGACTCAATGGTCCAAGATCTTTCATATCGAACTCAGCGGCTAGTTGATGTATGAGGGTAGCCCGTAGTGTATCATTAGATGTTGTAAGGATAATATCATCAACATAAATAAGTAGATAACCCTGATGATGTTATAAGTAGTTCGTTTGATGGGTTACCTGAACCGCAAGCTGTAGATCTGAAACTAATGGGTCACCGGAGAACGAGAGTAGCGACGACGATTAGGCGGTGGTGCTCCTGGTGGTCGGAGGAGATGGCAGCAAGTTGAGACGAGCGGCAATATAAGGGTGGCATGAATATTAAGGTTTCTTTTTTTTTTTCGATTAAGAGGAGTTAGTGGTGGATATATGAAAGCTGGTTTTGAATTGTCAAATGTACTTACCATTTAGCTATGCATATTTCTTTTTTAATTTTCTTTTTGTTACTTGTTAATTTTTGTTTTTTTTTTATTATTATTATTATTACTTGGAATTGCTGTTTAAAGATTCATAAATAAACATACACATTCACGCTTTCCATATATAAATATAATAAATTGCTAGTTTATTTCAGTTACATTTAGATAATCATTTGGAGACATTATCAATTACTGTTTTCCAGATTTTTACCATGTTCATGTTCAACCCCACCAAGAGTCTAGGGTAAGTAAATGGGAATGAACCAACTTGATAACGAAGAGAACATTTTAGAAGGGACACGTTGGGTGATCCAATCCCTATGCCAAACCATTTTTTTCCTTTGGATTAATTAAGAGGCTCGAAGCTAAGTTGGATATGTGCGAGTTGGACATGTTGGATATGGAGGCATCAACCATGAAAATGATGTCGAAAAATAGGTGGCATATTTGTGGTCCACCCATTGAAAGGAAGATCCCACGAAAGGCACCAACATTGCAAGCCATGGAGAGAACGATGTGTAGATTCTCCATGATACGGCGAATAAAAAGGGAGGCATTGGATCTCCCTGTCGAGTTAGTTGCGACTAACATTTTATCCATAAGCCCTAAAAACCCACATGACCAAACATAGAATCCAGTCAACATGGTCAAATGCCTTTGCGGAATTGATTTTGTAAGAACACAGCTTATCTTTGGAGTGTTTTGGCCAGGCAAGAAGCTTGTTGATAATCATGGGACCAAGGATGATTTATTTTTTAGGAAATTAAATTGCACGTCACTAGTAATGGATGTTAGTTAAATGATTTAAGATGATTAGTCAACACCTTGGCAATGACTTGATAGATGGAGCCAACGAGGCTTATTGATCGGAAGTTCTTAACCGTTAGGGGCATCTACCTTTGGGATAAGGCGATAAAAAGGAATTGTAACTTTTACTTATCGTTTGTTTTGAAGAAGCTTTCAAATATTTTTTAAAGTCGTATTCTAGAAGATCCCATTAAATAAAATTTGTTAGTGATTTAGTGATCATTTTGAAAAACTTGGGGTAGGGTTTGATTGATAATTTTGAAGATTGTTTGAGTTTTGAAATGAAGAAACAAAGGATTTTATCACTATTAGACAATCTAGAAGATGAGTGCAGGTCATATAGATGACATGTGTTAGAAACTTAGTTGCTTTGATGCAAACTTTAAAGTTTAAAGTGATTGTCAGCTATCATTTATCGCAACTGATTTGGTAACTTATGTGTCCGATCCACGGAGAATAGTGCGCGGTCCTGGACATCTGCTTTATAGTCTTTTTATTTACTCAAAATTGATAATTTTATATACAAAAACTATATTTCATCCTTTGGGATTAGTTGAAAGAAAAAAAGTCGTTTAAATTTAAAAATACTAGAAACATCCTGGGTATGACACGTCCTTTTATTATTTTTAAATGTGAGCACATTTTGATAATCAAACAAAATAATTTAAAAACCCAATGAGTTCGTCGCTTTAAAAAAACCCCTTTGAATCCAAAATAGAAGAAGATATTCGTTTGTTCCCGATATATGAATTTGATCAACTCATAGGTTATAGTCATGCATGTACACGTAGCATACACATCATCATATTCAGTTCTAACGATGAAGATTGCTCATAATATCACAAAGGATTTGTTACAAACATTTGAACATTTTTTGATAAAGTGATCAATATAATTGATGACTTTTGATTGATATAAGGAGAATAACAGTTAGGTATGCGTTTGTATCCAATATTTTTATTATTATGTTTACGTTTAAATACTTACGTGTTATTTTGTTGTGTTTTTACTTAGATAAATTTGTTATTATTTTATTATTGTGTTTTATATATTAGAAGTATATAATAATAATATTTAACTATTACATTTTTCAGGATTCGTAATTTAGAAAACAAAACAATGAAATGACATCTTGAACTATGCCTAACAATAAGAAACCACGGTCACAAAAAAACATCAAAGTTACATTTACATATCGATATTTTATTTCATGAAACTTGACAATTAATACGATAACAGATAACAGTAGAAATAGAAGTTAAAACCACAAGCAATCCAATAAAACAAATCTTAAAATATATCATGCATCTGTACAAACGTATACACCTCAAATCAATAAGAGATATCTCGAGTAACATGTTTACATTTATCCAACCTTTTTTATAATTAACAAGAAGTTTTCCAAAATCATATAATAACGAATTTGTCACAACCCTATACAAAATGGTTCCATCTATACACATTTTTCGTTGTAGGGGCCGAAACTGACACCATTAATTGACACATCACTTTCTTCTTCATTGCCATGTGATTTTGGGTGGCATCTCTCGAAGCAAGCGTCTTCATAAATCACCCTTTTCGATTTGCCGACGTCTTCCCTCTCTTTTCTCTAACATTTTTCGTTTCCCCCCTCTTTCTACATTTTCTTCATATAAAAATCCAATCTTTCATTCAATCAATCTTGCATTCACAGTTGAATTTGAGGAAAATAAAACCCCAATTCGTATGGCAGTCATGAATGCAGGTTTGGTTTTGTGGGTGTGAAGTGAAAAGATGAAAGTGGGTGAGTTTAACTTCTATCATTCTAATCAATCAAGAGTTTGATTTTCAGCAAAAGAGAAGGTATTGTTTCTTACATTTGGTACTGTGATTATGAAGCTAAAATGGTAACTCTGTGGAGACAAGATTGTTTATCTGGTTATTGGGTTTGTTTCTGCTGAATATTTTTGGAGCTCTAGTGCACACCAAGTGTTTGATAAAAGTCCTGTGAGGTTCATCATTGTATATTTGTGAAAGCACCAGTTAATAATATGTTTATTGGGTTCTTGTGATGTGGGTGTGAACCAAAATGAGAGCTTCAAGTAGTGTAGGGCTTGGTTTGAGTCTTGTTTTTGGGTGTCTGTTACTAGCTCTTGTTGCTGAGCTTTACTATCTGTTATGGTGGAAGAAAACTGTGACTAACAGAGAAATGATTCAACAAAGTTACAGTAGTCCAGCAAGAGAATTCTTCTACATGTTTTGTTGGAAAAAACCCTCATCTTTGACCCCGACTGGTCTAACCACAGACACCCAAGTTCATGAACCACAAGCATCATCAGCTCATGCTCATCATCATCCAAACAAGGAGATATGGCTCAGGACATTTGGTGAAGAACAAGAAGTTAATGACACCATTGTTGATTCAGAGGAACTGAGGCTGCAGAACCTATTTGTTCCACCAAGATTTCTATTCACCATTAGAGAAGAAACAAAAGAAGATCTTGAATCAGAAGATATGAGTAAGATAGGGTCAAGAAGGATGAGTGATGTGATTTCATTGGATACTCCATTTTTTACACCTCTTGCTTCACCAGCATACTTCACTCCTCCTATAACTCCTGGAGATTTTACATATAGAGCTTTCAGCCCTTTGTTTCAGTCGTCAAGCGATTCGGAGTTCAACAGGATATGGGCTTCACCACCTCCTAAGTTCAAGTTCTTGAGAGATGCTGAAGATAAACATCAACAAAAGATGATGAAAAGATTTGAAGGCGATGATGCTCCTGCTCCAGAAAATGATGATGATGATGTTGTCATCAAGGATGAAGAAGCTGATTCTTTTATCACATTAACCGTGTCTAAGAAGAAAGAGAGGGAGTGTTAACATTTGATATTATCTTTTCAATTCAAGCTCTCCACAGGTACTTCCTAGTTCCTTTCCAAATTCAGACCACATTCCCAGAATGAATTAGATTTGGTATTCTTATATGTGCAAAATCTATAGCTTTTTTGTTTGAGTTTTAGTAGAACCTTTAATCTAACAAAAATTAGTTACTTCTTTATTATCTTCAGATGTTCTTTACTAAGAGTTCAATCTTGAAAGAAGCCCATATGAATTGTTCAGTTCTGTCATCATGACACTTATCTTCATTTCATGTCTATTGAATTGTTCATCATACTGAAGCATTTGTGTACATACTGCACTGTATTGGTTTTATTGAAAGATTATCTATAGCATAACCTTTATTTATTTATTATTTATTCTGCCACTTTTTACACACAAAGATTCAACTAGTTTATTTGCTTTTAACATAAACACTTGTAAAGTAGTATCTAGAGAAGGTGGGGGACAATATTCTCCATCAGACTGCAAGTCAAGGTGGGGGTGGGGCCATGGAAAATGGGAGTAGTTCTTTGTTTTATTGAAATCTTAATGTTTCCCTGAGTTGTCTTGATGTTCTTTATTACCTGTGTAATCTAATTACTTGCACGCTGTCCAATGTTATAATTTTGTGCTTGAAATAAATGCAAAGTCAGTATTATTAATATATGTCAAGGTTAAGAGAAAATCAGAAAATCAAAAAGTTGTGATCTATCTTTATAGTCATGTTACATAAATATCAGGCGTATCATACACAAAGCCATGCTTGAGTATGTATTTATGTTGGCATATCATACTTCATCCCCGATTTTTCTTAAAATACATGCTAATTCATATGTGATTTCATTCTCTATATTATACTCAAATCTACTCTCCTGAAGCTGAAAATTTTTCAAGCTAAAATGATCACAATCCTACGTGGTTTATATTTGCGTCAAGACATCTAATTTTTCCCTATCAAGCACGAACATTTAACTCATTTATCTAACAAGTCAAACGGGTTAACAAGTCGGGTTGTACCTTAAGATATAGGCTGTAGACGTAACTAACTATAGAGGTAAAACATCTTATAGAAATGAATTCTTTCATGATTACATGTAAGGTTAAAGCTATATGTTGGTTATTTTCATTACATTGAAGTTAAGACTTCTGTACAACACCTTATAGATGATTGGGTGTCGGTGTTGGTAACTAAGGTAAATAATATACTCTACGAAAGGAGGTTCTTTTATAAAACAGATGTAAGTTTTTCTCATGTGATGTTTATGATAGGCTGGACCCGAAGCTGCGACCTTGATTCGAGGGGGACCTTAGGCAGAAAGTACTTGATAGTTGAGGGACGACTGGTACATTTTATCACTTAGCGTAGTAGACAAATGCACAGACAGATTACAAGGGGGTACAATGTCAGGAGACTTATCATTGCCATTGGATCATAAACCCCACCAGATCTTGTCAAGCCTGTACTTGGGAACCGCAACTGGTTTGTAACCCGGAACTAGAACCAGGTTGGAACCGACACTGCCCGTGGGGTTGAATTCACTTTGTAACCACCATGTTAGAACCCGGTTTCAAACCCAAACAGAAATGGATAAAACCTGGTTTTAAACCCGAACTGATAATTTCTTCTCCAAAAAGTGGTTCCGGTTTAAACTGATTCCAACAAAAACAACCGGTTCCAACAAAAACTGGTTTTGACCAGAATCGACAGGATTTGGTTTCAACCCTCTTGCAATCCAATTATTTAACTTCAAGTTTTTGTAGATTTTACTCATCATTATAGATCTGTGATTTTTAATCACAATAATAATTACTAATATTTATATATTTTGTAAAACAAAATGACAAGTGTTATCAAGATGTTGTGGTGTCCTTCATAAGTGGTGAGGCTTCAAGTCCCGTTGTAAACACATGATATAGTTTAGGAGTAGATTAGTGGGTATGTGAGTTTGTCGTTATAAAATATATTTTCTAAAGATTAATTATTAATGAAAAATTGGATTTTAATAATTCAAACTATTGATTATTGGTCAGTATTAATTTCAACTAACAATTTGAACAATATTAATCTTAACTTTTAATTTTGTTACCGATAACAATCATAGGCTAACTGTTGGCTAACTCTGTTTAGTTTTTGATGACATGACACGTGACGTTGCTTGTGACGTGTCTTGTGACATGACGTTCTACATAATTAAAATAAAAAAATATAAAAATATCACTCGATTTTTGTGTTTCTGCCTCCAAGCTACTCGAACGATGACAAAAGAGTTACGTTAAAACTTCAAAAAATAACTTTTTATACAAAAGAATTGAGTAATCCATTTATATTTTTAATTGTAACTATGTTATATGTTATGTCACGAGCCACATGACGTGATACATTATTCAAAACTAACAGAGTTAAGAAATAGTAAAACTGAGATTGTTATTAATAACAAAGTCAAAAGTTATAATTAATATTGATCAAGTTATTATTAATTAGAATTAATATTAGATAATAATTAATAGTTTGGATTAATAAAATCTAGTTAGTTTTACATAATACCTAGCCTTTCTAATAAAAGCAATAATTAAAACATATCAAAACAGTTAAATACTACAACTTCAAACGACAAATACACATACAGTCCAATTAACTTTATTCATCATGAAATTGTAACAATTTCTACTCCAATCCAATGTCTAGAAACTCTAAACTTTCATCCAGTTTAAACTAATAACCAGAATCTATTATTGGCTACTCTTTTCTAAAACAAACCCAAAATATGATCTAAAAAACAATCAAATTTCATCAAACAACAATCTAATCAACTTCCTCAATCTTGGGTCCGGCACCGCTGCTGCCGCCACCAGCGGGAGCCACTCCCGCACTGGCGGCAGCAGCAGCATCCGGGACACCACCGCCCTGATACATCTTCGCGATGATCGGATTACAAATCGCCTCTAATTCCTTCATTTTATCCTCAAACTCATCCACTTCACCCAACTGGTTTGCATCTAACCAGCTGATAGTTTGCTCAATTGCATCCTCCATCTTCTTCTTATCTGCCGCAGCGATCTTTTCCGACACTTTTTCGTCGCTAATAGTGTTCCTCATGTTATAAGCATAGTTTTCCAAACTGTTCTTAGCCTCCACCTTCTTCTTATGCTCCTCATCTTCAGCCTTGTATTTCTCAGCTTCTTGCACCATTTTCTCAATATCTTCCTTTGATAACCGCCCCTTATCGTTAGTAATCGTTATCTTGTTCTTCTTCCCGCCAACTTTATCTTCAGCAGAAACATTTAGAATACCATTTGCATCGATGTCAAAACAAACGTTAATCTGAGGAACCCCACGAGGGGCGGGAGGAATGCCCGAAAGCTCAAACTTTCCCAACAAGTTGTTATCGCGCGTTCTGGTTCTTTCGCCTTCATAAACTTGTATCAAAACACCAGGTTGATTATCAGAATAAGTTGAGAAAACTTGCTCCTTTTTTGTTGGAATTGTTGTGTTTCTTGGGATCAAAACTGTCATGACACCGCCCGCTGTCTCTAGACCTAGAGACAGCGGGGTGACATCCAGTAATAGTAAATCTTGTACCTTTTCGTTTCCTTCGCCACTTAAGATGGCGGCTTGAACCGCGGCACCATATGCAACAGCCTCATCAGGGTTGATGCTTTTGCAAAGCTCTTTCCCGTTAAAGAAGTCTTGTAACAAGTTTTGTACTTTCGGGATACGCGTAGACCCGCCCACGAGCACGATTTCATGAACCGATTTCTTGTCCATTTTAGCATCCCTCAAGCATTTCTCAACCGGGTCCATACACTTTCTGAAAAGATCCATGTTAAGTTCTTCAAACCTTGCACGCGTTATAGTGGTGTAGAAATCCACACCTTCGTATAGCGAATCAATCTCGATTGTGGTTTGAGCAGTCGATGAAAGCGTGCGTTTAGCCCTCTCACACGCGGTCCTTAACCGCCTCAAAGCCCTCGGGCTTCCGGTAATGTCCTTTTTATGTTTTCTCTTAAACTCTTGAACAAAATGATTCACCATTCTGTTATCAAAGTCTTCACCTCCAAGATGAGTGTCACCCGCAGTCGATTTCACCTCAAAGATCCCCTCTTCGATGGTAAGAATCGATACATCAAACGTCCCACCACCGAGGTCGAAAATGAGCACATTCTTCTCACCCACACTACCCGCTTTCTTGTCTAGACCATAAGCAATGGCTGCAGCCGTTGGTTCATTGATGATACGCATCACGTTTAAGCCTGCAATGACGCCTGCATCTTTGGTGGCTTGGCGTTGCGAGTCGTTGAAGTATGCGGGGACTGTAACGACTGCGTTTTTGACAGTTGATCCGACGAAAGCTTCTGCGATTTCGCGCATTTTAGTGAGCACCATTGAAGAGATCTCCTCAGCTGAAAACTGTTTATCTTCGCCTTTGTACGAGACTCCGATCATGGGCTTTTCGGATGGACCGGAAGTGACCTTGAATGGCCATAGCTTCATGTCATCTTGTACAGATGTGTCACTGCATCTCCTACCGATCAGTCGCTTTGCATCTGTTAATATTATGGGTCATGTATCAAGATAATAACCAGATTAGTCAGAAGGTGTCATGAGTGGCTCAAACCGAAAGCAACTAAAGCTCTACCAATAATAAACCTCTTAGTTTGTTATTGCTGGTGTCTAGCTCGGATAAATAACTAAAGTTTATTATGTGAACTTTAGAAACGGCTCTGATTTTTTGGTTTGCTTAGGGCCTTGAAACTAATTTATAAGTTTGAACGGCTCCTGAGAGGTGTAAATGAGCCGAGTCGCCCGTGAGTGGAGTCGTTAGCTGCTTGAGTTCAGAACTCCAATCGAGCTGAGTTTAAACGAGCTCAAGCTTAAGCTTTTATTGGGGCTTATTTAATAAATGGGCTCGAGCCTATGTTTTACATATCGAGAGCTTAAGCCCGCATTTCAAGTATCAAGTTCGAGTAGCCTCGGGAGCTTATGAATTTATAATACAAGGAATAAATTGTATCAATTATGTTATACATAAAATTTTTAGTTATAAACATACATACAGTACAAAATATAATTAAATAATTAATGAATAATAAACAAGCATAGCCTGACCCGTGATCTAGCTAAAAAAAATTATTCACAAGCTGAACTCGAACTTTAGAAATAGAATTTTAAACGAACCAAACATAGCCTGACCCATTAACCAGAATACGTCTATCGAAACTACAAGTAGCGATTCATAAACGTACCGAAGACGGTGTTTGTAGGATTCATGGCAACCTGATTCTTAGCAGCATCACCAATAAGACGCTCGCCTTCTGTAAACGCAACATAAGACGGAGTCGTCCTGTTACCCTGATCATTGGCGATGATTTCGACGCGATCATGCTGCCATACACCGACGCACGAGTACGTCGTTCCTAAATCGATCCCGATCGCGGGACCTTCACCCTTCCCTGCCATCCTCAAACGATATTGTGGAATAGAATTTAGATCCGGAAAAATATATGTGAAAGCTTACTGTTGCTACTAAACTTGGTGAGTTAGTTGATGTGTAGCGAAAGACAATTTATAGTGTCCTAAGGATTATTAACAGCCGTTGATTAAAGGTTATTTTGATTTGATAAACCGAGTCCTTCGTTTGGAATTTGACCAAAGTGAAAATAATTGGTTCTTAGTCCTGTAATTTTTGCAAAACTTTTTTTTAGGTCACCATACTATATATTTGTTAATTTTACGTTTGATACAATTTATCTTGTAAAACAATAAAAATATAAAATTCCAAGAGTAGTCACTTGGACTGAGAAGAGATTTATGGTAATGTGTACTATTATTATTTCATCATTTATATTTCTTGTTGGTAGATCCATGGTGCGTATAAAATGCCACATTCATTAAAACCCGAATTTATTTATTCTGAGTTAGTTATCCAAACTTCTTGTTATTGAAGATGTATGTTTTGTAATTGGTATTGACTTGGATATTTCTTCGAATCGCAAGAAGATTATTTTTATATTGAAATATTTCATTAGCACTCAAGAATTTTCAATCTGATAATTCAAAGTGAAAATAACAAGAACACATATATAAGTACTGTTATAACAAACACACCAAAATTTGATCAAAGAACTATCTTATTTAGTGAGGAACAAGACAACTAATAATTGCGGTTGTTTACAAAGAGTGTCAGTTAATAATTATAACGGCCGTAAGTTAATAGTATTATGAGTGAAATCTTCATTATAGTTTACTTGCTATTGATGTTTTAGTTCTGTAGTTACTACTAATACTTTAGTTACTATTGGTTGCTTAGTTTCTAATCATGCATTGGTTAGTATTGATGTCCAAGTTGCTACTTATGAGTAATTTCCTATTTCTTTTTGACAACAATACTTTATTTTATGGTCTCTTAAACTACTCTTAGCTAGGTTTATACCTAGAAAGTCTCAAATAGTTTCCAACTTTTACCACTAGTTTACCAACCCACACAGTAAATTATTAATCATCAGTTCCTAGCAATTGATGTACAATTGATTATCTAATTATCTACTTTTAACCCTTATTTTATATCTAATTGGTTCATTTTTAGAGTTTGAAGATTTTAACAGACCATGAGTTATAGTTCGACTAAACATAAGAACGACAAGTGGGTAAAAATATTTATCCAAAGCAGAATACAAATTTGAGATTTAAAATACACAACAAAAAATAAAATGAAATAAAGTAAGCATGGTATTAAAGTAAATATATTTGATTGTTATGAATCAAATTGTTGATTAGTTATTGAACTCAATTGTTTGTTATACTCTTACAGGTCACATGGAGCTGAAAAGTGAATTATAAATGTTATCAAAGTAACTAATGAAGAGTTAGAGCATTCACATCCGGTTTCTTAAAATTTTGTGAGTATAATTTTTATATTATATGGTATGATTAGGGGTGGTTGTAAGTGAAATAGAAAGAAAATGTTACTGTTCATCTGTAAATTTAATAAATCATAATTCAATCCTTATAATTTTTTAATATTTTTGAAAGTGGTTGTGAGTGTAAAAGAGATAATAATAATAATAAATGTATAGAAAATATTATTGGATTGGAAAAGAAAGAGAAAAATATCGATTTTTAGTGTAATTATAAGAATGAAGATAAATAATGGATGAAGGGTAAATTAAAATCCGAGTGAAATTAACGAAGTTGCATGTAGTAGAAAGTAAGTACGAAGTCTATCTATTAAAATCAGGAGAAACTGACTGCGAATTTATTAGAGAATAACCAAAGTATAGCAGTAAGGAATGAGGGATGTCAATGACTTTCCAATGGCCGATTCTCAGTTATACAAATTATACTATTTGAATTGTAAAGGTCAACACACTTCTTAATGTTTATGGAATCTGGGAAGCATTCGAACCAAAAGACAAAGTTGATGAAAAAAAAGAAAAAAAAGAATTGGTCCTTCAATTTAGTTGGTAACGGATGTTGCAACTACTTCTACTCTAGTTGTAATCTTCCATGTTTATAGTAAACTACAATGTAATTTACCAAACTTAGCTTGAAATTATGGTCAATTGTAAAGTACAAGAGAAATCAATCTTTCAAAGCAGCATGCATTAAACATCAAAATATTGAAATAGCACCCAGGACAAAATATCACCCAATTACATAACATAATCTATTATGTAATAATTAAAAGTACATAAAGGCCTAAGCTAAAAACTTGAAAATAAGCAAATGAATTCTTTCCTCGAAATTTAACTTCAAGTCATTTTAGTTTAGAAACAAAGTTAAATGATATTTGATTCGTTCAAAAGATATTGGGCTGGGCCTGAGAGTCTAGGAGTCTAGACTCTAGCCCTACTTGCGTTGAATTGATTCATGCTGAGAGGCCCAGTCCGGCCCAGATCATCTAGTTTTTAGTTTAATTACGTTGTTCAAACTTCAAACCAGCCCAGTCTTTATAATGATGATTATGAACTTTAGGTTTTACGGTAAAAGCGTATAACTAATATTGCCTTAACCTTTAGCTAATGACGAACTGAGAGTTTTTTATGATGGTTTGAAAATTTTTAGGAGTTGATGTTATATTCTAAGCATTAAATATTTTTGTTCTGTTCAGGTTCGGATCATTTCATAAAATAAAAAAGATAAAATCAAATTAAATCTCAAATATATAATAAAAGTATGAGAATCGTTATTGAAATACGTAATAGAAAATGTATATATACTAAACAATTGTTTTTTTTCATGGGGGGTCGGACGACCGCCCCTGCCTCTAACTCGGTAATTGAAGTTAGAAAATCATAAAACATATATTTTGCCAAAAATGTTAGATTATTTTTGGACTGAATAGAAATTTACAAGGTTTGTTTCACTAACTAGAATCAGACTATGTTTGCCATTAAGTGTATAGGGTAACAAGTATTTGTGTTCTTTTGATCATTTGACTAGATGCGTGTGTTTCTAATACTTAAGGTATCTGATATAATGAAAATTAATATATTATGAGACTAATATATAAATAGTAGTAGTTAAATTGATTTGAGAATTTTGCTAGGGTCAATTTACACTGTTTGCTGGAGACAATTTACATTTTCTTCTTGTTTCTCTCTAAGCGATTTCTTTCATCAGAACATAAAGAGAAACCATAACACCACTAAAAACCTTCATCCATCTTGATTGAAGGCACTTAACATTCTCAATAATCAAGATTATCGTGAGCTCATCTTCATCAACAGATATACAAAAGATTAAATCATCTTATTCAAGTGATTTCTATTGAATTCACTATATTAATTAATTTAGGACTTATTCAATTGATATCACACGTAAAAGTCCATTCAATATATAAGAGATTTAAGTGAAAATTTATGTTTAGATGAAAGTTTACCTACAATTTTAGATAAGATAAAACCAAAAAAAAGTTATGCTTCAGTTTAAAAAAATTAAGAAGACCTTTTTGTATCACGATCATTACTTAAAATTTTCTAATATGAATATAATCCACGTACTTCTAATCCTATACCAGTATAAACTTACGTTGTGACTCAAAAATAACTTTAACAAGCTAAATTCTTTTTCATAATCGTATTGTCAAAAACAAATGTTTCATGAATGTTTTAAAAAAAAAACAAATTTATAAATAATAAGTTTGATAATGTATATTGTAAGTTCAACTAAGTTTAAGGTCTACATGGTTATTATTCAAAAATTAAAAAAAACTTTCATGATCAAACCACAAAGTATAAAACTATGTAGTCAAGTTATAAAAATTAAAAACTATCCATTATTCAAAACTAAAAAGAAAGCTTTGTGACCGGACTTCAAAGTATTAAACTTTAATAGCCAATTTAATAAACTGTAAAAACATGTTTTTTATACTATCAAATCGAAGATGATATATGCATTTATGTTTTTTTTTCTAAAACAGTTGCACATCTTCTTCACTCCTACTATAAGATTGAATCAATTACTAACAATTTTGTATATTACTAAACCTTAAACTCTACTACAACCCTTGATTAAAATTCAAATATATAGGATCATGTCAAGTGTCATGAACATTTAACGTTTAAAAAAGAGTAAACATGTCATTCTATCCATTTACCAATATTATCCTAATTAAATATTTCATCTACTCTTTTCTTTCAATAAAATAAAAAAGGATTCCCCCTAATTTTTTAAAACATCACTTACTCTTTTTTAATAAAATATCAGTTTTTAACAGAAATATACCAATAAATAGATCGTATTTTTTTCTTTAATTCCATTATAGTTTATACAAACGTCTGTAATTAGATATATGTAACGAACAATTGCAAATATGTAATATATTTCCATCATCTTTACAAAAAAATCTTTTTTTGGGGAAAAACTTTCGCAAAGTTTTTAAAATATTAATAAAATTTTAATATATGGTTAAATCCGAATACAATACGTTGGTTCTTTGATATTATTACGTGATATACAAACAATCGTACTAGCGATATAATTAATTGTATTGAATATATATTTTCTTATTGTTATAGGAAATATTATAGACTATATTTTTCTAGTTAACGATAAGCAAAGAGACAACAAGAAGGGTCTTTTGATATTTTTTTATTTTGTTATCTATTTTTAAATTAATGAAATGATATGCAATGTTATTATAGAAATGTTATTTAGGGAAATGTAATTTTAATTTTATTAGTTATCTTATTATACGTATATTACATTTTATGTATATATAAGTTTATTGATTTGTATGACCGGAACTGAAACGATTTGGACATCAAACTTCTAAGTTGTGTCTAAGGTTTAGGAATTCCATTTTAATTTAATATTTTAAATTCACTCATTATTTTAATTTATTATTTAGATCTTAATTTAAATGAGCTAATGAGTGAGCCAACACGCCATCTAACTAGCGAACCACAAGCCGAGCTAACCTTGCATTTAAGGGATTGATAAAAATTACGGTTACATATATACTAATTCTTTGTGTTTCTTGCAAAAATAAATGTTTAGTTAAGAAAAAAAAACATATATTTCAGATTATATATTAAACATATATAATATAATGTTACATGTATGTAATAGGATATTATATCAAATGTAATAACACCTAGTAAGAAAATTTAAGTTATGTTAATTTTTGTTATAAATCATGTAATTATAAGTTATGTTGTTTCATTAATGTAAGAAAATTTTTAGAATTATGCACACTGTCTTGATTAAATCATAGATTTAAAAATATGATTCTTATAAAAAAGTTGTAGACATACACATTGATGAGGAACAAAAGCAACAAGATACGACTCAGTTCGACAAAAAAGAAACAAAAATACACGCATTTTGATTAAATCAATAGTTCTTTGATATATGTAATACAACAATTTGTAGTAAAAATATGCATGTAATATAAAACTATATATAATTGTTCAATCACCTATATGTAATGAAATAATTATTTGATTGTCCTTCAATGGAATATAGGATTTTATCTTTTGCACTTCTAATTGATAATGATAACTGCAAACTATTATTATATATGATTACTAATTATTACATATGGGTATCAAGATATTACATGTACGTGACATGATATTATATATACGTCATAACATAATATTACATGCATATAAAAAGATATTATATATATGTTTATATCTATATATGTGATTATGTTTTAATATATGTAATTATTTTTATTTAATTTATAAAATTAAGGATTTTATTATACAAGAGGTGCTGAAATTAATATTTGATGTTATTTTTTATTTAATTATAATAAAACAAATTGAATGTTATTGAAATGTATGTTTGAATAGTTACATTTATGTTTATATTATACAAACATAACTATTCGTCATATATATGTAATATCAAACTGTAAATAACAATGAGCAAATATGATATTTCATATATGTATAACAAGATATTACATATATATACAAGGATAATTGTTAGATAGAAAATAGGTAAAAAAACTAACCTACTTTTATAGTACTCATTGTTAGTAATGATACATTTCCTAACAATTATAACTATTCGGCATGAAATTGAATAACATGTGAATAACATGATATGTTCGAAGATATTTAAACCCTTGTAGATATTTATAATAGACTATAATTCTGAAAATTTCAAACATTACATTAAGTAAATGTTTAGGACAACTAACTAATCTAGCAAGTGTGTATTTAAACAAGTGTGATTGTTTCATATTATATAATATAAAATTACATTCATAATTGTATTACATGCATATGATTCTTTTCTTACGTATATGTTTTTAAAAAATAAAGGAAATTTTTAGGAAAGAATAGAACTTTTAGAAAAAAGTGGGGGAAATTTGTTACATTTATGTAATTCTTCTTTACATATATGTAATGACGGACGTTTGAGAAAACTATAACAAAAATAAAGATAAAAATGTGATCTAATTAATGGTTTAATTTTCATAAAAAAAACAAGATTGTATAAAAAAGTTACGAAGGTTTTAAAACGTGGGAGGAAAATCTTTTTTAAATAAAAGGTGAAATGATTGCAATAATTGCTTAATTAGAGAAATATGGTAAATGTATATTTTATAATTTTATCATTTCTATTATTTTAATGATTATGATACATGTTATTCTCATATTAGTCTAAAAGTCTAGCTTTACATCTAATCCATCCCCTGTATATCTATATCTATATTAATATACTATATAAAACATTTGATATGGATATAATAGTAATTTCACTCAAATTTTCTCCTGGTCTGTATCTTCTCATGTTTAAAATAGCGGCTTTCGGTAACCATCCGTTATCCTAAATAGGTTTTATCCGCTTGTACATTAATGCAACAAATACTTGTACCTTCATCATGGTTTTTAAATATAGTAGTAATAATTGTATCATTGTATCAAACTTTTTTATACTAATCCTTTATAACAATTTTATCGTCAAGGCTTGTTGTCAAACGTGAATAAGCACTACGTGACTCGTCAATGCGAATTATATTCCCTAGGGGGAAATTTCTAATTGGGTTAATCATATAGTCACGGCGTAACCATTTGTTCTGCAAAAAATGTTTTACGAAGGAAGTAGAATTAGAAATGGAATTGAAATTGGAATAAAATATTGTTAAAATTGATAACATGTTTGGTTGGTTAATTTTAAGTGGAATTAAAATGTTAATTTTGAATATTTCATTGGATTGCTAAACGTTTCATGGGTAAGCGGACGAAATACGAATTCTGATTTATAAATGTGAGAAAATTTTCTAATACCAATTTAATCTATCGATCAACCAAACATGATTTTTAGAAGATTTTCCAATTTTAGTTTTTAAGAATTCTATGAACCAAACATAACCTTAGGTTGATGGGGTATTATTATGTAAGAAGTGTGTGTTTTGAATCCAAGTAATTGTGATGACTTTGATTGTTTTGTGCGTACTAGAGCAAATACATACACTATGACTTCTTGCATGTTATCATAGCGATGTTTGTCTAAGTAAATGCTTACGCCATTGTATTTCTATGTCATTTGTGCATCGTACATTCTCATGTTTGATTGCAATACATGTTTAAGTGAATACATTTTTGTAAAATTGGTTTTAGATGTAAGTGTTAATTGGTGCAAAGTGATTATAAATTTGAAATGAGAAAAACAATTTATTTTTGTCGTCACGTGATTGCATGCAAATGATTCCTTTCGGATCCAACATTTTTTTTCTCTAATCCATTTAGGATTCTCCATATCTATCAAAATATTCTTCTTTGAAATAAAAATAATAAATAATTCCACGTGTGTGGTGTGGTTAAAAAACAATTGGGAATGCAAAACCAACCCGAACGGGTAAAACCGAAAAATACTAAAAATGTATATTTGGGTATGAGAAAGGGTGGTTATTAGTTTTCTAACTTATTTGTTTTATTTTAGTTACCATAGTCATATTTCTATATTATTCTAACTTAACCTAAAGAGAGACATAAAATCATATAATTTTAAGATACACGTTATCTACTCTAAATAATGCGTTAGGAAAGATTTGATGTGTTATGTGTGAAAGTGGCAGGAGTTGATATATGTTAGTATGAAGATAACCTTTTTATCAGCGTGATTTGCGGACCATATGATGTTTGTTTTGGAGTTTTAGAAGAGCCGTTATTCACGAAGATCACGAGACTTTTTTAAATTACATCTGAATCGACAATGTTGAGAAAAGAAACGACATAAACTTTAGTTGAAGATTTTAATGAGTTGATGGACCATTCTTAATTGGATCTATAATGATGACATCAAATTATAGAACCCAACGATGTTTGATGAAGCAAATGACCATTGAATCTTTTTGACCAAAGGATGCCTTTTAAAAGGTTTTGAAATAGGCTTTTAACTTAACACTTAAGAGCCATGATGAGGGCTAGTGTGGCCTTTTAAGAAATCATATAACTACATAATCTAATAAAAAAGTACAAGTCCTTCTACACTTGACATGATAGTTTTGTCTTTACATCCGAACAATAAATAAAGTTATAAGTGTTAGAGAGTTTATAGTTTATAGTTTATACGCTAGGTTGATCGTCATAACTAATGTTTGTGTGACTATAGGGTTGTTTAACGAGTGAGCTTAGCAGGTTTTCATCGATCAGCTCAAACATTGTGTAATAATAAGAGTCAAGGGGTTTGGCTCGTAATAGTTGGAGCTAAGCTGATTTGATTCATAATCTCTCGTTCGAGTTGAAACATGAGTTCACACTTGACACGTCTTCAACATGAGTCAGCTCGTGACTTGATGAGAAGTTTGTAGAAAGCTGATCGTTAAGTGTTTATCTTAAGCTTTTTATAAGTGCAAACATTTTACTAATCACGTAGGCGTTTGTGACTAAGGGACTATTTAATAGTCTTTTAACGATTTTATTAAGAGGTTATATCTGAATTAGTTAAAGGTAGAGTGTGTTTTGTTCATTTAAACATCACCTTTATGAAGCTTTTTAGTAAGTAAGTTTCAAAAATATGTTAAATGATTCAGAGACTATCTTTTATTCAGTCAGATTTTTTAATGTCTCAACACAATGTTTCTAAACAACCCTTAAGGTTTTTTTTTTTATAATTATAAATATAATTTTTTTTATTATATTTATATTTATTCACCAATGATGATTGAGGTGGGATACCTCAAAACTTCATTAAAATAAAGGGATGTCTTGAGTTTAAGTTCTATATGTGATAGAAACAAGAGGTTATAGGTTGGGCTAGGAGGTGTTTTCACCTAAGTTGAGTTTGTGTTTGAGAGTGGTCTGAGTATCGGGATTGATGAGAACGACTGATATATGAGCTTTTATTTGGAGACGTGTCAGCCAAGTGCTACAAAGTTTTGTACTCGAGTAATGAAGATGATCGGGTGGGCCAGTAGTCTATCAATGATCCAATTAACCGTTAAAAATATATATATTTATTCACACTTATAAATTTAAACCATCTTATACGTATAACCGTCAAGTCAAGAATATTTTTTTCCTCCAATTTTGCATAAACATGTAAGAATACATACAAATGATATATTTTTATAGTGAACTCCATTCATAGTGGCAATGTAATTTGATTTCTTGAATAATAAAAAAACAGACATACCAAATTATTCTTGCTTTTTCAAATATATTTTCAAAATATATGGTTGGCAAAATCTAGTTGCAAAAGGAGGGTTTAATGGTTTAAGTTTGAACCAAAAGCTTGTAGCGCAATTGTATACGGTATTAACTAGCGATATCATTTCTTGTAAGGTTGAAGTTTTAAATCATATAATAAACAACAATATAATTTAAAAGTAAAATTAAAAAAAGTGTTTTCCTTTGCTGTTTTAAAAATGGAAAAAGAAACTGTTTAGTTCGAGCTGGGAGGAGGAGAGGTGACACTCGAGTAAAAGCTGCATGTGAAGTTGCATTTCCATTATTATTTGTTTATTTATCTGCGAAAATGCTTAAAAATTGGGTAAAGAAAAAAAAGAGACAAATTTAATTGTAAAAAATTCAAAAAGATAAGAGGGATGGAGAGACTGGGAATTAGATTCGGACACCACCATATCTTCCTTTGGCTAGCTACGTACGCGGTACATGTGCCAATTACATACCACTTCATGAATTAATTAATTAATAGCAGCTTAAAAATAATAACAATAACAACGATAATATAATAATAGTATTAATAAAAAATATTAATAATAGTTTAATAATAATAAATAATAATTCTCTAACGGTAGTTTTCTTCGATAAACAATTCAAAAAAACCCGACACATAGTATTGTGAATTCCTACACATATGCTTAATCAACTACACACTAGAACAGATATTTAAACTCATGAACACTAATCTCTTACACTTAATTTTTTAAGAAACTTGATTCACATTTCATCAACAAAAACAACTACAACTACACAAAATATATCAAAACAATTCATATTTAAAACAGTCACCAACATCGTCATGTGATCCTACCGCCTTAATCACAATTCACTTACGCCTATATAGAAAAAAACCCTACACATAGTATTGCGAGTTCCTACATAACATGTGAAACTCAATTTGTTTTGCCATACGCAAGCAAACCTTACAATTAAATGGTTGTTGGATACCAGGAAAAATAATATAGGAGCCACACAGAATAACATTAATTCATGTTACATGAATATATATTTTCATTACAAAAACAATCATCCCCTACACTAGTATGTACAAGACCTAAACTTACAAAAACCCTACAAATAGTATGGCAATCCCTACACATATTATTGTGATTCCTGCACAACATATATATACAAAATCAATCATATCACCTATGCATAAAAACCCAACTCACCAGAGAACCAACAATGTCCTGCACAAGGTCAACTCGCTGGAACATGAGGCATGAGTCCTTTGATTTCTTTACAAAAAAATCACCGGTACATAAGTGTTTGATTTATGTAAATGTGGCCGTCTGCTTTGATTTCTAAAAGCGACATTTTTTTTTGGATTTAGTTGATTAGAAGAAAGAGAGAATATCTAGCTCATTTGATTCTTTTTTGAAAACCATGTCAACCACTCTAGTATCTTAGACCGGACGTAGTGATGCCCTTAGATGGCGTCAAAGTTGCTGCTGTGACACAATTGGGGTTTTAAAGCCGTTACATCCTAGTTAAAGGGGGGCTTCAACTCATTTTTGGGCTAAACCCGTAACGGACGTTAAAAAAGATAACTGATTCTTTTTGCTCATTTTTAACAATATCTAACTAAAAAGGGCTTTAAACTTATTACACTTGGGTAGCGTTTGATACGCAGAAATGAGAGACGAAATGGAATGAACCATGTAGGGTGAATGAATAAAGACATGTTTGGTTGGTGAAGGTAAAAGAATGAACCATTACATAATTGATTTTATTCCCTCAAATTTATTCTATCCATCATCCCTTCTTTTTATTTCATTTCATCTCTTCTTCCATCATTAGTCACCAACACCACCCATTCACCCACCACAACAACCACCACCGACCAACAAGACCGTTCGTCACTAGCAACCACCACTAAGCACAACCACCACCACCACCACCATCGACTACTACCGGCTACCGCCGCCAACCACCAGCCACTAGCGGCGTCGTCAACCACCAGGCATGGCCACCACCAACCATCGGTGTGGTTGGCAACCACCACCCACCGGCCACCGCTAGTGCCGGTCACCACCGCCACCGAGAACCACAACCGCTAGAAATCACCAGCGATCGGAAAACCACCACCACCGTCGGAAAACCACCGCCGCTACCACTGCCGCCGGAAACCACCATCGACTACCTCACCACCCACCAGTCATCACCACCATAACTACTTTACATTTCATTCATTGTGTTTTTTATACCTAATAAATAACACAAAGTAATGATTCATTCACTCATAAAGGGTAACCAAACAGAACGTACAATGAAATGTAATGATTTATTTCATTCTCTCATCCATTTCATTTTCTTATTCATTTCATTTCTTCATTCATTTTATTACTTCATACCAAATAGACCCTTGATTTAAAATGAGTTTAAAAAATTCATATTTCTTAGGTGTATTTTAACTAAATTAACCACTACACGTATTCTTAAATAATACATTGTTCATTGTATCCGTAGTTTTGTTGGTACTAAAAAAATTAAACTAGCTAAAATATTTATAGAAGTGCCACTATCAATAAATACCACTAATTAATCGTATACGATATAGGGTTGAGACCGGTTCTCACAATTCTAGCAAAAATTTGTGTTCGATCATTCTAAACCCTAACCTCACCTATGGCGACGACATGTCGTCGGCATAAGTATTTTCATAAATCCGCGTATTATTTTGAAGCCCGCCAACTCTATACCGCCGACAAGCGTCGTGTATAGAGTTTGACCAGTCAAAAATACCTAGTACTATATAGCGCCGACATGTCGTCGCTATAGACCAAATATACCAGCGACGTATGTCGTCGCTATAGATGTCGTCGGGACAGAACTAAATTTGTAGTGATATTAGGCTATATGAAGATGAATAGTCCTAGTTTCATCTATAAACATGGATATATTACTTGGAGGATTGTACAATTGGTTTTATTACTTTTTAATAAATATAGTCTGATTTGATATTCAGGATATATTACTGATTTCAACCAAGTTATAATAGCATGCAAGTGATAACGTATGTGGGTGGATTCATATTAGAACCACTAAGTATTTAAAAATTATTTTAATTGCTGATGAATAAGTTAATCATTTATAAATTTATTAAAACATTATAGTGCATTTATTATTGAATACAAATATTCAATACTAAACTAAATGTATGGTGGCTCTCATTTGATCGAATCTATATATATATCTGCGTGTGTGTACGTATATAATTAAGAGATTTGATTTAAATTAGATAATGAGAAAACCAAATTGTATATATGTTTTAGTTGTGATACATAATGAAATTATGTTTCCGTTATATTCACTCTCCTTTTCTCTTCTATTATACTTGAATAGTAATATGTATAAATATTTATTTAATTCACTAGAATATCACGCGAATATAAAAACATATTATACCATGGACACGAATATCACGTGAATATAAAAACTAGAATTATTTCATACGTGCATTGCACGGGGAATTACACCATGGACATGAATATCACGCGAATATAAAAACATATTATAATGACGACTATCACTCGACGTGGAATTTCAAGGCATTTGGAATGGAAAGAATAAATAACGTTAACAAAACGGTAAAAAAAAACAAAAGGATTTCTGAAAAAAAGAAGGAAAAAGACGTTAAAAAATGGCAAGGCTAGCTAGGTCTTGAATCTGCACAACATAGACTCTATTTGTTAATCAATCTTGATGATTCGTTCTTTTGATCGGTAGCGGCCATTGTGAGAGGAGATGAAAATTTGTGATAAAAACAAAGAAATTTAAATTAAGTTTAAAAGAGGAATTAAATAAGAGGCCAGAATCATTATATAGAAAACTAAATTCATGTGATCAAAACATCAAAACCTCAAAGTTCAATGTGGCTAAAAGTTTGTCATTATATAAATGGATAATAGTACTCCGTATAAGTATTCATATCATGTGATTATTATGTATACATTTTTGTAGTACTATACCATATATAAGCTTAGAAATTAAGAAAGAGGAAACCCTAGAAATATTTACAAGGAAGTAAAATAGGAGGGTGGGCTAGCTAGGAGTGATATTGAACAAAAATAAATAAACACAACACAACCTTCTCCATTCTCCTTTCTCCCTTTATATCTTTCCAGGCTCCTATCTCTCTCTGTGAAAGTCTCTTATTATTGATGTGATCCTCCACCACATTCATCCCCATCAAACTTTTACAAAAGAAATTAAAGCAAGTTCACAGCTTTCATTTAGCATAGAGACCACCCAATTGATCATATGGTTTTCTCATCACTTCCTTCCTATGTAGATCCTCCCACTTGGCCTCAGCAGGTATCTCATGATAAAAGTTTGTTACTTGATTATATATATAACTAAAAGAAATAGACAATGATTTCATATATTCTTTGTGCTTTAGTTTCTCCTTTATAATCTTTTGTAGAATATGCCCGCAACTTGATTTTCTTGATTTTACAGCATCCAGCTGGAGCTATTGGTGATAGTGGTGGCAGTGCTGGCGGTAGAGATCATGAGATTTATCAGCTCCCACCACCGTTGCTGCCACCACCACCAGCTCCAAGTGGTGGAGCTGGAAGATCTTTACAGATACTAGAGCCAGGAATGATGACAAAACTGCCACCGCCTGAAACCGCGATGAAATGCCCTAGATGTGAATCTACTAACACGAAGTTCTGCTACTTCAACAATTACAGTCTCTCGCAGCCCCGTCACTTCTGTAAGACATGCCGGCGGTATTGGACACGCGGTGGCGCGTTGAGGAACGTGCCCGTAGGCGGTGGCTGCAGGAGAAACAAGAAAACCAACAAGGGTTCAAGGGGTTGTAGATCAAAGTCCCCATCAACTACCACAAGTTCAACAAGTAACACTCTCATTTCTGCTAATATTAATAGCTGCCCTACTGATCATATAGTAGGAAATTCATCCCAATTTCCAATATTGCCTCCTTTGCATCACTTTGGAGGTTCGGATCTTGGGTTAACCTATGCGGGTACAAACCGATCCGATTTGTTTAACCTTGATCATGATAGTAACTACCCTAGAACCAAATTTGCTCACTTTCCAATTATGGAAGCTTCAAATGGTGGTGTGTATGGTGAAGGTCCATCAAATTATGGTGCACAAGTTGCAGGGATGAAAATGGAGGAAACTCATCATCATCAACAACAACATGATGATCAAGGGATGAATTTGTCAAGAAACTTTCTGGGTGTTTCAGGAAATGATCAGTTTTCGGGTACTAGCAATGTTGCATGGGGTACAACTGATCTCACTGGCTTCACTTCTTCTTCTACTAGCACCACCCATCACTTGTGATTTACTGATTTACATTGTTTTCCCATCTTTCCATTATAAGCTTGCATCGTCTTCAGTTATGTGCACAGAAGGTGTAAACATTGTGCATCAGTATCACTAGATGCTTACCATTGGTTGCACAGTGTTATAAGTAAGCTTTACATGTGACTGCAAATGCGAGTGTTGGGTACCAATATGAAAGATTTCATGGAAACCCTAGTGCGTATAGGGCTTAATTCTAGTGTATATAGATATATATATATATATATAATATATATTATATATATATATATATATATATATATAAACATATAATTTGCTTTAAGTTATATTTGTAAGTTGCATTGTACTACTATCATGTGAGTTAATTTCTTTTATATGCATCTTTGTTTATGTTAATCATTTGAAGTTATTCAATTCATTTTGTTAAAGAGTTTAATTACTATCGCTAATAATTTCTAAGATACCCATGATCCAGAAAGGAAAAAGGCTTAAGAAGACATCGAATTCATCGTTGTCAAGATTCTATAATATCTTTTGGATAGGTTATGTCTTTGAAATGTGACTCAGCTTCTAACTACCTTTCTAGTTTGATTTGTGTTAATAATTAGGATTTAATGATGTGCATCTAATTGTCATATGAATTCGGGAATACCCTTTTCAATGATGAAAATTCTGTGCAAATATTGTTTGAGATGTTATGGTGACATTCTATATGATACCAAAATTATCTTTACATCTTCTTAGCTAAAGCATCTTCATAAATGTAACCAACTTATTACTTTTACCCTTGACTATGACCAATGTCTTAACTCAAGGTAAAAAAATGTCTCAACATTCCTTCAATTCCCTGTTTTCTAGAAAACCGAGCATGAGTTCAAATGTAGTACAAGATATATATATATATATCTATATATATATATATATATATATATATATATATATATATATATATATATATATATATATATATATATATATATGTATGCATGTATATATATATGTATGTATGTATATATGTATGTATGTATGTATATATATATGTATGTATATATATACATATGTATGTATATACACATGTATATATATATATATATATATATAATATATATAATATATACATATATATATATATAATACATACTATATATATACATATATATATATATAATATATATATACATATATATATATATATACACATACTAGTAACGTGCCCGCACGATGCGGCGCGTGCAACACTTTTCATTATGGTACTCGTCTCTGGTTAGTTTATATTAAAAAACTGAATTCCTTCTTTTAAGCATATTGTAACAAACATAAAAAAATTGTATATAATTAAAGATACAAGGGTCTAAGTGTAAATAAATTTAAAGTTTTACTTTTGTAGTAGCGCTAGAAAGACATATATACCCTTATTAAATTGATTTTTTGGGTTGTTGTACCTTGTGCTTAAAATTTACAAATCTCTTAATTTTGGCCGGAATCTTTCCTTCGTGCATTATAATATAGTATAGATACATATATATACGTTTTTAACCGATCCTTAACCTAAATGCTTGAGATAAGATATTCCAAGATTTCATTAAAATAAATGAAGGTCTTAAGTTTAAGTCTTATTTGTGACAAAAAAAAAAAAAAAAAGTTTCAGGTTGGGTTAGAGGGTTTTCCTTACCTATGGTGTGTTTCCTTCTAAGGGTGATTTCTAGTTGCGTACTCGAGTAATGGAGATGATCGGGTGGGCAGTGACTCATCAGTGATCCATTTAACCATTCAAAAAATCATAACCGGAAACTCACACATACACGATATCTACACTTGAGATTTGAACTATTAACCATTTGATTGAGGGACCAATACTGTATTAAAGGCATGCCGGTGGTATACACGAAATGTGAGAGAAACAAGTAGCGCACAGCTAATATCAATCGCCATGATGATTTACTTGATAAGCTAGTGACCAGCAAATCATTTAAAATCACGATGAGAAATTGGCCATAATATTGTAATGGATTGATCTGTTATATCATATCAATAAGACAAGAAGTAGTACCACATTATGTAGAATTTTAACAGGAAATAAGACATGAGTATGATAGTGACAAAACACTTTAGATTTGAGCAGTAAGGTACCATTAAAATAGCAAGTAGCATTGAATTCTGTTATTGCTTTTTAAAGGCTAGCATTTGAGAAAACTCCCATTTCGAAAGTTAAAATTTTTTGTCATGGTGCCCATGCTTATGAAGACCGGTATGTGTACAAGTTTAACTGTATGTAAGTCTGACTGCAATATTATGCTTTTTCACTTTTAACCTCAGTCTTGAATCTAATATTAATGATCATGACTACGTGGCATTCCATACAATTAATTCAGAAATTCCCGTTTTACCTTTTACATTTAAAAAAGTTATATCTTAATTATCATATCATATGTGCATGCAAGCTCTTTTATCTACCCTTTAAAAATCACTAAAACTACCGTTACAGAAGATACCATGCCATATATATTAAGAATTCAAAAGAATACGAGTTTTTTAAGTGTAATTATACCTTTAGAGACATAAAAATTGTTTCTTTGTCAAAAAATGGATGCTTCTACCATGTAATGAAAAGCTTCTCTTATCGGGTGCTTTGCTACTATTGTGTGTGGGAGTAGAGCGTCTCTCTCGAACCAATCTCTCTATCACCTACAGATAAAGTTTGTCTATGTCACACCTGCAGAGACCCTATCAATATTTTTGTTATGAATGAAATCTATTGACTTTGGTTATGTTATGGTATAAAACTTGATTTTGTGGAAACAAGATGATAATCAAATTTTTACAGTTTAACTGGTTAATAGGTATCAATTAATGCTTGATCTATATGTCTCTCCAGAAATGTTTTTTTCTTTCTAAACCTTGTTTATACGTTTTGACAATCTTTTTTTCATGTAAATTTTCCTTTTAATCCCTCACAACTCTTTCAAAAGCTATATATGATATGTTTTCTACCTCTTTTCACTACAAGAAAAAGAGTCTATGGCGACTAGAGCGACGATATGGTGTTATCGCTATAGGTCACTCTGTGGCGACGACATGTCATCGCCATAGAGTAACTTATTAGATCTAAATTATATTCTTGCCGCTTGAGGTTAGCTCTTGTGGCATGCGTTATGAAGCTACTTTTGTTTCATTTAGATTTTTAGTGTTCTTGTCACATTTTGTTTGCATCACATAGGACTTAGAGAAAGTTATAAACGGTTGGTACGTTTTGTGTTACTTGTATGGATCTAAAATTGAGCATATATATTTTTATCTAAACGGCTAAACCGTCACCTCTACGTTACATATATAACAGATTGATGTAATTATAAAAATAAACGAAAATTTATTTTTGTGGACTCTTTGTTTTCATTTTAACTTATACACTTTTGGTATCATTTTTGTGTTGTAGGATCCAATACCAAGTGGACATAAAAGGGTAACCATGTATTCTTTAACATAAATAATTAGACGTAGGGACAAGAGTAAATTACCATTTGCATCCCTAATATTTTTTTATTTAACCATTTGCATCTTATAAATTTAAAATTGTCATCTGCCCCCTAATGTTTTATTTTTATATCCATTTGAGTCCAAAACACTAAAGATGTTAGATTTTTCTGTTAACTTTTACAAAATGACAAAATTACTCTTATTTATGAATCACATACCCATCATCCTCACCCCCACCCCTTATATCTTCTCTCTCTCTCTCTCTCTCTCTCTCTCTCTCTCTCTCTCTTCTCCCTTTCTATGTTTTTTAGTCTACCACCACCACCACCACCGCAACCACAGATGCCACCGTTGCAACAGTCACCGCCGTCGTAACCACCACCTCCATGACCACAACCACCACCACCCCTATATCTTCTCTTTCTTTCTCTCTCTCTTTTTCTCTATTTTCATGTGTGTGTGATCGAGTGTGTGTATGATCGGTAGTCCACAACCACCATCGATGTGAAATTATAGATCTAGATAAGATGGGGGTTGTGGTGGTAGTGATAGGGAAGCTGCGCTGGTGGTGATGGGAGGTTGCGATGGTGGTGATGGGGGGCTGCGATCGTGGTGATGGGGGTCGCGGCGGTGGTGATGGGGGTCGTGGCGGTGGTGATGGGGTGGTTGCGGTGGTAGTGATGGGGGGCTGCGATGTGGTGATGGGGGTCGCGATGGTGGTGATGGGGGGCTGCGGTGGTGGTGATGGAGGTCGCGGTGGTGGCGATGGTGGTCACAATGGTGGTGATTGGAGTCACGACGGTGGTGATGGGTGGCTCTAATAAAGAGAAAAGAGTGTGTGTATGGGGGGACTGTGGTGGTGGTGATGAGGGATGTGGAGGTGGTGACGGGTGGCTGTCGTGGTGGTAGGTGGTGATGAGGCTATGGAGGTGGTGATGAGGCTGTGGAGGTGGTGATGGATATGCTGGTAATGAAGAAGAAGATGTTGATGAATGGGTCTCACAAGTTTTTTATTTATTTAATTTTTGGGGTAGTTTAGTCTTTTCAACAATAACTTTAACAGAAAAACTAACGGTGTTAGTTATCTTGACTCAAATTGAAATAAAAATAAAACGACAGACACTCAAATGAAGATAACATAAAATGTGAGAGGGCAGATGATAATTTTGAAGCTATAAGGATGCAAATGGTTAAAATAAAAAAACATCAAGGATGCAAATAATAATTTACTCCAGGTACAATTAGGATTGAAGTACTTAATCCACAGCTAAGTAGGAACCCCTTGACCACAACTGGATGAAACTAGCAATAGTAGGGGTGCAAACGAGCCGAGCCAAGCCCGAGCTCGTATAGGCTCGAGCTCGGCTCGTGATGACTTAGAGAGCTCGAGCTGACTTAGGAGAGCTCGAGCTCGAGCTCGGCTCGTTTCGAGCTTTATTTTTAAAGCTCGACCTTGGCTCGACAAATATTTTTTCAAGCTCGAGCTTAGCTAATGCTTGGCTAGTTTATTTATTTAAATATTATTTTAAGATTTTTATATTTAATTTTGATATATATTTATAATTATATATTTTATATTAACATTATACATATTATTTAATTGTTTTTTATCATAATTTTATATATAATAAATATTATTTATATAATATATTTAATAAATTAAATAAAAATATATAAATAAAAAGCTCGTTTAGGCTCGCGAGCTAGCTCGAGCTTGATATCTGAAGCTCGGGCTCAGCCTCGATAATTAAATGAGCCTTTTTTCAAGCTCGCGCTCGGCTCGTCTCGATAAAGCTCGGCTCCTTTTGAGCTTTTTATCGATTTGATCTCGAGTAGCTCACGAGCGGCTTGACTTGTTTGCACCCCTAAGCAATAGGATATCGCTGCTGAGCTGATTAAGAAAGTTGGAGACAAGCTCTACAATTAAAAATATTTAGGAATAACAATAGTAGAATATAAACTTAATGGCAAACGAAAAATCCTATATATCTTAAGAGAATATTGTCAAGACACAAGAAGATAAAAGATGAGTTAAACACCGAGATAAACAATCAGCAACAGAGAACAGAGCTCAATATATATAGCAGCAAAGCGAGGGTCATCTAATAGAATAATAAGAACTATTGTCTAGAAACCCTTTACACAAAAAAAAAGAAGAAGAAAAAGAAAAATAGAACTCATTGCCTAAGCAATCCAGACTCAACTGCTTAAGAGCAGACTACCAACAAGAAAGTTTGTCTGGATGTCCATTCGAGCACACCACAAATAACACCCTTCGTACAAGGTAAAGAGTAACATACGTTCCCTACTCATTCACTCATTGAATGTGATTCCATTCATCTTAATTCCTCTGTTTTTTTAATATAATTTTACTTATCTTCCTCAACTCATATCTTTCATACTCGTAATCTTTATTTTTATTCTTATACATGTATGTACGCTTATGCTTAGTATATCTTATACACATACTGACTTGAGTGTCCAAACGTAATGGCGGACCTAGGTGGTGGGGGTGGGGTCGTCCGCACCCCATAAAATTTATAGTTCTTTAGTATATATACAGTTTAATCCCGGCCAACCCTTTGGAACTTTTGACACCGACTCTCAAAGAAACTTAACACCGACTACAACAAAATCAATTTTATATTTTAAAGTTTTACAAAAACAAACCTATCATAAACTAATTAATACATATTGTAAAAATTTCTGATCAACCCAAGAACTATTTAAATTGTTGCCAAAGCCGCTCACCGCCGACCATCCCTATGTTTGCAATTCCAATCCCAATATATTGTTTATATTGAAAAGTAATAGCTTGTTAATATTTTGCTGGTTGTGTAATGGTTAGGTTTCAATAAGTAAAACCAGTAGTGAACATTTTAGAGATATTATATTTATATAATGCATTTGTAATGGTGATTAACGTACTTTTCTAAGGTATTTGAGATTTAATTTGGTTTTTTCTTTTTATTATATGACCTGACCCGACCTCAGAAAAAGTAGTACGTAACGATATGAAACCAACCATCAAAATCTCTGACACTCATGAAAAAAGTTCAAGGTTTGCTACTATATATCAAAGTGCCCAAAGCACAAACTCCGGCCCTAACGAATTTCTTATGGTTGGAGCTCATATGCCTAAGAAGAGAAGAAATAAGACTACATCTCCGATGAGAAAAATCTGAATTGGATGATCACTCTCTTGTATTGCCTCGTCTCGCCTCTGGCTAGGTGAGGAATTTTGAAGTAAAATATGCTTCAAATATCTTTTGTTTCCTGTTACCGTTGCAAATTTATTTGTAACAAATTAAATTGCTTCAAATAGTTTTAATTACATATTATTTATATATAAATTATAAGCTTTGATGAGTAGTGAGTGCTAGCTGTATTATTTTTGAGGTTTTTATATGGATTTGATTTTATTGGTTTCTTTTTAATTTAACGAAAGGGTGTCTGGTCTGATGATAGGGAATTTCATTTTGCGGTCTTACCTTACACGTTCATTCTTTATCATTATTTGTGAATTGTATTTTCAATCCGGACCTAATATTTCAACGTAGTTTACCTTTTACTGAGTCTCTCAAACACACACACATTGTTGATTAACAAATAACCTCAAGAACACTAAGGGGCTGTTTGATTATCGCTGACTCGATAAGATATGACTGAGGCAGAAGCTGTCCCAGTTAGAAGTTCTGACCGAGTCTGCATCTGACTGAAACTTGACTGTTTGATTCAGCATCTGACTGACCTAATTTTATTCTAAACCTGATTAGTTCAGTAACCACACTCATCTATAGTCGATCATATCCACTTTACATTCCTATCTCTTCAAACACAACAAACCAGCTCAACAATGCAACACGAGAAACATTAAACATGCAGCAGATTCACAACACACCAACAAACCAACTCACCTTGACCGATCAGAGTGACACAGAAGCAGCCGGAGCAGCCTCCACCTCCACCTTCCCCACACTCTTAACCTCACCGTCACCGCCTCCATCCTTCTGCTAACAACTTCCCGCGGCATTCTCCGGCGGATTCACCGGCGCCGGCGAGCTCAATTCCTTCGAACTCTCCACAACCGGCGGTACGGCCCCTGCGGAGGGTAGTTCGCCGATGCACCACCATTATCACCCTAACAAACAGAATCAAACAAAATTGAAGGAGGGCAGTTCGAGGGGGTCACCGAGGGGTGGGAAGAGGGCGGAGAGAGGCCGATTGCGGTGTGGTTGGCGGATGGGAAGACCTGGCCAGAATACCGATTTCTAAGGACCGGGTCAGAAGCTCCGGACCCGATCAGACCTCAAAATCGCGTATACCAAACACGCTGACCAGCTGACCGAGTCAGCCGTCAGCGGTCAGCGCTGGTCAGCTCAAATCAAACGCACCCTAACATGATCTTGTGTGTTCTTTAATATGAAAAATCTTTTACCTCATGAATATAGGTTTTTTTATACCAGCTAAAGGATCACTGACTCACACGCTAATCATCATTACTCGAGTACGGAACCCGAGATCACTCTCAGGAGGATACTCACCTTAGGTGAAAAAACCTCCTGGTCCAACCTAAAACATTTTTTTTCATAGGTGCGACTTGAACCCAAGACGTCCTTCTTTTTTAATAAAATCTTAAGGTATCTCATCTCAACCACTTAAACTGATGAGAAATCTTAAGGGTTGGGAGTTAAAGGAAGAATCTTATGGGTGGGGTGGGGGTTATAGAAAATATGCATGGGGTCCTTAAGAGAGTTGCTTTTGCAGAAACCAAGGGCCGTCTATTCACAAAGAGTAAAGTTTCTCTCATAACCCCATGAAAGCATTAGTTCACCATGTCTCTCTATTGTTATTCTAGATCTATTATGGGAGGGTCGGTGGGTTTGATATTAAATAGTACACTTCTGTCACGCCTAAACTATCTACCATGGAAATCGTATTTAAGATTATAAATTAAATAACTTTGATAACTCAGAGTCATAACTTGCAACTTTAAATTTTACTCTTTTATTTTGTTTCAATTCTTAAGATTTTAAATGTCACCACTTGAAACCTGAGATACAGATGTTAAGAGTTGCTTCTTACTATATAAGTCATGAACATGGTGAAACTATTACACACTAATAATAATATCAAAGTTAACAAACCACCAGACATCTGTGAATGATACACAGATATATAGGTGATGGGGAAACCAAGCCCTACCGTGTATGATAAACCACCAGACATATGTGACATCGATTGCAGGTGGTCTTATAAGTTAATTACAACACATGCTTGAGTCACTATTACTTAATCTTACCGGTATATTATATTTCTTTAGAAACATAACTAAATGTACATGTGAATATAGCATGTGGTAATTTTATATACACACAATTTTACCAGCTATAATGAGCATTAACCGTAGTATGAGTTCTTGAAGCACAATGTAAAACTCCTCAAAGCTAATACTATTTTTAATATGATACTTACTTTTCAACATTTTTTAATTTTTTTTACATTTTGAAAATACGATATTTTACAAAAACGACTCGGGTCAAATTAATATAATACATTTTTTTTACAAGTTAAGTACTTAAAAATTCCGCACCCGACAACGATCCACCACAGGCACCACCCTGCGTCTTCAATTAGGGTTGGTAGGTGTGGTAACATGTGAATCGGGGGTGCGGTGGTAACAGGCGTAATGTGCGGCCAAAACCCATGAGTTAAATATAATATATTTTTAATTTTTTCATAATAACATAATGTTTTTAAAATTTCAAATATATCCTTAAAACATGTTTATTGTACCATATTTAAATATAAATTTTATCTAAAACAATAACTATCGAAACCAAAAAAAATACTAGTTTCATCTAAAAGTTAAACATATCAACTAAAAGTTACTTTTGTTTTAAGTTCATATATATTTTTCTCAATTTTGTTTACAAGTGGCTGCAACTTCAAAAACTGTGAACTAGTTGTCTTGGATTCTAATTCCTATCTTTAGATAGTATCTATAGAACTATGATTGAAATATTTGTAAAAGAGATCCATTAGCATGAAAGTAAGTGAAGTGAAAATGAAACATAGACGGCTCTCTAACTTGGAAAGCAGCTTTATCTTTTGACATGTCATTGTTTCCTTTACATACATACGTACAATTATATTGTATTTTTGAAACGAAATATTTCTTTATATTTTATTTTTTGAATGGCGATGACTTTGTTGAAAATAATACAAGGCTAAATGTTTTGAAAGCTAAAACTATACCATTGAGGGCACTAAGAGATTGAATGATGGACCTATTCTCATCCACAATAAGCCAATAGTCTTGATATCCTCGAGCATTCTTGATATTTACTTTTCTTTTTTAGAACATCACATTGTTGCTGGTTTTTCAAATGTAACAACAAAAAACATTACAAGAAAGTAGATCTATTGCGACTAAGTTTCCAGAGACTAAATCATTTTATCTCTATAGCTTCATCTATTGCGACTATATTTAGTTGCAACACCCTTTTCATGTTTTTTATATTTCAAGATCCTATAAAGACCAAGTATAGTCGCTAAAAGTTTTAGCAAAATGGAGAGAATAATTGGCTCTTATGAAAAAGTTATAGTGATGATGTTTAGGCTCGATAGATTAAAATTAATTTCTTTTACCTTTTTTTATAAAGCAAATGTTTAGATAATAAAAATAAAAAAATAATTTTTTAATAAAATTTTAGTCTCTATAGCTAAAAATTAATTTGTTTTTTCATTGATAGTACACCTCCTTCTATCGACCAAAAACCCAAATCAAATCTTCCAGGCAAATCACCAGCGATTCCTCCCCTCCCTTACGATTCCTCCGATCGATTCACCTACGTCGCCGACGACTATAGCTTCATCGTCGGCGACTGTAGCTACATCACCGGTGGTGGTGCCCTCCCTCCTCATGACTTCTCCATCACCGGTCGATCCTTCCTGCGATTCCTCCCCCAAAGTAATATATCTCTATGCGGTTTTGGTGGTTCGTTTTTCCAGCAACCCCCTCCTACCGCGCTTCCTCTTTCACCAGTCTTAAGTTTTTACGACGCCCCCTCCTCCTACGGTTCCTCTTTCCTGCAGCCTCTAGAGATTAAACCCTAAGGACATATCGTTTTTTGAGGTTTTTTTTTATTCTTAATTTACCATCTTAAGTTTATTCATGTTACAACATACATGTATGATGTATACTATCAGTTGAATGGATGAACATTTGTATGTTTTTAATGAGAATCAAGTGTTGAACCTTATAAATTTCAGGCCAATAAATGTTGATTCCGTTGATGAAGATACATACAGTTTAGATGAGGAAGAGATAATAAAATGAAGATTCTAATGATGACGAGTAGATGATATCACAGACATAAGTTATTGTAGCGACGATTAAGATTAATTGTATGTTTATGTTTATGTTTATGTTTATTATATCTTCATAACACATTATTCTATCACTTATCAATTGTTAAGATTATGTTTGTTATTTGTTTTGGTTAAAGACATGGTAGATGTTGCTAATTCACACGATGAAGACAAGGGGAATGACCCACCTCATACTCATCCTCATAGGATTCCTTCATGTTGCCCATTGTGTAAGTTAATTACTTGTTCTAGTTAAATGTATGTCTTAATCTTAAACGCCTTTTAAAATTCCTAACTTTTCATTTTCATGTGCTAATATAGCTGAACCCAATAAAATATGTTTGTATGGAAGAAATCTTAATTTATTTGATGAATTTTAAAAAAATAATAGTAAGAGAAAGGTTCAAATACAAAGTTTTCTAAAACTAAGAAAGTATGATAAGTAATCTCAATCATTCATCTATTTAATTAATGGTTGATATCAAATTATAGAAAAAAATTTGTTAGAGATGTATTTTAGGAATAACCACTTTTATTGATTTTTTGCAAGTTCTCTCATTTTACGTTCATAACTTTTATGTACGACATTATTTTTTATAAAAATTACACCATAAAAACGAGCGTATTTTTATCTTTAAAATGAGTACTTTATTGTTGTATAAAAAGATAAAAAAATTAGCATTATTAAGCTCATATCTCGTCACTGTGTCTTTAGTGCAGCTTATTGTGTCTTTTTGTTAGTTATTGTGTTTTTTTAATACTATTGTGTTTTTCTAAAATGATGGATTTTAAAAAATATAATGATAGAATATCATTGTTATGTATCTTTAAAATGTAAAACACAATAATAAATTAACAACTAATTAATTTAATACATTAAAAATAGTAACAAAATAACACAATGTGTCATTCTGTCTTTTGATTATCATTGTGTTATCTTTAACACTATGAGTTTTGAAAAATACGTTGGTGAAATAACATCATTGTGTACTTCCAATGGTAAAGCAAAATGATAGATAATAAATTTATATAATATATTAAAAAATAATAAGAAAAATAACACATTGTGTTATCTTGAACATTATAAGTTTTGAAAAATACATTGATGAAAGTATGTCATTGTGTACTTCTAATTGTAAAACACAATGATAGATAACAAGTTTATAATCTATAAAGACAAGTACAAAAATAACACAAAATAATCTAAAACATAAATCACAAATGATTAATACACATAACAAATGATGTAAAATATACGACACGATAAACGTATATGACACAATAAGCTGATAAATTTGACACAATGATCAAAATGTCTTTCTTTTTAAAACAATAGAAGAACACGTGTCAAGCTTATAATTTTTATTAGCTTTTTTAGATTAAAATCATTTTTAGTATAATTCATTTATTTTGATTTTTGAATAGCAATGCACGTTATGCTCTTCTCATAAGATTGGGGTCAAAAGTGAAACATTATGAACAAGCGTGTGAAATAGGCACGCATAAGCCGCGGTTGTTTGGTGCATCTTTCCGATCACAACCGATGAACCGCAAATTCGGCGGTAAGCAGCCGACGGGCACTCCGTCAATCGCTTGGTCGACGGTGGTTGTCGTCGTTTCACTGCTCTCCGGTGCATCAGTCGTCCATAACATCTTCAAGCCTGATCTGGTTCATCTTCTTCTCTCTCGCATCCATCTCATTGTTTCGTCAAATTTGCTTGTGACCCAGATAGATTTCTCTTAGTTAATGAATGAACTAGCTTAATGATTCTATGTTTGCGTGAAAAGATGTTTGCGAGCCTAATTCTTTGTGCGAGTGATGGAAAATGGCCTGTTTTTACTTTGCATATGAAGTGTTTGATGAAATGCCTCAGTGAGCGAACACAAATGAATATGAGAGCTATTTAATTAATAAACTTCTCGTTTGGCATTAGTTCTCAATTGGGTTTCCGATTCGGATTCTTACTTCACAAATGATATGGATTTCTAACTTGTTGAGTAGAAGATGGGACAATGCATATGTCAATCTAATTATGTTTCCATGTTGGTATCAAGTTTGTGCCTTTTGAAGATATAAAGATGCAAAACACTAACTTTCTGGAGACAGGTTCTACTTCATTCGCTCGTTAGCCAACCTACTTTTCAACACATGGTGAAAACTATCTTGTTATATTCACTTCAACTATTTTAATGTCTACAAATTGGGGGTCAAACTACTAGAAAACAATAACGTTAGATACTTCTGTGAACAAAAGGTTTAGCATGCTTGAGGGTCAACGGAACCCCTAGTTCCGCCCATGAATGCAATTGAACTCTGATTTGCTACAATTATTGTAGTGCTGGCATCTTATGTCATTCATTTTGTGCTAGAGAGCGAGTATGTGAAGTTGTGAACCTCTATGAGCAACATTGGTGTCAATCTCCTTGTTCTTCTTTGTGCAAGTGTGTTTTTTTGTTCTTTTACCAAGGGACCCTTCTTTGTTTACAGTGTTAATTCTTGAAACACCATACAAATGGGTCAAAAACATAAAAGAACAATGTTGAAATGGTTTTCATATTCTTTGATCTATTAAATGATTGATATTTTGTAAATAGTAATTGTATAAAATTAAAAACACTAGTTCTAATTAACTTTCGTATTTGTTTGATCTGCAGACATTACCTCCAATAGATACTTCACAGGAAGCTAAGATGCAACCACCTGGTAAAGAATGAACATTTTTGTCAAATCTAATGTAGTTTATGATAAGTATGAAACTGGGTATCTCTTAGATTTTGTATTTCGGAATCAAAATTTTTTTTTCTTTCTGTTTATTTTATAGGTGGATTGTGGTTTCTCCAAACGCTTTGTGTTTGAATCTAGAATCAGATAATCAAAATAAAGTTTCTTCCTGATGTCTTATTTATGTATGTGGATGAGTCTGTTTAGGCTCGATAAATGAATAGGCTGTGTGGCTAGAATTTACGAGAAATGGAAATGGGAGAATAACGTGTTTATAGTGTGCATCTTACTTAAAAGCACTCGTTTATTAATCGCCTTGCGCCTAGGCTCAAGGCTCACATTTTACCCCGAGAGTGTGTCGCCTTCAACTACTATGCAACAACTATGGGTGGCCTTGTTATCGACTTATTTGAGTGACCCTAGTTGATAAAGTATTCTTAAGATTTATTACGTTACATTTATTAGCACATTAGCACCTAAATGAAAGTTCATGGACTAATAAAATACAGAATTTAAGATTACTGATTAAATTGGCAAAAGATAGAAGTAGATGGTCTGTTCTACCTGATGTGGTACCATAACTGCCAAAATGGCTTGTTCAACCGCAATCACTGTGCTTTCAACCAGACCCGTTGAAATCCACTGCATCATGCCTTTATACTCTAAGCTTTTAGCTTTGTACGGAACTAACAACAAACATACCCAACTTTCACTAGGATGGGGGATGTGACATAAGACAAACCTTACATCTCTTAAATAAGATAAAGAGACTGCTTCAGAGAGATCATGACTCAAAAAACCTAGCTCTTTATAAGAGCTATGGTTTTTTATCCGATATCTTTAATTGGATTTGGCGTGAAAGCTTTTAGTTTCTAATTGATGTCAGGATCCAATACAGGTGCCTGTTGCCACCCAGAGCGGTAGAAGATTGTTAGCTGAGGAATTGATATTGATACCATTGTAAGATCTACAAATCTTGTTGCTTATGTGAACCACCCTTTATACATTCCCATAAGTGACTTCCCAATGAAGATGGGATTTAGGTTTAGGTTGCTCATGCAAGTGTTGCAACTTGTACTACTACATCATACTGAGAAAACCATCAGGGGTGAATTGGGAATGGGAGGTACCGATTTCCTCGTGATATTTTGTTTAACTTTGTTGCGCAAATTACACAACTGAGGTTTATCAATTGTTGGGATTCAATGTAGTGACCCAAACTGTTGCAGGTTATATCTTTCGTGTGGTTGCTGCTTCAGTTATGACCAATTGGTATTTCCAAAAGTAATTATTTGATATTAAATATACAGACCAGATATTTGTCTGCAGCAAACAGTATGTTATGACCGTTGTTCAAAGTTGTGATAATCATGTAATCAGATGTTTGAGTGTTTAAAATATTACGGTTATGCAAGATACCGATAGATAACATGAAGAAAAAAAGGATTAACATATGAAAATAATAGAGTTTTGTGTGAAATGGACATAATATATCTCCTAAGTTAGGTAAGAAAGAGGGGCTAGATAAGTAGTTTACTTTAACCCTGAAGACAATTAGGTTTGTTGCCGCTGGTACAAACAGCTTGCTGAGCAATGAGCTGAATCTGTTCATCCAAACATTACACTGATTATTGCAACAACAAATCGCAATAAACAAGTAACAGTTTCAATATGAGAATCCAAACACACCAAAGTGTTACTCTGACCCAATTTTGTATTTGTTTTTCGGTTCACTTGACAACTAGTTGATGGGAAAGAGGGAGACATAAGTATCCTCGAAGATGCGTAATGCTGCCCCGTTCCTTGAGGGGATCCAAACACAGGTTCATTTCTTCTTAGTAGCCTGTTTTGCATTCTAAGCAAGATCTGAATGATGTTATGAGTTCGTGCTAACCGCCTAACTTGTTCATGAACAGATGCAGATTTTATGTTTTTTCTTTATTTGTTTCAGTTTAATTTGTAGTACAAACTCTTTTGTAACCGCATATGTAATTGCTACAATTATGAGTTTAGACTATTGTTAGTTTTACACTTTGACTTTCCCTTTATGAAATCTGAAACCACTCTAAGTAGTTATTTTTATAGCTTTCACTTTTAAGAGTATGAAGCAATCTGCACATTTGCTTATGCATTGTTTACAAAAATTTCTAGTTTCTGTTTTTCTCATTCATATTCTTTTAAAAATATGTGTAGATTAAAAGCATACAGTAGTCGTGACGAGGCCCATCGTGCTAGTGGCAACCAGTAGGTGGTGACGAGACTCGGGAGGCAGTGGCAGTGGTGGGGCTGATTTATTTGAACCCGTTATAAGCTGTCAAAAATTATAAAAGTGAACCATTTGCCTGTCATTTCTTGACCAACTGATCTGATAAGTTTTATAAGAGTGATTCAACAGAAAATTTTGATCCTAACCGGACTTGAGCATTGAAACCAAACTCAAGTCGAGTCGATCTTGGTTCTACTATACACATTATAAAATACAAGTTAAAACTTGGGTATATTATGATTTGTAATAATTGTTTTTATGTGAAAAGGTTTTCAAAGGAATGAAAAAAAAATAGGTGAATTGGATTTATAACGATTTCTAATTGATTTTTGGTTTGGTCTTAATTGGATCTAGCAACTATGGGCTCTAGAGGATATTTTTTATGTGTTATCTAGTATTTGATAACCATCATTTACGTGTGATATACAAAGAGTGGCTCAAATTCATTACACGCATCTGTAGAATGGCATGCCCTCCTCCGAGAGACATAACATAGTGCCAGAAAATGCCCTTTTGGGGTAGAGGTTAGATCAAATGAGAATGCAAACTTAATTTGTGTTGTAGGCATAGCAATAATAAAACCTCACGAATATGACGAGACTCGTCAAAAGATCTCACGAAATATGTAACTATTTATATTTTTCTATTTTCTTAGGACGACAAAAACACCCATTTGTCTTAATCTTACATCTACATCACTGACCCCCATGTTACTCAAACCCTCAATCTAATCTCAAACCCTCAATCTAATGAGGATGAAGGACATTATATAGTATAGTATGCACACACTAGATATCATTAGACTATAAATACTTAGATATATAACTATATACATAATGAAATTTTAACCGTCAAAAATTTACCGAATATATTTTCTTATATAAAGTATATTATTTCGTTATGCTTTTATAAATATATGTTGTGTAGGCAAAAACATAAATAAATATAAAAGAACAACTCATTAGATTAGGGTGCATGTGGGGGGAAGGGGAAGGTGGATGCATGATGAAGCAAAGCAAACATGTACAACATTCCTCTTTTATCAATAAAAAGCTACAATTGACAACTTAAAAGCTTCTCTTTTTTATCATCATTATTTGCTTTTCTTTTTCTAATATTAATTTCATTTTGCACCAAAAGGAAAACCCGACTAAGCTTGTTTGAAAAAGGAGAAAAAAAGTTCTCTTTCAGGGTTATCAAATGGCTAGTATAAATTAGTTCGCTTGAAACCTTATTTGAAACTTGATCTCATTGCTCGTATAAAAGTCTAAGTCGATTCAATTGAAGACGAATTGTGTGTAAAAAAAATTGAAAAATCTTGTGAGCTGGTTTGGCTAGAATAACTCGACTGTGCTTCAAACATATTGTTCTCTTTGAGGCAAAGAGTGTGTTTTCAACAAGGGATGTGTTATATGTACACACATTGGTTATTAAGACAAGCCTTTCCTCTCTATCTTTCTTTATACATGCACACATATTTATAAAGAGAGATAGAAGAAGAAGTGTGTCCTAATAAACCAAATAGGTGTACAAGTAACCAAAGCCTTTCAACAAAGAAAATAGAAACTTAAATAAATATTTTTTCACTGTTGGGTTTTGATGAGTGATATTCTTGTGGTTATGAGGGCATTAAGTCATTTAATATCTTCACAAAACAAGTTGAAGTTATTCATTTCTGTTATAGTTGAAAAATGCAAACACGTCCACTAGATGTTTGATGAAATTTTAAGACACTCAATGTCCCCTTAAGAAGACTTCTACAGTGGAAGGTTTATTGGGTTCCTTAAATTGAGTTTTATAAATTTGCTTCCCGTTTGCTTGATAAGTAAAATGCATTTGGAATTTGATGCAAGACTTCGTTATATTTGTATTGGTAAATAATGTTATGTTAAAAGTAACTATATGAACTAAATAGAAGTACCTAAGCATGCACATATCCAAATATGTTCACATCATTTTTCTAATGCACTTGAACATACACGTGCATAGAGGTGCCCAAAGAACCAGGGTCCTCGACCCAAACCCTACCAGGTAATTTCTCAACCTGATTCCAACCCGATAGAACCCTACCAGTTTCAAACCGGTTTGCCTTCTCGCATCAAAACCTAGTTTCAACCAGGTTACACTGGACCCGGTTTCCAACCCGACCAGGTTTCATTACAAAAATATTTTTTAACATTCCAATGCGTGTCATGTTATATGGTACATGATCATGAAATAGCTTGAATCAAATCTACCTGCTTAGCCGTAAGTTTTTAACATCCTCTTCAGTTAACAAACCCATCAAGTTCTACTGGCGCAAAAGTGTATGCATTTGAGCAAAGAAAAATTGTTTAGTTTTAAGTCAATTTTAATTAAGTTAGAAGTTAATTAAGCAAGTTCTAAAAGGACTGTAAATTTTTATAATTCTAATTAAGTTAAAAGTTATGTTATTTATATTATTTTGTTTATTTAAGGAGATTTTGTAATGGATTCGTAAAAGAAAAAAATTAAAACCCAACTCGGTTCTCCAACCCGACCCAACCCGGTTCCTGTAAGGTAGGGTTGTAGCCTACATTTACCCAACCCGATCCTGATCAAACCCGGTTTTGAAATCTTTGACCTAAACCCGACCAGGGTTCTACCCGACCCGGGTTAGGTTTTGAACCCGGTTTATGCACCTCTACACATAGATGTGTGTATATATTTGCTCAGTTATTTCTTGATATATTTAAATAGCTTTTTTTCTTTTGTCTCATGTGTAGTAGAATAACAAACTAACACAAGTAACAAAATAGGATTATGAATGTGTAATTGAAAGGAGGGAAACAAAAACCATAACAAAGTGTTATGAATTTTCCGAGAATAAATATGCAACGGACATTATATAAAACTTGGATAGTTAGAGTGGTAAGATTGGTGACGAAGCCAATTCATTGGGAGGGGTGGAAGGCCCTCTATAGACCAAAACAATTTATGAATTTGTAGTGCAAATATTTATAAATTTGTAAACTTTTTGCTTATTTTTGATCAAAATAGGGGTACTTTGAAAGAGGTCTTTTTTAACAAGTTGGGAGCACAATTTGTTTGAATTTTAAATTAAATCTTAACCTTTTAATTTTACTTCGTGCCAGAAAATCCTAGCTTATCACTGGTAAGTTGTATTGCGATATTGTATTTATATCGGGGTCAGTGGTTTAAATAATGCACGACATGAATTACTTATTGAATGGTTAAACGTCTTTCCTATATATGGTATGTTTGATTAGATGATTTTTTTTTTCAATCACCTTCCAAATGTGAATACACTTGAATAGTTGAATTGATGCTTGTATGGTTGCATAGTATAAACATTTGCACATGTATATTTTTACTATATATTATCAGTCAACATGACAACACATGAGTAAATTAGTATATCTCAGAAATCAAAGTTAATAAGTAAATACCCTAGTTTTATAATAATAATATTATTAAAACACAATGAACAAATGACTTGTAGCACATTAATATTTGATGGAAGTATAATGAATTTTTTTCTCATAATATTGAAAGTTCGAGTTTTATAATTGATCGTGTTATAGATTTTAACGGAAGATTATATATTTATGCGCTTACCATTTTAAAAAATTAGAGCATAAATCTATATATAATACTAAAAGAGTAACTTAAAATGACACTTGGTACATTTCTAGGCCCCCTAAGTTTATTTTTCTCGCATCTCTCTCCTCTTAAATAATTACCTAAATTAAGAAATATTAAATAATTTAAATTCTTTTTTATGTTAATTTTTAATAAATTAAAAAAGATGTCTTTTTATTAATGTTATTTCTAGAAAATAATTTTTATACAGTTAAAATTTTTTTCAAAAACATCTAACTTTTTTTAACATATAAAATATTTTAAAATTGGTATTTTTAAAAAGTGAATTTTTTTATAAACTAAAAATAACTAAAATTAGGTTTAAAATTGGTAATAAAAAAGTTTAAAATATAACATTTTTAATAAGGTTTGTTTTGAAAAAAATGTTTAACTTTTTTTGGAAAGAAAGTTTAAAAACAAAAGTTTAAAAATTAATATCGTTATTTTATTACTTATAGTTATTACTCATATGTAATTTTAATCATATCTTATTTTAGATTATTATTTTATAATTCATAAAATTTTATTATATTTAATATTTTATTTTTTCAACCCGTATAATACACGAGTTTACTAAAGTTAGTATTAAATATATATTAATCAACAACTAATCAGAGATATTATAAACATTTATAGCCTGCTCCAACCCGTTCAATACTATATCTCTATATTTGATTACAGGATCAAAATAATTTAAAATTGATCTAATTATTGCATATAACTTTTCAGTGTATATTATTCAAATCTTAATTTCTTCATACTAATATCCTCACACTCACTCAATATCTAGCTCACGATTTGACTCGTCAAAAGTATTCATTTTAAGTCTAAAAAAAGACAGTTTTCTTTGACTGTATTCGCTATGACAATAAACAAAAGTTAAGGTCAATCTCTGTCAAGTTTCGGTTTATACTTGAAAGTGTCTATTTTTACGCATGATCAGTTTTATGACATCTTGTCACAAGTTAAGAGTAAAGATGGATTGAAGCTTTTAGCTTTACATAATAAGTGTAAACCTACTAATGTTACTACAAATGTAGTTTACAATGATGTTTTTTTTTATTTGTGACCTTATAATCAAAATTTATTATGTCTTATTTAATATATAACACACTTAATTTTATTTTTATTTTTATGTTATTTAATAATTAACTATTCACACTTCGGTGTAATACACGGGTAGCTAAAACTAGTAATTAATATAAAAGGGATATGAATTAAATTAATGGCAAATGAACATAAATCAATTCAAATCAAAACATCATGATTCATGGCCATTGTTAGCAAGAAAAATTGCTTCTTTCTATATTGCTAGGTCATCATAGATTCCATTCATGTGTTGTGTCTCAATCTTAATAAACAAAATTCAGGCGTATTTTGTCTTTAACAATCTAACCTTTCTATAGTTTTATTTTCTAGTTTTTTTTATTAGTATTGTTATTATTATTAGCTTAAATGTGGAACAACGACACCAGCCCCCGGACGATCCAATATGTTTTTTTTTCTTCCTGATGTGTTAAATGTATAGCTTTACGAATGCATCAAGGAAGAGCATGAAGAAAAAAGCGACCTTGTTCGGTAAATTTGTTTTGGGGAAAACAAAAACTCCGTTACTCTAAAAATCGGTCAAAACTGTAAATTTGCAAAGTATAATAAAGATAACGCACTTCGTGTGCTCTTATGTGGTTCTACAAATCATTCCTCATCTATATATTATACTAAAAGAGTAATTTAAGGGGACATTTGGTATATTTTTAGACCCCCTCTCTCCTTTTAAATAATTACTTAAATTAAGAAATATTAAATAATTTTAGTTTTTTTTAGATTAAATTTTTTAATAAATTAAGAAATATGTCTTTTTATTAATGTTCTTTTTAGAAAAAAAATTTTTATACAATTAAAATTTTTTCTAAAACATCTAATTTTTTTAAAAATATAAAATATTTTAAAATTGGTATTTTAAAAAAGTAATTTTTTTTATAAACTAAAAATAATTAAAATTCCAAGTCATAATAAAAAATTATAAAAAATAATATTTTTAATACGGTTTGTTTTGAAAAAGATATTTAACTTTTTTTGGAAAGAAAGTTTAAAAACAAAAGTTTAAAAATTAATATCGTTATTTTATTACTTATAGTTATTACTCATATGTAACTTTAATCATATCATACTTCAAAAATTTTATTATATTTAATATTTTATTTTTTTCAACTTGTATAATACACGGGTTTACTAAAGTTAGTATTAAATATATAATAATCAACAACTAATCAGAGATATTATGAACATTTATTGCCCGATCCAACCCGATTTAATATTATATCTCTATATTTGATTACAGAGTCAAAATAATTCAAAATTGATCTAATTATTGCGCATAACTTTTCAGTGTATATTATTTAAATCTTAATTTTTTCATACTAATATCCTCACACCCACTCAATATCTGGCTCACAATTTGACACATCAAAAGTATTCATTTTAAGTCTAAAAAAAGACAGTTTTCTTTTACTGTATATTTCGTTATAACAATAAACAAAAGTTAAGTTCAATCTTTGTCAAATGTCGGTTTATACTTGAAAGAGCCTATTTTTACACATGATCAGCTTTATAACATCTTGTCACAAGTTAATAGTAAAGATGGATTTAAGCTTTTAGCTTTAAATAATGAGTGTAAACCTACTAATGTTATTACAAATGTAGTTTACAAGGATGTTTTTGTTAATTTGTGACCTTATAATCAAAAGTTGTTATGTTTTATTTAATATGTAACACATTTTATTTTATTTTTATGTTATTTAATAATTAACAATTCATACTTCCGTGTAATACACGGGTAACTAGATCTAGTTTGAGTATAAAATAAGATAAAGGATTCATAATATTTCTTTTTAAATGACAATATGTGTAAAATTTTTGTTATAAGTATAATTTTAAGAGACAAAAGAAGTTAATTATTCTCCAAAATATAGAATCAAAATCCATGCGATCCAAATGCGTCAATTATGAGATTGATACGAAAAGATACTTCACTTTTGGTACCTAAAATCACATGTATCTCTTAATTACAAATCAACAGGAATAATTTTAATTTAGAATAATTCACTCAAAACGAGAAACGACATATTTTTCTATAATTATATTTAATTCATCTTTTAAAATAGTTATGTAATTTCACAAAATTTAATTCTAGTGTTTTCAAAAAAAATATTATGATGATAAGACGTCTCTTTTCTCTCCAAACAAATCAAATGTTTAAATATTGTAAGGTGTTGATATAAAGAAACATTAGAAGTAGGTCAGGCTGTGTTGAAAAAAAATTTAACAAATCCTAATAACATATCATACAAAATTAAATAAACATTTAAGGGCTGTTTGATAATTTTTAAATAATTAAATGTTGAATCAATAAGAGGTCTGAACCATTAAAAGTTGAACCACTAAGAGGTCTGAACCATTAAGAGCTAGTATATCGTTTAACTATTCAAAGTCAAATGCCTGACCAATTCAAATAAGATACCTTAACCATTCAGCATTAGAGCTCTTAACCATTCAGCATTAATATAATGCTTAACCATTCAGAGGCAAATGTCTGAACTAATCAGACATTTGCTTGCGAAACAAACAGTCTAAACTATTAAATGCTGAACCATTTAGACATCTGAATCATTAAGAGGATGATTCAGATGCTGACAAACAACCCCTTAATGACGCATTTCTCACAACTATGTAGCTTCGTAAATTTAAATCTCAAAAAATTCTACGATGTTAGTATCTTTGATATGTTTATGAGCTACTAAATCAAACAATTTTTATAAATTCTACGATGTTAGTATCTTTGACCTGTTTATGAGCTATTAAATCAAACAATTTTATATAAACTAATCAAAACCATAGAAAACTAAAAAAAACCAAGTCTCTTTAAGACGGAACCAATAAGTTAAACCGCGTTACGATTAAAGTTTAAACATCCCTTTTAATAAACTTTTTTGTAGACAACATCAAACCCATCCAACGATTCACATCCAATCTCCATCATATTATAATCCCTCCACTTCCATTTAATTTCGGTGACAACAAATACAATCACCATTCACAACTTCTTTCCGCAATTGCATCTCACTCCTCATACAACCCCATTTTTCTAGGTTTTCCTCAGGTATTATTCCTTCATCAATCCTCTGCTTCATTTCATTTCATATTCTCTTTGTTTTTCTAGGTACATTCTACCATTTCAAATTCACGTTCAATTCGAATCGATTCATGTACCTACATTTGCATGTATACTCTGAGTTTGCTTTTCTATTTAGATGCCGTTTGATTGATTAATGCAGAGGGATTTTGCCTAATTTGTTTCGGTTTCTTCAATCTGATATAATTGTTGTTGATTTGAGATCAGTTAGACATAAATAGGATTTATTTGTATGAATCTATGGTTTTGCGCTTAGATTTGTGAAGTTTAGCATCGATTTTGAGAAGATTAACCAGTAGAGACTGCATTTGGCGTAATTGATCGGTATGTTTAGCTTACAGCATGATTGATGATCGATTGCTAGTTCATTTGTAAGAATCTATGGTTTCTGCGGTTAGATTTATAAAGTTAGCATCGATTTTGAGAAGATTAAACAGTAGACTGCATTTGGCGTCTTTGATCTATGGTTTCTGCGCCTAGATTTATTTAAAGTTTTTATAGTCATAATGAAGTAGCCTTTTATTTTGTGATCTGGTTATGGAGATTGATGGATTTGTAGTCTTCCAATATGTTCTAATTTGTGATTTGATAGTGAATTTCTTGGATTTGTTGACATAAATCACCAATAAGGGCTTATAAATGCTTATATACATGTATGTATGCATATCTATGTGTGAAAATATATCTTGTGTAGCTAAGCAACCCTTGAATTGATACTGTGCTTAGTTTATTAATTTGGCTTATCTTGATGTCATGAGTTGATTTGCATATTCGTTCTTATGTTAACGATCCAGTGTCATGATACCTGTAATAAGATTCTTGAGTTAAGTGAAATAGATTTTGTTCTTCAGTTAGCTTAAGATGGCAGACGGCGAGGATATTCAACCACTTGTCTGTGATAATGGAACGGGAATGGTTAAGGTAGTAATCACAACTTCTTCTCTTTAAATGCATACACAGTTACACACATTGAACTAGAAATTTTGCTCCAAACTTTTTGGGTTTATCTAATTGAGTTGAATTTACAGGCTGGGTTCGCTGGTGATGATGCACCACGAGCTGTTTTTCCAAGTATTGTGGGTCGTCCCCGTCACACTGGTGTGATGGTTGGAATGGGCCAAAAGGATGCATATGTTGGTGATGAGGCTCAATCCAAAAGAGGTATATTGACACTGAAATACCCGATTGAACATGGTATTGTTAGCAATTGGGATGACATGGAGAAGATATGGCATCACACGTTCTACAACGAGCTTCGTGTTGCTCCAGAGGAACACCCTGTTCTTCTTACTGAAGCTCCTTTGAACCCTAAGGCCAATCGTGAGAAGATGACTCAGATCATGTTTGAGACATTTAATGCTCCTGCTATGTATGTCGCCATCCAAGCTGTTCTTTCCCTGTATGCTAGTGGTCGAACAACTGGTACGTGTTTCTCACTTTTTAGTTAGTTTGCATCACCTTTAGCTTGAGTAATTAATCTTTCTAACCATGGTTTTTGTGAAACTAGAACACTCAGTTTATTTAATTCTATTTCTTGGTTTGCTACTAGTGGTGGTAAGATGTGTGTTGGGCCACTGATTCATGTTGAATCTAATCACTTTTAGCATGTGTTGAAGTGGGTCAGGTTTGGTTGACCACGATTCACTTTTTTGTCCACTTTTCTTTTGAAATTTTAATCTTTATGTATTTGTTATGAGCATAATAATCATCCAAATGTTTAAGTAGAACAATTTAGAAGGTTATGCATTTAAGTTATATTCTGGGAACCATCAAGTTTAACTCGTTTGACCCATTTTATCTTCCAACGTGTTTCAGATAAAGCATAACCCAATCGACCCATTCATAACTAAAGCGGTCAAAATTCACCTATGTGCTACTGTTCACAACAAGATTCTCATGGTTTTATTGTTTTGTGAACGTGCACAGGTATTGTCTTGGACTCGGGAGATGGTGTGAGCCACACTGTTCCAATCTACGAGGGTTATGCACTCCCACACGCCATCCTCCGTTTAGACTTGGCCGGACGTGACCTAACTGACGCCCTGATGAAGATCCTAACAGAGCGTGGCTACTCTTTCACCACATCAGCTGAACGGGAAATTGTCCGAGACATGAAAGAAAAGCTAGCCTACATAGCCCTTGACTATGAGCAAGAGCTGGAGACTTCCAAAACCAGCTCTGCTGTGGAGAAAAGCTATGAACTGCCCGATGGTCAGGTCATAACCATTGGAGCTGAGCGGTTCCGCTGCCCAGAGGTGCTTTTCCAGCCATCCATGATCGGAATGGAAGCTGCTGGTATCCATGAGACTACATACAACTCCATCATGAAGTGTGACGTGGATATTAGGAAGGATCTCTATGGAAACATTGTGCTTAGTGGTGGTACAACTATGTTCCCAGGGATTGCTGACAGGATGAGTAAAGAGATAACTGCTTTGGCCCCAAGTAGCATGAAGATTAAGGTTGTGGCCCCACCTGAGAGGAAGTACAGTGTCTGGATCGGTGGGTCCATCCTCGCGTCACTCAGCACCTTCCAGCAGGTTTGTTTTCTTTTTAACAGTCATGCTAAAGGAACACCCCTACTAACAATCCATCAATCATGCTATATGGGCGTATAGCATACGTATACAGTCAATCCACTCCCCTTTATACGGGCATATTGCCTTGTATATGGTTGTATAGAATAGCCTATACGGGCTTATAGGCGTATAGTGTCGGGTTGATTAGTAACGTGTGTTTGTTGATAATTATTTGTTTAACATTTATGTTTGGTGGTTTTGTTTGAGTGCAGATGTGGATAGCCAAGGCAGAGTATGATGAGTCTGGTCCATCAATTGTGCACAGAAAATGCTTCTGATTTATGCAAGCAACTGGGATGAAGTATGCTGTCGAGCTGTTCGCCTTTTTATTATTATTATTTTTCAACCTACAAATTAATTACATATATGAATTGTGAAATTTGTTTTGAAGTAACAAGACTATTATTGATGTATTGTATGTTACTTGATTCTTTGATTTTCATATTGTTTATGAATTGATTTTATTTTTTTCTTAATTAACGAATCATTGTTTTGTTTAACACCTAAAGGCTAAACATAACATTTCTTATCTTGGATTACATTCCCCGGCCCAGATTGGATCTACACATTCAAGGGCCTTACTCAAATAAAAAATTATATAGCCAAATAGCCAATGGTCAGAGAGTATAATGCAAACATTGAAATGTCGGGATACTTTAAAATAGCATGTGGTCATTCACCAGTGGAAGATTACCAGTATCTAACATTGAATTACGTTGTCATGTAAATGATCTGTTTGCTTAGATTTTTAATGTCTTGATATTAAAATCAACTATTTATTAGAAACATATGCACCAAGAAAAGCACAACACAACTTACAAACCCAAAACCAACGTTCAACCCTTTACTAGATTAACTAACGAAAGACATCATCCAACTCCGTGTTACACATGAAACCAAAATCATGGAGTTGATTGAAATTTCATGTCCGATCATTCCCATAGTAAATGCTCTCTCTTACATTCTTAGTAGATAAAGTTCATCTCAGTCATGCCTCCACCACCTGCTTCCTCTTGGTGTCCTCCTCTCCTGCTGCTGTAACCACCTCGACCACCCCACCGCCCCTCCTCCTCTTCTTTCCGCCTCATAGCCTCCTCCTGCTGTCTAGCTGCCTCCTGTTCTTGTTGTCTCCGCCTAGCGGCCTCATCCTCTTGTTGTCTAGCGGCCTCATGTTCCTGTCTCCGCCTACCGCCCTCTTGTTCTTGTCTCCGCCAGCAGCCTCCTTCTCGTGTTGTCTTGCCGCCGCCTCTTCTTCTTGTCTCCGCCTAGCGGCGGCCTCCTCCTGCTCTCTTGCCGCCGCCTCTTCTTCTTGTCTCCGTCTAGCAGCCTCCTCCTCCTGCTCTCTTGCCGCCGCCTCTTCTTCTTGTCTCCGTCTAGCAGCCTCCTCTTGTCGCCTCCTGGCCTCTTCCCTTCTTGCCTCCTCCTCCCTCTTTCGCGCTTCCTCTTGTTCCCTTCGCGCGTCTTCTTCTTGCCGCCTAGCTTCCTCCTCTTCTTCTCTCTCCCTTTCTTCTTCCTCTTCTCTCTCCCTTTCCTCCTCCTCCTTTCTCCTTTCTTCCTCCTCTTCTTCTCTCTCCCTTTCTTCCTCCTCTTTTTCACTTTCAATCTCTTCTTCCATCAACCTTTCTTCTTCCTCGGCACACGAGGTACATTCCAGAATAACCGATTCTTTCTGACTCGATAATATTTCATCCATCGTCATGTTGCTCACACCCAAAGAAGCTGCCAACACCCTTTTATCCAACACCTGGAAGACCGATGCCGAACCAACTAAGTATTGCGGATGGTTTTTCTTTTGCGTGGTAGTGAACCCAAAGAAAACAAAGGACCCATTGTTAAAAGACATCTGTGCCATCGGATGATATCTAGGCACCACAAATACATCACCTTCTTCAACTCTAAACCTCGAGTTTTTACACTCTGCTTCATCTGCAGAACTGCTCGGACACACCACATGAACCATTCCTCGTCCACTCAACACCACCGCGATCTCTGCTGTCATTGGGTTCCAATGCGGCCCCATCATCGCCCCCTAATATCATCACAACATAGTATATTATCAAGCATTGTGAATACTTGTGAATTCGGTTTGTAAATATAAGTTCTTGACAGTTACCGACCTTGGTTAGATTAACCATGAAGACGCCAAAGTCAGAGTCCTTCAACGCGTCCATTTGTTTACTTGTAACAATGAGACTCCACCCATTGCAATTCTCAAAATCATGCTTCGCCTGTAGGATATTATACGCTTTGTCCTTATTTTTGTTCACCTCGATCACGCCATTTTCCATAAGTCCAAGAAAGGCTCTCATGGTTCTATAATGAACTTCAAACACTTGTTCCCCTTTCGACACTCCGTGCACAATCATCGGTTGCTGTCCTCCACTTTTCAACGCCTGTATCGTCTCCTCATCAACCTGAAAAAAAAAAAAAAAAAAAGAATTCAGGTCAACTTGCCTATTTTGCATCGATCTCTTTATTGTTTAAAACTTATGTTACATTGAGTGCTGCTTGAAGGATTTTGTCATCAAACCCCAACAACAGATCACCAACAGTGGAATATGCACCGAACGATGATCCTTCCTGCACATGATAACAGATATATATTATGTTGATGTGGTTTATGAGTTTATGTTCTCGTTTTAGAGTTTGAATACATACTCGTATCTCCTCCTTTGAATCGGAGAAAATGGCGTTAATACGAAACTTCCGGCGATCTGAGTCCAAGTTACTTTGTAAGTAGAAGAAAGATCCGGTACGCAGCCGGTAAACATCTCCGGTTCTCAACTCCACTTGCCGGAGTTTATAGCTATCTTTCTCAAGATCAACCCAACTCAACGTTCCACTTCCTGGTTACATAAGTGTAAATATAATAATATTATTCAAATGTAATTGATGATTCGATCTATATTTTTTGATAGGCTTAAAAATGTAATTTTAATTACAGATAATAATATATTTGTTCCAATCTTCTTACGTTAATTTAAGATACATAATTATATAATATTTTCCAATTCCAATAATTTAACGTTATTTCAATTCAATTGTTTCATATCTACTTAATTATATAACTTGTCTAGCTAGTTGGTTAAAAAAGTGTTTGATGACAATGATAATTGAACATTTAAAATATTATAATATAACGTTTCAATCATTTTGGGTTGCTATTTACTTTTTAGTACATATAAAATGCACCGTATTATTTGAAGGTTGTTTCAAACAATGTTGGAGATTTTTGTTAAAAACGAAATTAAAAAAAAATTAATTAAGAAATTATAAAAACGACTGTTTGATATAAATTAAGGTTCTAAAATTATTTCGTTCTTGAATTAAATGTTTTATTTCATTTTGCTTATCTCTACAACTTTAGTTATCGTTTTCTCTTAGAAACAAATATATATTGTTTCTTCCATTTGAATCATAAAATTACCTCTAGTTTTCTCATTATAACCGAATGATCAGTGTCAATATTTATTTACTTGTATCATCTCTTCTAACATTTATCATCTCAAAATGTAAGTGAATTAAGCACCAAGTGCAATCTATCGAAAAGGTACCCATCTCAAAAATCAGTGACCAAAATAGGAATAAACTCTAACAAAGTTGCACCATACATTGCAACCAAAAATGCATTGTAAACACACGATAATTGTACCTGAACTGACAAAAAACACCATATCGGAATGAAGATAAGCTGGAACAAAAAGAGAGTTAGGCTCCATGGTGATAAACTGAAGATCATAGAACCCATCTCTCCCATCACTCACTTTCACACCCGATATCTCCCCGAACTCCGTCGAAACCAAGCTCCGCCGCTGGTCTTTCGCCACCACGGTTCCGTGCTTCCCGGCCACCGGTAGCGGCACCGGAGCACTGCCACCGTCTCCCATCTTTCCACCGCCATGCAAAGCGGCTGTTGGTGGTGGAAAGAAGACGCACAGGGATACAATCACGTATGCGGAGACCCTAATCTTAATATTAGACATTTGTGTGTGTGTGTGATTGTGTGAAGATAGTGGGTTGATTTATTGCATGAAGTGTGAGGGTCATGTGGCAGTCGGGTGTTGGACACGTGGCTCGTGAGTTGGGTACGTGGAGGGGATTGGTGCTAGGCATTGACTGTCTTCTTCTTGCTTTGGATCAACCCGGCGAATAGAGTAAAAATAACGATTAGATTTGGGTGTTGAAATAATATTTTTATTATTCGGATCTTAGGAGAGCTCGGTTTTAAATGATATCATATCAAAGGAGTAGATAAAAATAAGAGTAAATTATCTTTTGATCTTTATGGTTTGTTACTTTGATTATTTGACTGTAAAAAATTATATTTTAACAAATCAAGTTCCGTCGTTTGTTTTTATATTCTTTTCAGTCTAATATACTAACATAGTTTAATTTTTCTGTTAGTTTATAATAAAGTGATCAAAATGTTCTTAGCTTGAAATTTTGATTTTTTAGAGTTAATTACATGATTCGTTCCTGTGGTTTGCCATATTGCAGTATTGCTTTCAACTTTTAAAAAATTACATATTAGTCCCAACTGTTTGTCAAATTGTAAAACCATTGATCCCTGACACTAACTCCTGTTAAAATTTTCAGTTAAGTGGGTGTAAAAGTACTTTTCCACCCCTAACTAAAAGACTATATATATATAGGGAAAGTTCACGGTACAAAGTGTTGTTTTCGTGCGAAGGGTACGAAGCAACAAGGACCATTGATCTAAAAGATAAACGGTTCAAATTTAAGATGGAAAAATCATGCAAGTAATGTGCCTGGAGGGGTAGAATTGGAAATAATCTACAATTGTTGACTTTTTTCAACTCCTCTTGTTTTTTTAAACACGTATAACTTTTTCATATGACTTAATTTTTTATAAAAAGTACACCATAAAAACAAGCTTTTCACGGTACAAAGTGTTGTTTTCGTGCGAAGGGTACGAAGCAACAATGACCATTGATCTAAAAGATAAACGGTTCAGATTTAAGATGGAATAATCACGCAAGTAATATGCCTGGAGGGGTAGAATTGAAAATAGCCTACAATTATTAACTTTTTTTTTTAACTCCCCCTGTTTTTTTAAACACATATAACTTTTTCATATGATATTATTTTTAAAAAAAATACACTATAAAACAAGCTTTTTTTCCTCTTTAATATAAGTATAGTATTGTTATACTTTTTTTAAAAGAAACAACATTTTTTTAAGAAAACGTCTATGTGTTTTGCATATAACTTGTTGATTATTCACTGCGTAATTATCAACATAGCTTGCGTAATCATCATATAACTTGCGTAATTATAAACATAACTTGCGTTATTATTTTTTATAACATAAGTAATTTTTTTACGTAATAATAGATATAACTTGCGTAATTATGTACCTTTTATGCGTATAGTAGCTCTGATGAAACTACCTCTCCGCTAAAAAACACGTGTCACACTCTAGTGACTTCGTACGCTTCGCACGAAAATTACACTTTGTATAGTAACCGGCCCCTATATATATATATATATATATATATATATATATATATATATATATATATATATATATATATATATATATATATATATATATATATATATATAGGAGAGGGTTCCAATGAAAACTAGATTATAAATGAAACCAAGAAAACCACTTTATAGCCCTTGATTTATTTGATCAATGGTTATGATTGATTAGTGGCATGTAACTAAATGGAAAATTAAAGAGTTATTATTAGTTAATGAAGGATAGAATAGGAAAACAATAATTTTTTAAATTTGAAAACAAACTACTATCAAAATACAATTCCAAATATCATTCTTTTCTCTCTCTCTTATATTTTATTATTTTAACAAACATTTATTTATGCACATTACACTAAAATTATATATATTTTTGTAATAGATTTAATAAGTATTAGTTTTAGTATACTACACTATGTCCTATATGTATTAGTTTGTTATGTATATGAAATACTATGATACATATACGTAAACTAATCAAACCTTAAGTTCACCAAATCGAATCTCAAATCTTATGAGCATTTAAACCACATTAACAGATCCTGCTACATATATTCTTTACGTATATGTAACAATCACAATACATTCCGCCAGAACCAGAATTTTGATTGAAATAACTATATGTAACACTGCACTACGTACATGTATCAGTGTATATTGGATGATTGAACGAGTAAGAACATAACCACATTAGCATAAAATGAGTTACATATACGTAACCATGTTAAACAACAATCAATTTTAATATGTAACATCTTGTTACGTATATGTAATAACGTGATATATATATAAATCATTGTGTTATCTATACGTAAACACAATTTGAAAAGATCAGGAAAAATAATTAAGAGCTCATATGTAATTAAAGTGAAAATATGTTGCTTACGTATACGTATGAGTTACATCTATCTAAGAACTAAGAATGTAAAGACCAAGAAGAAGAATTAAGATCTCATATATGTTTACATATATGTAAGTCCGTTATGTTCTTCATGTTCTTGCCCATGCTCTTTGTCTTCGCTCTCCATCATCTTCCAAGATACATGTATGTTACATAACTTACATGGCACATGTTTACCATCTTCCTTTCGATTGTTGTTTTCATGAATGATTTGCAAGTTTAATCAAACTATTAATGGTGGTTCTGGCGTTGTTCAAAGCTGACTGATGGTGTTTGAAGGTGGTGTTCGAAGTACATAAACCATTGATGGCAGAAAGGGGGTGGCGTCGACCGTGTTCGAAGGCGGCTGTGAGTGGTAGACGACAATATAGGGGTTTATATGGTGGTGCACAAAGATGGAAAACGTGGTGGTATGCAATGGCTATGGTGGTATGAGATGGCGGTGACGGTATGTTGATGGTGGTGGTAGAATACCCTAACTAAAATCACGATGGTTGAATTCTTGAAAGGTGAGAGAAAGATAAGAATTAAAAATTTAATTATGGATATAATAAAGAAATTTTAAAAAATAGATAATTACCAAAATTAAAAGGGTGTCAAATAACCTTGTTAGCTTTTTAAATAAAAAAGAAAAAGTTTAAAAGGAAAAAATCTGATTGGTTAAAGTGGTTTTTACGATTTTCATTTATAAATATGGTTTTCATTTCATCCCTCCTCCTCTCTCTCTCTCTTCTCTCTCTCTCTCTCTCTCTCTATATATATATATATATATATATATATATGTTGACCTGAAACTTGTCCACATAGTCACACACCACGACATCATCGCTGCCGGAAACATCACTGCCCGAACCACCACGTCCCCCCACCCCCCCCCCCCCAACACCATCGTTATCTCCACCGCCCTCCACCGACACCACATCATCATCATCATATTCCCAACCCCAACCATGACTCCAATGCCTTTGCCTCCCCCTACGGGCCCCCTCTACCTCCATCTTTCCTTCGGTACAGCCTACCACCTGCGACTGTTCGAACCACCATCACCTCCACGAAACTCAGATTTGATCCGAGAGAAACCAAGATCAGACTTAAAATTTTCTATTAGAAACAGATGACTTATGAACTATTATGAAAGATAAATGGAGTAGTTGTCGGTTTCGGCGGCCTTGCAACCTCCGTTCGATGGTCAAGCGGTGGTGGTGGCGGCGGCGGGAGCAAGGTGGAGGGGGCGGTGGTGATGTAGGACGATGATAGAGAGGGTGGTTGGTTGCCGGACTGTCGGTGGTGGATGACGGTGGTGGTGGTTTACCAATGGTGTTGGTGGGTTGAGGGTGGTGTTGTTGATTACGGTGATGATGTGAAGACGATGATGATGTGAAGAAAATGGGTGGTGGTGTGGCTTTTAATGGTAGTGGGACCCACACATTATTATATCATATTTTTATTCATTTTAAGTTTTTAAATACTAAAGGGTATTTTGATATTTTCACGTTCATTTAACTAAAAAACTTAACAGAAGTTAATGTTAAGGATCAATCGTGTTACGGTCTGATAAACAGTTAGGACTAATAATATAATTTCTCAAAAGTTTGAACCAATACTTCAATATGAACATACCATAGGGACTAATCATGTAATTAACTCTTATTTTTAATATCTTTAGTGACCAAAAACATATTTTACTCTCTCACATAAAACCAACTAAGAATTTTCTAAAAAATCCATCGCAAGACCGTTGGCTAAATCTCTAATTCGCATAAAACCAACTAAGGTTTTTAGAAGGTTTCAAAAGAGAGTGTAATAAAAACTTCTTAGCGAAGAGTTTACTATGTTAGAGCATTCACAACCCGTTTCTTATTTTTATGTAAGTGAGTATCTTATATTATAGGGGATGATGTGAGTGGTTGTGAGTAAAAAAGGTATAAAATTTATGGGGATTGTACCGTGTTTCTCCATATTTAGGGAAACACGGTATTTGGGGAAGCACGATACAACCCCTATAAATTTTTTTATATTTTTGAAAGTGGTTCTGAGTGGACGAGAGAGACAAATTAATGATAAATGTATGAAAAAATATTATCTAATTGAAAAAGAGGGAAAAAATAGTGATGTTTAGTATAACTATAAGGCAAATTAGAGTTTAATAATCCAAACTATTACTTATTGACCAATAATAATCTAAACTATTGATTTAGCCTGTAATAATCTCAACTATCCTTGTTGTTACCAACAACAATGCCAGTAGTATAATTATCATACATTCATAATCGATTTGTATTTATTTTAAGCTTGATTTAGCTTTTATTTTTTTTTATTTCTTTCATATTCATTATTGTAAACGAAATCGATTCGAAATTAAGTGTAAATTTTTAATAATTATTTTACTGGGATTGTTGTTGGTAATAAAAATGAAAGTTGGGATTGTTACCAGCCAAATCAAAAGTATGGATTATTATCGACCAATGAATAATACTTTGTATTATTAAGATTCAATTTGTCTAATTATAAATATGAAGATGAATGATGGATTGTGAATGCTTTTGATACAGTCTAAATTATACTTATTAAATATAAATATTTCTTATGCTTTTGAGTAACTCTTGAATGGTTTTAATTGATTTTACTTATATTTAGTTCATATTCGCATCTTATAGATCTCAAGAGACTATAAACTTAAAAGATATACTTTTTAACTAAATTTGAGACTAGTTCATTATTAAACAATTTTTTATCGTAGCTAAGTTTTTAAATAGAAATATAAAACATAATAATAATTATAATAATAATTAAATTATGATCTCAACTAAGTGTTTTATATTAAAAAATCAAAATATGAATGATTTTGTAAATAAATGAAGTTCACGTGGATATACATTAAAATGAAAAGGGTTATGTTGACTTTTCAAACAAATATCATAAAGTCTGAAATTCATAAAATTTTTATTTGGATGTTTTGTAGAAGTCCCACGTGACAAAAAATAAAGCGCATCAAATTATAGTAGAAAAAAATAACCTAATTGTCTACTATTTTTTCCTATAAAAACTTGAAGGTGACGGCAATTTGAGGGGAGGGAGTTGCGCACGGACGAGAAGAAAATAAAATCTCATTATTTTTATTTCAACTTTGAAGTTTGAGTACGATTGGAGAGCAACGTTATTACGAGCTATTTTTAGAGATAGCCATACGAGCTATTACCTTTAGGTCATCATATGTTAGTTGGATTCCTGCCTAGGTAGTTATTTCACTTATTTAATCGTATTCAAGTTTCCAGGTTTGAATTCTTATTTGTTTATTTCAATCGCCGCGTTTAGATAAATTAATTTAAGTTAAATTGTTTATTTTTTCTATTAAAAAATTACTTAAAATAATTAAATTAATTAGGTTAGAAGTCGATAGAGGTTTATTATCGAAAGCCGCCACAAGTGTCCACGGATTCGATATTCAGACTTACTTAAACTTTACTATATCACGACCGGTACACTTGTCGTTTGTGTGAAGTTTAGTTAGGAATTTTTTTTTAAACTAATTTATGAAAATCATTTTTTATAATAAATTAATATATATTTTCACACATCAACTTTTAAGAATAGGAAGTAAATTGGTAAACAAGTTCTAGGCTTCATATTATGACTGAATTATGAATCAACCATCTAAAGCCCATAGTTAAAATTAAAAGACAATTTTGAACAAGAGAAACACGATCAATGCCAAGGATCAGTCGTAAATTGATTGCTCTGCCACCAGACATATTTTTCTCAAAACTAATATATCAAAATTAAAAACTCATGTGAACTTCATTTAATCATACAAGATACATACGAGACTTGTGTATTTTCAAGGTTATCATAAAACTAATAATCAATCACAAGTTGAATAAATAGATACTGATAAACTTTTACAAAAACTCAAAGTTTCATTAAAAAAGTTTAGATTATATATATTAAAATCAATAACAAATATTAAGAAGTTTTTTAAATCAAAAGCTAGTACAAAGGACTGGTTTGTGTGAGGAGATGAGCAAATATGTTGATAAGGAAAAAGAAATCATTCATTTCTAGAGAAAAATATGACTTGCATTTTAAACAAATGGCACCTAAGCTTTGTTGGTCAAATGACATCTTGGTGGCTGATTTCACTAACTATTTCTAATCTAGGAACACGTTTTAGATAGTTCTTTAGAACTAGTTTTTTTAACCGCACGTTACGCAACGGGATTCTGGTCATTTTTCGTACACTCCCATTGCGGCGTGACTGCTTGTAGCATCGTGTTTGCAAACTTTGTTACATGTGTTATGGTATAAACACTAAAGCATTTAAGTACATAGAGAAACATATTAAAGCAATAACATGTATTGAGCGTTGCGACATAACAATTTTAAAAATATAAGTGTTGTGACGGAGCCGTACAATGACTTAACGTAGCTAATGGCACGTTGTGGCGCGTTTATAAATATTGTTACGTGTGTGTAAGCTAATAATATAAAATAAAAATTAGAAAAGTAAAAAAGAAGATATTTTATTGTAATATGAAAATATAAGAAAAGTAGCCTAAGAGGAGAAGCACAAAAAAAACCAAAAAAAACATACAAAAGAACACTTCAAGTGGGATTTGAACCCTCAACCAACCTAACTTTTGTGTTAGGCTCCTAAAAAGGGCATATTAACCTTTTTTGATCGGATAACAAAGAAAAAAAATTAAGCGACCAATAACCGCCGATGGGGACTCCTTAAGCCCGCACTATGCGGCCCTTTTGCGTACTCCGTTAACCATACAATAATATGTGATTGTGTTTGCATGTTGTGGCTTTAACGTTAACGTGGTTAAGTACGTAAATTAAGCATATGAAGTTGCGATAACGCGGTTTTGAAGATTGAAATGTATATGGAAAAGAGTATGTTGGGGTGGTATGTCTGAAAATCAAGAAAAAAAAAACTTTTACGTTATGTCACGTCATGCATTAACTTATAAGAAAGAAAATAAACTAATTTAAAAGAAATCTGAAAAAGAAGAAAAAAAACGCTAGATTAAAGATTCCAAAAAAAGAAAAGAAAAACATTAGCCTAGGAATCGAACATAAGTTGCTTTGAAAGAAACACAAAACTCATACCAATAGACCAAGTAGCAAACTATTTTTCTTAGCATATAAATTAAAGTTATTTGAAGTGTCTGTCTGTGTATTGAGACATAGATTGATAGTTTGATTGTAACGCACATGATCTAGGTTAAACGTGATTAAAAACGGTTTAATTATAAAATAAGGTATTATTGTTGAAAATTTAGTTAGTATAAGAAATCTTACACAAGTAGTTGATGCAGACTTAAGCGCACGTCAAATGGCAACAAGAACACAATCAAATTAAAGCCGAGAACTATAAGATTCAATAGTCAAAAAGCTTAATTGATTGGTTCAATGAAAATAACAAACATAGGCGAAGTATTGTAGGGGCCGGGGGGCCCCGCCCCCACTTTTTTTTCGCCAGTAGTGTTAATTTCTGATCCGGTAGTATAAACTTTTTGTTTGGTAGTGTAAATCTTTTTATATATAACGAGTTTTGTGAATAGTGATCCTCTAACATATTTAGAGATTTATTATTTATCAATCTCTATAACTTTTTGTGAGTGTTTAGAAAAAAAAAACAATAATCAAATAAGTGTTTGTAAGTGGGATAAAGATAAAAGGAATATAATGATAATTAATGTTACTTTATGTATACATCTCAGTTTGGATTACAATATGAGTTTCAAGAAAACCCAACTGATCCATTTTAACCAATTACCCAACCCATTTTACCATCCATAGTAAAAAACAATAGAGCCAGCCAAGATCTAAACGAAAGCAGAAGAGCAACAACAACAACATAAGGCAGTCAAGAGCAACAACAAGGCAGTTAAGAGCAACAGCCAAGATAAAACTATCAAATGTGCATACAATGAGATCCAGTTCATTCAGCAATCAAACCTCAGAAACTATCAATCAAGAACAATTCAGCAAAAAAAACATCTCAGTAAATCAGTTATCAGTGCAATTTCATAAACAAATGTGCATACAATGAGATCCAGTTCATTCAGCAATCAAACCTCAGAAACTATCAATCAAGAACAATTCAGCTACAAATCGATAGAGTGATGAATACCTGATGCTGATGCTGCTAAATCTGTGAAACACACGAAACCAGAAGAGCGAGCAACAAACTGATATCGGCAGTCAAGAAGAACAACACAGAGCAGAGAGAAAAGGGATATCTAACCAAAGCAGAGAGCAACAAACTGATATCAAACGAAACCAGAAGAGCAGGCGACAACACACCAGGCGATTGGGGGATTGCAGAAGAGCAGCAGACATGGCTATTTAAGAGGGTAGATCGAGTGGGCCTTCAATGCTCAACGGGAGCTCAACGGCGATGTGATGGGTGACGGGAGCTCGACAGCGATGTGATGGCGATATGAGAGATCGGTTCAATGCTCGGCTGCTGCTTAAGTGGGTGGGTACGGCGACGTGCTACTCGACGGGTGTCTTCAATGCTTCGGTGGTGGTTGTCTGGTGAAGTGTCTTCAATGCTCGGAGCCGACACTGGTGAAGGAGGTGTCATGCTTCAGAGCCGACAGAGAGAAGAGGGTAGTGAGGATTAATGCTCGAAGAGAAAGGGTAGTTTGAGGGTATTAATGGGAAGATGGTTGTGATGGTCTGAGAAGTTAGTATTTCTAACTTCTCCTTTTTGACTTTTTCAAAGCTTGTGAAGAAGTTGAATTTGGTAGAGCTTTTTCTACCCAAACATCAAAACACCACTTTTAACTTTTCAAAAGTTAAAAAGCTAAAAGAATGTGAAAATAAGCTCATCCAAACACCCTCCAGACTTAAGCGCACGTCAAATGGCAACAAGAACACAATCAAATTAAAGCCGAGAACTATAAGATTCAATAGTCAAAAAGCTTAATTGATTGGTTCAATGAAAATAACAAACATAGGCGAAGTATTGTAGGGGCCGGGGGCCCCCGCCCCCACTTTTTTTTCGTCAGTAGTGTTAATTTCTGATCCGGTAGTGTAAACTTTTTGCCCGGTAGTGTAAATCTTTTTATATATAACGAGTTTTGTGAATAGTGATCCTTTAACATATTTAGAGATTTATTATTTATCAATATCTATAACTTTTTGTGAGTGTTTAGAAAAAAAACAATAATCAAATAAGTGTTTGTAAGTAGGATAAGGATAAAAACGAAGAATGAGATATCAAAAAGATTAAACAAAATTTAAAAATAAAGATATATAAATTTAATATATAATTAAATTATAGAGATAAATAAAGAGATGCTACTAACACTTGAAAACAAAAACCTTATAAGATAGTAAACAATCTTCTTACTCAAATAAAATAGTAAATAAAAGGGACACGTGATAGCATCATATTCATCCTCATCAAAATTTACCCACTTCTCTAACCAATTAAATAATTATTTTAATTACTAATAATATTAAGAAATAGATCTTTTTATTAATGTTATTATTAAAAAATAAATTTTTACAAAATAAGAAATTTTGCTAAAACATCAAACTTTTTTTAAACATACAAAATACTTTAAAGTTGATGTTTTTAAAAAGTAATTTTTTTATAAACCAAAAGTAATTAGTGTTGGGAGTTATAATAAGGTTGTTTTTAAAAATGATATTTTTTATTATACGATTTGTTTTGAAACAATATGTTTAACTTTTTTTTTTTGGAAGAAAAAGCTTAAAAAGTTGATATCATCATTTTATTACTTGTAGTTTTTACTTATACGTAATTTCAATTATATCTTATATTAAAATATTATTTTATAATTAATAAATTTTTAATATTTTATTTATTGCACATATTGCAGGACTGGCAAAGGGTGGTCAATGCAACAGTTTCACAGGATGGAGAGATCATAAACATTTAGCAGATCAAATAGGGAACCGGTTAGAGATGGTGCAAAGAACACAAGCAAAAAAACAAGAATAAGAATACTCAAATATGGTTTTCAAGAATGATGTATATTGCTTTTAAGTTCTTACAAGTGTTACAAAGCATATATCAAGATAAAAGTACTTGAGACACTTTATACTATATCCTACAGCCAGCCATACTTTGAAGGCCAACTGGATACACTAATTTAGATAACAAGATCAATATATAGTCAAAAGGCAGATTGCCTTTTGACTAGTGACTATGACATGTCATAGCTCACATACTTATCTATTACAAAAAAGATAAAAGTACATAGTTGGAAAGTTACAGACAAAATACCTTAATCTACAGTTGATAAAAGCATAGACTTTTCACCAACTTATATAAGTTGGTGAGTCATTAGAAGTGGCAGCGGAAAGTGATTCAGCTTTTGTCAAAAGGTGATTTAGAGAAAGCATGTTTTCTCTGTCTTTGGAAGAAATCAGTCTTTGGCTTCGGAAGACACTGTCCTTGAAGCTTCGGAAGACTTCATCTTTGGCTTCGAAAGATATGGTCTTTTGGTTTCGGAAGATTTGATACTTAGCATAATTCACTGAGTTGTATCAAATCTTCCGAAGTAACTTCCTTGTACTTCATTTCAGCATGCTGAGAGCTTTTGGCTGTTCTTTAGTTGCATTAGTCTCTAAGTGTATTCCTTACACATATGTAATACACGGGTTTACTAGCTAAGTTAAATAATTGAGTAGATAATAATCATAAAATCTTTAATTTACGATTTCATCATATAATTCTAAGGCAGTGGTGATTGTAGGTTTTTTATTGCTACCAAATAAACGCATAATTGCTAAAAAATTTATAATAATAAATGATTATATTGGGTGGGCACATATCACTATCCCACTAATTATATTATTTATTTTTCCGCCCAAATGATTTATTAATTTTTAAAAAGTTAATATAACTACTTTCTAAATTCTGTCTCTCTCCCTACCCCCCCCCCCCTTCTCTTTCTCTCTTTTATTTTAAACATTTTAATTTTTTTTAAATCAATATTTTTTATAAGACATATTTTTAATTTATTAAAAACTAAATATTTTGATTAAAACATACACTTTTTTGAAAAAAAAAATTAGAAACTATGAATTAATTTTAAACAACGTATCTTTTTACACATATGAAATATTCTAAAACCGATCTTTTTTTAATAAGAGTTTATTATATAAGCGTTTTCTAAAAAACTAAAAAAATAACTGAAACTCGGAGTTTTTAAACAAAGAGATATCTATAAAAATGATATTTTATCAAAGCAAACTTTTATTAAATACGAAAAATTATTTATAAAATAAAAATAACTAAAAACCATAGTTTGAAATAATAAGATTTTTATTAAATATGACATTTTTTCAAAAACAATATTCTTAAAACGAATGTTTGTTAAGATATTTTTAAAACGAGATTTTGAAAAACACTTTTTTAAAATAAAAGTTTTAAAAATTTAATAAAAATATTTTATTAACTAAAGTACTTACTCACATAATTTATTTATATCTTATATCAAAATAGTGTTTTATATTTTCTAACTTTTTATTAATTTTTAATATTTTTTATTTAGCTCGTGTAATACACAGGGTTATAACCTAGCATAAAATATTTTAAAAGCGATTTTTTAAAATAAAAGTTTTATACAAAACCATTTTTTTAATTAAAAAATAATTGAAAGCCTGAGTTTTTAAACAATGAGATATTTATAAAAATAATATTTTGTCAAAGCAAGCTTTTATCAAATACGAAAAATTATTTATAAAACAAAAATAACTAAAAACCATGGATTTGAAATGATAAGATTTTTTTTATTAAAATTGACTTTTTTTATAAATAATATTCTTATAACGAAATGTTTCTTAACATAAAAAAAAATTAGAATGAAGGTTTTAAAAAATATATTAAATTTTTTTAAATGATTAAAGTAATTATTCACACATAATTTTAGTTATATCTATATATCAAAAATAGATTTTATATTTCCGAAATTTTCATTAATATATAATATTTTTATTTTTAATTCGTGTAAACCCAATAAATACAAAATTTTCTAGTAGATAATGCTATTTAATAATAAGTTATCATTTCCCTTACGCGGTGTCGCATTTCAAACAAATTTTATTCTTCTCCAAAAGCCCACAATATTCTAAAATGCGCACTCCGATTTTTTCAACAATTTTTTATTTTATCATGTGACCACTGACAACGGTCAACAACACTCATCAAACACCCCTACAAAAACCACCCCCCATCTCTTTCACCATCACCAAACACACCCCTCCAAAATCATGAATCTCCCAATCACCCCCATCTTCTTCTTCCTCCTCCTCCTCCTCCCCGCCGGAGTTCTCCCCATCGGTGTCAACTACGGCACCGTCGCCGACAACCTCCCGTCGCACACCCAAGTCGCCCAATTCATCAAATCACAAACAATCATCGATCGCGTCAAGATCTTCGACGTCAATCACGACATCATCAAAGCTTTTGCAAACACCGGCATCCTGTTGACCGTCACCGTCCCCAACGGCGACATCCCCTCACTCACCAACCCCCGTAACGCCATACGTTGGGTCAACACCCACATCAAGCCGTTTCACCCTGCTACTAAGTTTCACTACATCTGTGTGGGTACTGAGGTCCTCCACTGGGGCCCTCAGAATCTCGTTGACAACCTTGTTCCGGCGATGAGGGTGCTGCACGCAGCGCTGGTGAAATTGGGGATCACTGATGTGAAGATCTCCAGCCCACATTCGCTGGGGATTCTGCTGGAATCGAACCCACCGAGTAATGCGTCGTTTAGACCCGGGTGGGATGTGGGTAATCTCGCCCCGATGTTGCAGTTCTTGAGGAAGACCAAATCGGGTTTCATGGTTAACCCGTATACGTACTTCGGGTACTCTCCGGCGTATGCTGATTTCTGCCTCTTCAAACCCAACAACGGATTGTTCGATAAAGCCACCGGAAAAAGGTACAATTCATACAATCAAAATGCATCATGTGTTATGTGTTAAGATCTTTGTTATTGATCGATTTGTGTTGTTGGTGGTGAAATTGAAGGTACACGAACCAGTTTGATCAGCTGATGGATGCGGTTTACGTGTCGATGAAGAAATTGGGATATGCTGATGTGGAAATCATTGTGGCGGAGACAGGGTGGCCGTCCGGCGGAGACCCACAAAACAGGCACGCAAATCCGGCGAACGCGGCGGCGTACAACGGTGGTTTGGTGAAAAAAGTGGGCTCCGGCGTCGGAACGCCGTTGATGCCGGGGAGAAAGTTCGAGACGTACATATTCTCTCTGTTCAATGAGAATCTGAAAGGACCATCGTTGGATGAGAAGAACTTTGGGCTTTTCCGACCCGATTTCACCCAAGTGTACAACATCGGGATCTTACGAGGATCACAGGTATATCATTATCATTATCATTATTGTTATTATTTGATCGTCTATCTTACGAAATTATCGTCGGTGTTTCATCGGAGTTGGGTTTTTACGTGGCGGACAGTCGCCGGAATCACCGGAAAGTTGATGATGATGTTTGTATTAGGTGTGTTTGATGGGGTTACGTGTTTTCAAATAAATGGAGTCTGTTTTTCTCTTAGCGTGTGAAAACTGTTTTTTTTCCAGTAATATAAGGTAAAGATACGGAAATCAGACTCTAGATAGGGAACACTCGTGGGCGAGGGATTAGTCGTGATTAAAATGAATCAATCCGGTCGAAATTTATATGTTAATTTTCATATTTATAAATATAGATTACTATATTTTCAAAATTATATATATAATTTTTTAGATTTGGCATATTTTGACCAAATTTTGATTAATTTTGTAGATTTCTCTTATTTTTGGCTGGTTTTGGGTAGATTTGACCAACTTTGACTAGTTTTGACCAGTTTGGATTGACTTTTGGTTGATTTTGACCGATTAACCAAGCGATTAGTTAAAATTGAATTGATGAGTGACTGATTACTGATTAAATCGCGCAATTATCCTAGCTAGAGGCTGATTTTTGCAAGGTACATGGAAAAGCTTTGTAGCACTAGATTCGTTTATTGATGTAACTCAATAAGGGTTTCAAGTGAAAAACAAAAATTACTTTTTGCACAATCTCAAATTAAAGGTCGTTAGTTACAAGGGTATTTATCGGTGATTGAGACACCATACTCCTCTCTATCTATAACATTAATATATATATATAGATATACAGAGAAGAGCGTGTTTAAATAACCAAAATACTAAAAGCGTTAATAAATTTGAGTAATTGATATTGGTTTAATGGTCACTTGTCTTCAACGGCACGACACCAATGTTACCAAACGCCCTTGCAAATACATGTGACGCCACATCACGATCAGATGAGTTTGTCATGTTCTAATATTCCCTTTTCTCGGCGAATCAGGCTCCTTCTCCGTCACCGATGCTTGCTCCGGCACCATCACCGCCACAACCACTGTCCTTCCACCGTCCCGCTAGCGGCAAAGCCACCGGCCGCCATGCTTCCTCTCCGAGCTCGGCCAGCTCGAATGACGGTTTTGCCCTAGAGTCTGCTGCCATTGTTGCTTTTGTCATAGCTCTGTCGTTATCATAGATATAGAGACGGATATGTGGGTTAAATATAGAATAAATTATCATTAATCACTATTGCATAAAACAGTTGTATTTATATAAAAACATGCACCTTGTGAATAAACTGTTGTACCTTGTTAAATGTTGTTGATTGTGTTTTTGATGTGGCTACTACAGCAAGAGCCATCAGGTTCATCGCCGAAACCATCATTGCCAGCGGCACCGGCTCAGGGCAAGAAGTGGTGTGTGCCCAAACCAGATGCCACCATTGCTGCACTACAGTCGAACATAGACTACGTGTGCAGCAATGGTGTTGATTGTAAGCCCATTCAGGCCGGTGGGGCCTGTTTTGAGCCCAACAATATACTGGCTCATGCATCATTTGTTATGAATTCTTTCTACCAGGCCAATGGGCGTAACGAATACAATTGTGATTTTGCTCACACCGGACTCATCACCTTCACTGATCCAAGTAAGTCATTTTTATTTTCTGTGGAATTAAACTTAGACTTGCATTGTCATTTGTTCATTGTCCATAAAATAAGTGCATTTCTATTGTTGGTATATTGGACACTTCTAGGGTGTAAACTAGCTATAGCTCAAGCTCGGTTCATTTAACTTAAAAAAAAACTTGAATTCTGTGTGTTTCATGTTCTATTTTCAAAACTCAAGCTCAGTGCATGAGCAATTATTTAGCTCGACTCAACTGTTTGTTATTTCTTGATTATTTAGTTATAATCATATACATCTATAGTTAGGTATTAGTTATAGTTATAATTATCACTTTATATATAACGTAACGTAGTTATATCATTTAGTTATTTTTATTATAATTAAATAAACAGGAATACTTACTATCAACTTATATATTTATATATTGCTTAAAAATATGCTCGTTTAAGCTTTCAATCCTAGTCATATCGGTATAGGAAGCCTTTTTTTATTAAACGAGCTTGATTTGAGCCTTTAACGAGTAGCACTTGAGCACTTCGGCCCGTTTACGTTCAAACACATGTGGGTTGGGTTGGTGCAAAATTGTGAGACCACTTGTCTAGCTTAATTAGGGTTTTCTCATTTTCATGTCAAATTAATTTATATAGTTGGGGTTTTTCCTTAAAAGCCTGATGTGTAATTTAATGGGTTGTATTTTAATGTGCTAGGTAACGGGTCGTGTAAGTATCGTTCTTAAGCTTGGGATGAACAGTACGACAAGACAAGATGGAGGATTGAACAAGGCATGCGGTTGTTTTGTTTGCCTGATCTTGTGAATCGATTATTCTTTTGTTGTAACATTTAATCTATCTAGCTTACGATGTGTGATATTTGTTTTTATTTAGTTATCATCCTTCCGCTTTAGGCCTTTATTTTGTTCACATTGTGTTTAGCAATCTTATAAAAGGTTTAATATATAAATTTAAGTTAGAAGAACGTTACAACCACCTGTAGTGACATAGTGTCGATAGTGTACGCCTCTTATTTTGAGGTTGTTTGGTTAATGATGACATCTTAATATTCAGACTTACCTTTTAATCGTTCACACTTAAAGTTGTATATTAATCATTAAGAGACTATAAACCATTAACATGTAACCCCTTAATAACATTAAAAAGCTACCAAACAATCTTTTAGTTGCCAGTTAGGGTAGAAATTGTTCACGGAGAACCGACGAATCATGTATGTATATGGAGTATGTATGTAATCAAACGATGATGTAGATCTGCTTAATTAATTTCATATATCATATCAATCTTTGCTCTTGATTTGAAAATCTTGGTGAATGATTGATACGACCCAACAAACGTTCATCCAAGAGTCTCGGCCCAAAAAGTATTGAGGCCCATCATGTTGCTCAATCGAATGAAAGGATGCATTTAATTGTTTAGCAAGAATAAAGCAGTGGGAGCCTGGGAGGATTGAAGTCATAGGCTGTGCATGACCGACAATTGCCCATGAATAGGAGTTAATCTATGCATTAATATATGTTCATACATTTTTCTTTTAAGTAGGGTCCGGTTATTGGAACACCCCCATTATAAATCTACACCATAGTTTTTTATACGGGTCGTATAGCACTATACGTATCGTATAGGGGTCGTAAAACCCTATATGGGGCGTATAACCCCTCTGACAGCCTCTGAAATTTTTCCTCGTAGTCAGTGTCAAGATTTGTTATACGCGTCATATAGGTCTATATGTGTCGTATAGGGGGTCGTATAGGGCTATATTAAACGTATAGCCCTCTGATAGCCCCCTAAATTCTTTTCGTTTTTAGTGTATTTGACCCTACATGCCTTGTATAGTGCTACACAAGACGTATAGGCGAATGTCGATTTAAAATGATGGGTTTCTTAATATTAGGAAACAAGAAATCTATACCTTTGTATTTAGAAGTTTTCACCATGAAGGTGACAATAGCTACTCTCTATAGAATAAAGTAGTGGGGAGATAATTTATCCATTCAAATTTCAAACTACTACTTACTAAACCGAAAATAATTCATACTTTAATTTAGATCATTATACTTTAAACTTTTATTTTTATTATTAATAACAGACTCAATAACATAATAATCAACATATTTTTGCTTGATTTGTATTTATTTTCCACTCAAATAAAGTTGGAATAATTTATGTTATTAAAATTAAAGTGAATATATAATCAATTAATAATTAATAATTTGAATTATTAAAATCCGATCATTGGTAATAAAAGTAAAAGTTGATATTATAATTACTTAAATTACTAAAATCTAATATGCATTAATATAATATAATAGTTGAAATGAAATAAAAATATTACTGACTCTCTCTGTGTTTAAAAACTTGTAGTTCCATTGCTGCTTTTAATTTTCCATATTTAAAAAAGAACAACGTTTTATAGAATTGAATTTTTCTCATTTTCGTTTTCCTAAATATAAAAACGACAATACATTTTAGTTTCTCTAGAAGGAAGAAAGTCGGTTAGAGATAAGGAGGATAAAATCCAAAAGTAGTGGATGTTGAACCGTACGTTCTCCCGTTGTCATTTTTTAATAATTTAGATTACACAAACAGGACCACTACTGGCTGCAAGTCTCCGTATTTCAAATATTACAATCATAGCATCTTTAGCGGATCTGTGGACCCATAAACATGGAAGTTAGATAAAGGAAAAGTCGTTTTAAACGGGGATATTCTGGTGATTAAGTAGTGTGTCTTGTAACCATAAATGATAAAAGTTGATACAGGTTGTGATGTATTTATATTACAAAATCTAAGAATTACGGTTTCAATAAAAGATAGAAGAAAAGTAGCCGATGTGAAGGATATAGAGAGCATAAGAAAGACCACGGTTTGTGACCATGAATGCGTCTCTAGGTTCTATTTGCATGTTCTTATAATTGATTTGTACGTTGATTTTAACATCTTTTTAGAATCTCTCCTCCACCATCGTCTTTTAACCTAGGTTTAGTCTCTAATTCATTTCATTGGGTTAAAGCTTTAATCAATTAGAGCAAGTTGCTCAATTTGTTATACAGTTAGGTTTTTATTTGTAGCTCTACGATTTGCATCATTATCCATGATCATAACTGTATAGTATATAGTATAAGGACCAATTGTGTCAATATTGTTTTTTTAAAGGTTGAAATGTGTAATAGTTCACCTATTAATAGTTCGTTAATAGGCGGGCTTAGTAACCGTTTTAATTTGTACTTTTCTTTGAGAGTTCTTGTTTATTTTCTTTTGTAATCGTTCATAATCATTCTATTGAAATCATTTCGAGTTTGTTGTTGATTGTTGTTAAATTGATTGCTTCGAGTTTATAATATTCTTTGTAGATTGGTTTAATCTTTCTACAATTGGTATCAGAGTCTGGTTCGGCTCGTCTGTTGAAGATTCAAGTGTCGAAGTAAAAATTCGATTGAAGGATGGGATCAACAAAGTTTGAAATCGAGAAATTCGATGGAAAGAATGATTTTGGGCAATGGAGAGTGAAGATGCGAGCGCAATTGGTGCATCAGGGTGTTGTTGATGCACTGAAAGGGGAAAATAGCTTGCCGGTGACTCTATCGGTTAAAGAAAAGAAGGATATCTTGGAAAAGGCTCACAGTGCCATTATTCTGAGTCTCGGAGATAGAGTTCTCAAGGAAGTATCAAAGGAGACATCAGCCAGTGGGGTGTGGTCAAAGCTTGAAGGACTGTACATGACAAAATCACTGGCGAATCGGTTGTATCTCAAGAAAAGGCTCTATACGTTTCAATTGGCTCCTGGTAAGTCAATTGAGGATCATGTGGATGAATTCAATAAGTTGGTGATTGATCTTGAGAACATTGATGTTGAATTAGAAGATGAAGATCAGGCAATCATCTTTCTGGCTTCATTGCCACAATCGTATGAGCACTTTGTTGACACTCTCATGTTTGGGAGGGAGTCACTATCAATGGAAGAGGTGCTGGCCGCCATAAATTCAAAAGAATTAAAGCAAAGGTCTGATGTCAAGGATGATGCTAGTGATGGCTTATTTATGAGGGGAAGACCTAAATCTAGAACTTCTAGAGGAAGGTCAACTTAAAGATCAAAGTCCAAATTCAAGAGGAGATGTTATATCTGTAACTCTGATAAACATCTGAAGAGAGAATGCTCAGATAAACGGAAGAAACAAGCCAATAATCAACAACATAAAGCACAAGGTAGTATGTCTGTTGATAGTAGTCTTGATGGTTATGATAGTGCAGATGTCCTGATGGTATCTAAAGGTTGGGTAGATCAAGATTGGATCATAGACTCTGGGTGCTCCTACCATATGACTCCAAGAAGGGAATTCTTCTTAGAATTAAATATGGTGGAGTTAGGAAGTGTACAACTAGGTGATGACGGACCATGTATGATCAAAGGCATTGTTTCTATCACACTCAAGTTGGAGAGTGGGGCGGAGTTCACTCTTGATCAGGTTAGGTACATACCTGAGCTCAAGAGGAACCTCATCTCACTAGGTACTCTTGAAAGCCAAGGAAGCAGTGTAAGTCTCAAGAATGGGAAGGTAAAAGTAATCAAGGGGTCATTAGTTATGTTGTCAGGCTCAAGAAAGGAGAACAACATATATGTTCTTGATGGTACTGTCATCTGTGGTGCTGCATCAGTTGTTGATGTCAATAAGATGAACACTCCTGCTTTATGGCACAAGAGAACGGGCCACATAAGTGATCAGGGATTGACTGAACTAAGAAAGCAAGAAATCATCATAGGGGTTAGTGGCTGTGATATGGGATTTTGTGAGCATTGTGTGTTGGGCAAGTCAACAAGGGTCAAGTTTGCCAGGGGAGTACATGAGACAAGGGATGTTCTTGAATACATTCATGCAGACTTATAGGGTCCTGCAAGAATTAATTCTCTTAATGGAGGAAGATACTTCTTGTCTATCATTGATGATAGATCAAGAAGGGTTTGGGTATATATCCTTAAGCATAAGGATGAAGCATTCTTGAAGTTTAAAGAATGGAAGCAGCTGGTTGAAACAAAGACTGGTAAAAGGGTTAAGAAACTAAGAACTGACAATAGTATGGAATTTTGTAGTTCTTTGTTCAATAAGTTTTGTAAGGAACATGGTATTGGTAGGTATTTGACAGTGCCATACACCCCTCAGCAAAATGGGTTAGCTGAGAGGATGAATAAAACCTTGCTTAACAAGGTCAGGTGCATGTTTTCTGAGTCAGGAATGCCAAAGTCCTTTTGCGCAGAGGCAGTGACAACTGCAACATATCTTGTTAACAGGTCACCTTCATCAGCTATTAATATGAAGACACCTATGGAGATGTGGACAGGTGTTAAACCTGATAGCAGTCATTTGAGGGTGTTTGGTTCTTTAGCCTATGCTCATGTTAAGAAAGACAAGCTTGATCCTAGAGCTCTAAGATGTGTGTTGCTGGGCTATCCTGAGAGTTTAAAGGGCTACAGATTATGGAGGATTGATGATGGTAATCCTAAGGTAATAGTCGGCAGAGATGTGGTCTTCAGAGAGGAGGTGGTTTATAGGGATCTGTTTGATAAGAAGAAAGGATAGGATGAAGTGATGGATGGTGTTCACATTGAGGTGGAGTCGAAGTCTTCCGAAGGCATACCTAAGTCTTTCGAAGGTGTTCTTAAGTCTTTCGAAGGCATTCCCAAGTCTTCCGAAGGCATACCTAAATCTTCTAAAGGGATACTTAAGTCTTCCGAAGGTGTTTTCAAGTCTTCCGAAGGTTTTCCCAAAACTTCTAAAGGTTTTTCCAAATCTTACGAAGGTATTCCCAAAACTTCCGAAGGTACTTTTGAAGTAGAAGAAAGCTCACAGCAGGGTTCACACTCTTCACACTCATTAGGTGACTATAGTTTGGCTAGAGATAGAGCCAGAAAGCAACCTGTGATGCCTGCTAGATATAGAACTAATGAAGATATCTCAGTATTTGTTTTCAGTGTAGCTGCAGAAGAGTGTGTTATGGAGCCATATCATATGGTGAGGCTGTGGAGTCAGTTAATAAAGATAAATGGATGGATGCTACGGTAGATGAGATGGATTTTTTGAGAAAGAATAACACTTGGGTGTTGGTGGACAAACCAGCAGGGCAGAAGTTAGTTGACTGCAAGTGGCTTTATAAGCTGAAGGGGGGGTTAACTAAGGCTGATCTGCCAAGGTTTAAGGCTAGGTTGGTGGCTAGGGGTTTTACACAGAGAGAATGCATTGATTACAATGAGTTTTTCTCTCCGATGGTAAAACACTCTTCTATTAGAGTAATGTTGTCCATGGTAGCTACTAACATGAAGCTTGAACAACTTGATGTTAAAACAACTTTCCTTTATGGTACTCTAGATGAAGATATCTGTATGAGACAGAGCCAGGAGAAGAAGACAATGTGTGTTTACTCAAAAGATCTCTCTATGGGTTAAAGCAGTCTCCAAGGTGTTGGTATAAAAGGTTTGATGATTATATACTTAGTCAGCAATTTCATAGAAGTAGTTATGGCAGTTGTGTGTATTTTAAGTGCTATCAGCCTGGTGAGTATGTTTATTTGTTACTCTATGTTGATGACATGTTAGTGTGTTGTAAGGATCAGTCTCAAATAGATTTAACAAAGGAGCTGTTACATAAAGAGTTTGAGACGAAAGATCTGGGGGTAACAAAGAAGATCTTAGGTATGGAGATCTCAAGGGATTTGGTCAATCATAGGTTGTTCTTGACTCAAATCGGCTATATAGATAAGGTGTTAGCTCAATACTCAATGGATGGTAGCAAGTGTGTGCAGACACCTTTGGGTCAACACTTTAAGTTTTTATCAAAGGGTTCTCCTACTCAAGAGAAAGATGTTAGGAGGATGCAGAGGGTCCCCTATGCTAATGCTGTTGGTAGTTTGATGTACCTAATGGTTTGTACCAGGCCAGATATTGCATATGCTGTAAGCATTATGAGCAAGTATCTATCAAATCCAGGTAAACTTCATTGGGAGGCAGTGAAATGGATTTTGAGGTACTTAAATGGTACAAGGCATGTGGGATTAGTGTTTGGTAATTGTCAAGGTTCAAAGCCTAGTATTCTTGGTTATGTTGATGCTGATTTTGCCAAAGATCTTGATAAAGGGAGGTCTACTACTGGGTATGTTTTCAAGGTGTTTGGTGGTGTTGTGAGTTGGAAGTCTTCACTTCAGCATGTAGTTGCATTGTCAATTACTGAGGCAGAGTATATTGTTCTTACTGAAGCTGTGAAGGAATCTCTTTGGTTGAAGGGTTTTGTATCTGAATTGGGGGTTGATTTGGTTGATACTTTGATTCTCTATGACAATCAAGGTGCAGTGAATTTGTCAAAGAATCAGGTATATCATGAACGAACCAAGCATATCAATGTCAGATTACATTTTATCCGAGAGATTATTCAATCCAAAGAGATTAGAGTTGCTCATGTTGATACAGAGAATAATGCAGCGGATGTATTAACCAAGGTGGTTCCAGGATCCAAGTTTACCAAGTGTTTGGAGATATTGGATGTGGGCTAGAATTGGTCATGTACTAAGGTGAAGAATGTAGAGTATATAGTACAAGGACCAATTGTGTCAACATTGTTTTCTTAAAGGTTAGAATGTGTAATAGTTCACCTATTAATAGTTCGTTAATAGGCAGGCTTATTAACCATTTTAATTTGTACTTTTCTTTGAGAGTTCTTATTCATTTTCTTTTGTAATTGTTCATAATCATTCTATTGAAATCATTTTGAGTTTGTTGTTGATTGTTGTGAAATCGATTGCTTCGAGTTTATAATCTTCTGTGTATATTGGTTTAATCTTTCTACAATAACAAAGTAAAAACAAAGCCTGGAATCGGTGTTGTATAAATATTTCGATTAGTTATGGTGACAGAAATTTTAGGGAAGGAGGGGGTGTGTGTTGGCTAACTATTATTGTCTTTAATGATAGGGGTAACATGATCGTTTTTAAAAGATACTAACAAATAAGACAGACGCACGTCTATCTTAGTGATAAAAACCTAACAGTTTAGTGAACGGTATAGACGATATACATAATTTCTTAAAGTCAAAAGAAACTTTGGCATATCACCGGGGATCTATGTACTCTAACTTTTAATGTTTTCTATTTAGTAGTAAATGATCAAATCATTAATATTTAGATACACCTCAACATTATATACTAGAAACATAAAATATAACGTTTACACTAATTTCTACTTTTAGTTTGAGAGATTTAAAATATTAGATAATCATATTTTTGTATTATATATAAAAATTTATTTAATATTTATTTAAGGTATGTGACTATACACGTTAAAAAGTTACACTCTAAATAACACTACATAGAAGTTAGCGTGATGATTAGTTATATAGTATTTACTATTAATAGTTAACTCTTAAAAACGTTTATATACATAAATGATAATGATTGAATAAATAGTATATTGCCTTTTGAACCCTTCAAGGACCCGGACCAGATGTAACATCTCGTATTGTTATAATTTAAAGTTTAAACAAAAAATACATATTTTTCTTATTCTTTTTCGTGTTTTCTCTCCCTTTACCACAAACCATCTTTCTATATTAAATGTTTTTCTGATTTGTAGTTTAGTTTCTCTTGTTTCTGTTTAGATGATGATGTCGCGATGACATCTTGTTTATATCTTTTATGAGTGTTGTATAAAACGGGCTAACATGTTTCTATATTTATGGATATCTCTCGCACAATACGATGATGTAGAGTGAAAGGATGTGTGGTAACACATTAATACTATCATTTTTATCACTTGCTGCTGAAAACCAAACCCTGCAGCGGATATTCATTGTGTTTTGACTTTTTTGTGCCACACTCATTATCAATTAAAAATTAGTTTAAAATGTAATTATAATTTGAAATAAAGACTTGTATAATCTAAAAATTTAACTTACTTAAACTAAAAAATAAATTACATAAACTATAATTATACAAATTAAAGATGACAAATTACATAAACTATGAAATAAAAAAATCAAAATAATCTTCTACAAGCATGAGAACCTTCTCGTATTGATTCTCGTTATTTCCTAAATAACTCTTTTAAGATATAGTTAGTATGTAAATTTAATAGAAATCTTAAAAGGTTTAAAACCGTAAGTATTATTATTTTTTTATAATCTAATACTTTTAGAAAAGAAACTGTTATCTTCTTCGAGTTGTCATGTACTTGATTGCTCACATGCCAAATTGTTTGAATACAAAAAGTCACAAGCTTGGTGTCAATCGAACTAATATTTCATTTTTTTAGGACCATAAGTTGAATTTTGATACCATGTCAGTATTATATTACATTATTTTTATAGTATTTCTGAACACGAGGTTTTGTGCGGGCTAGTAGCTTAATTTTTATGGTAGTTTTTGATGTTTGGATGTTCAAATGATATACTATTTGAAAATATAATATATTGGTTATAATTCATAACTAGTATTTGCACTCGTGAGTTAACGGTTTAATATAATATATTGGTTATAATTCATAACTAGTATTTGCCCTCGTGAGTTAACGGTTTAAAAAGGTTTTAAATATTGAAACCCATATTAAGTGATGACCTTTTATGAAAAAAAAAACAAAAGACAAAATTATGTAAACAACTTTTGGCATTGCGGTGTGTGAAACCAAATTTTTTACATGTTGTGAATTAATAAAAAAATTTAACTAAAAATTCTTTTTGTAAAAAAATTATGTTATCGTTAGCAGAGGATAGGCAAAGCGGCGTGTATGCATACTTTCTTTGTCAGTTAGGCGACATTTTAGATATCGAACGCACACATATCGATGTGACATTAGAAAATCAAATACAAAAAAGTCAAAAAATTATACAAAACTTGCGTCTTGTGACGGGGTAACTAAATCTTGACACGTTATGGCTCGTTACAAAAATTAACAAAAAAATAGTTTTTAAAAGAATGAGCTAGCATCAAGGAAGCGGAGGCCATGCGACGTATGCGTAGTGCGTTGGCGGGTTAAGCGCCATGTCAAATATCAAAATATAGACAATGTGATGTTATGTTTAAAAAAGTCAATTTACCAAATGGTATAACATAAAAAACCTAGCATTGTGGTGCACCAAGCCAAATCTTTACACACAGTGGTTTTTAAAAAAAGTTAAAAAGGTAACATAAATTTAAAAAAATTATAACGTTTATGTTGATGTCAGTGCTTTCATAATTCTGCATTAAAGGTCTATATTTTGTGCTTGAATGCTTAGCTTTATTGGTGAAACTCATGCATTGCAACGGTGTGTTAAAGTTTGTAAGACTCGATTTTCATGACTTGCGTATTAATATTCACATCGTGAAAAACGTTTACGTCAAAACATAGATAAATATAAGCATGTCATAACGGTAAATCACTAAAGCCAAAATTCTATAAAACATTATATTTTAAATGTTGTTAGAGGAAAACAAAGAAACGAAACCTAAGTAGCTTTAACAACTTATACGTTTGTGCATGGATTACTTATTTATTATGACAAACAACTCGATTTTAAACAAAATGTACACCAATACGTAGAGCAAATGAGTATTCGCAACTATATATCTGAAATTCTATAAACCAATGCATGTAAAAAGTTATAGAAGAAAAACAAAATGTATTCAAAATTAATTATTATGTTTATACTCGTACAATATGCGACACCTTTTGCATTTTGCCTTTTAAGTAATACCTTAAAACGTGAATATTTTAAGAAACCAGATAAGGTGTTCGCCAAATGTTGAAATTTGTTAAACTATTTATAGTAAACTAGGTGTTATACGCAGACACGTGTTGCGCATCTTAGGGACTGGAGAAACTGAAGCAGAGAAAACAAATCATCACAGTCACAACCTAACTGTTTCATCACCTCGCTACATGAGGCAACGTAATCGTCGAAGCGTGGCTCAAAACTAATGACAGGTTGCGGCTGCACACCGGAAACAGCTGCCAAGCCAGAGCAACCGAATCCATTTTTGGTGTCTCATCACAACTGCAGAAGAAAAAAAACAAACGAAACACAACCATGTTGTGCCATTTTGTAAATGGAAGGTAATGTCCATTTTGTTATTAAATACCTCTTCACCGACCATCAACAACATTCAATGAAGCTATTTGCAGGCTCAGAAAAGCAATCATGTTGTGGCTGCAATCTAGAGGATTGCCACGCCTAAACAACCACGGTTTTTGTTTGTTTAGCATCATTGCCCACTAATATAATACATACCAACCATTCGTACCTTACCTTATGGCTCAAACATGTTTTAATCTGTTGTCATTGCCAATAATGTTTAGCAGCGAACTCTCAGATTAAATACATCTCACCATCACAAAAGGAAAACGCAAACAAGATAATAAAATCTATTAATAAAATCCATAATGGTGACAAACCCAAAATAATAGATCTAACAAAAAATCCAAGAATTTGTACCCACTGGCTCTCAGATGCACCGACGGGCATCGCCATTGAGCAAATCTCGAAAAAGCATACACCTAAGATTATAAAAACTTATATATGAAAAATTATAATTTAAGGGTTATATGATCACCTAGTTTTTCTTTTTCATTTTCTTAAGTAAGGGTAAAAACTATATAAATGATAAGAAACAAAATTGATAAGCTTAAAAAAAGCTAATATAATATTTTAATACATTTATATTTTACCCTTTCATATGATAATTAATTTATTAAGAGCATCTTGGTGCAAGAGAGGACGATATGCCTCTTTTTTTTCTTTATGTCTAAAAGCCAAAAGGACTACTCTCTTTTCATTCTCTCGTAACATGTTAAAAGCTTATTCCTGAAAAATAATTTTCACCTCATCTTCTTGTCACATTCTCATTTTCACACATATCCTTCTTTCACATCGGTCATAGATCGTAAAAATATTATTTAATCACATATATTAATCTCATCTAAAAAAATTCTAGATGCCACCATTAAAAAGTATCATATAAAACTCGTTTAAATATTACATGACACACTGTAAGTGTTAACACTTTTTCTTTTTTTTATTTGAAGGGCTAAATGGATCACCGACTGGCCACTGGTCCACGCGATCATCTCTATTATTAAAGTACGAAACCTGAGGTAATCCTCAGAAGGAAACTCACATTAGATGAGAAACCCCCTGGCCCACCTGGAAGCCCCATTATTTTTAGATAAAGGTTTAAATACAAAATATTCTAAAACTAAAAAATATAATAAGTAATATCAATTATCCATCTACTTAATTAATGGTTGAGATCAAATTGTAAAGAAAAGTTTGTTAAAGAGGTATTTTAGAAATAGACATTTTTGTTGACTTTTTGTAAGTTCTTTCATTTTTTTAAAACGTTCATAACTTTTATAAACGACATTTTTTTAATAAAATTTATACCATAAAAACAAGCGTTTTTTATCTTTAAAACGAGTACAGTATTGTTATATATAAAGATAAAGAAAAATTATATTATTAAACTCATATCTCGCCACTGTGTCTTTAGTGCAGTTCATTGTATCTTTTTATTAGTTATTGTGTTGTTTTGAATACTATTACATATTTCTAAAATGCTGAATTTTAAAAAACATAATGATGAAATAACATTGTTATGTATCTCTAATATGTAAAACACAATAATATTAAACAACTAATTAATCTAATATATTAAAAACAATGATAAAAATAACACAATATGTCATTGTGTCTTTTGATTATCATTATGTTATCTTGAACACTATGAGTTTTGAAAAATACGTTGGTGAAATAACATCATTGTGTACTTCCAGTGGTAAAACACAATGATAGCTAACAAATTTATATAATTTATTAAAAATAATAACAAAAATAACATATTGTGTTATCTTGAATACTATGAATTTTAAAAAATACATTGGTGAAAATATGTCATTGTGTACTTCTAATAGTAAAACACAATGATAGATAACAAGTTTATAATCTATAAAAACAAAGACAAAAATAACACAAAATAATTTAAAACGTAAAACACAAATGATTAATACACATAACACATTATGTAAAATATATGAGGTATATTTGACACAATGACCAAAATGCTTTCATAGAAGAACATGTGTCAAACCCATAATTCTTCTTAATTTTTTTAAATTAAACATCATTTTTAGTATAACTTACCATTATTTTCATCACAGATAAAATTAAACTCAAAAACTCCATCTATTTTTATAAAATACCTGTTTTAACCACTTGAACTTATAATTATTTTATTGGTTTTTCGATGAACTATTAATCGAATCAATCAACAATTTTATAATCCAATCATCAAATCCTTTGCTGGATTCCTCCACCATCGCCATTACTGCGGACATCCCAATCAATAAAGACAAAAGGGTAAGGTTAATTATAGCCGAAGGTGGTGTAGAAAATGGGCATGAAGGGTGCACAAGTTGCACTCAAGAATTAATGGCGACAAGTCAAACCTTTTATCTTTGATGTTCCTTTTGGAAACTTCTCGTGAATCCAACGTCCTACACGTAGATACTTCAACTATTCAACACACCCTCACATGTTGATAATATTCATTTTGAACACGTATCTAGTGTTAGTTTGTGTTCACACCCTCCAACTGCTTGATTAAATGCCCCACTGAGTTCTTTTCATTGTTTTATTGCAGGTTTATCTGGGATAACCCTCTTTTCTCTCTCTTCTTTTGGGGAAAAGGGTCGCTGAGATTCCAATTGATGGTGTGAATCGAAAGGAAGAAGAAGATCAAAGATGGGTTCTTGTTTCAGTGTTGGTTTGAAGATTGATAGCTCACGTTTAGATGGTAAGTATAGAACATCATCTGCTCTTGATTTGATTGATCTTTTAGACCCAAATCTTATGAGTTTGCAGCAAACAAGAGGCTCTTGTGAATTTGGTTTGCAGTTTGTTTCTTGAAATTATCAGTTTATTGATCTTTATAATCACTTTATTATTAATGATCTGGGATGAATTTTTGTAGCTTTTGTTAATTTTTTCTTCAAAGAACCTTGCTTTAGCTACTACCTATAATTCAATTTGTATGATGATCAAGATATGTAGTTGTAATACGGTGTTTTTGATGTCTTTTTAATAGGTAAGGTCACATCTGCTTCGGTGCCACCTAGCCCTCGGAGCCCCAGGAGTCAAACTGAGATTTTACAATCTGGAAATTTGAAACCCTTTAGTTTTAATGTTCTTAAACTGGCCACCAGAAACTTTCGACCCGATAGTGTTCTTGGAGAAGGTGGTTTCGGGTCAGTTTTTAAGGGATGGATTGATGAACAATCACTTGCAGCTGCCAAACCGGGTACTGGCACTGTCATTGCTGTAAAAAGATTGAACCAAGAAGGTCTACAAGGTCACCAAGAATGGTTGGTAAGTGCTAAATTTTGAATATTTTTTACATGATTTAGAATATCTCCAATGGGCGCCTTTAAGACGCCTCTGGAGGAGCCCATGTGTTAGGGCACCCTAGGCGTAGTGGCGAAGGGTGCCCTTAAGGCGCCTATAGAGTGAACTAGCAGCCCGAGTGCATTGGAGGATGAGCCCCTCGAGCCCGTGTGTTAGGGCACCCTAGGCGCAATGGCGAAACCAGAGTTTCTTTGTTGGAGTCATTTTTAAATTTTAGGCAATGGCGAGACTAGAGTTTCTTTATGCAAGTGGTTGTGTTTTTTCAACGTTGTTGCAGGCTGAAATCAATTATTTAGGGCTGCTAAATCATCCAAATCTTGTGAAGTTAATTGGTTACTGCCTAGAAGATGACCACAGGATGTTGGTATATGAATTCATGCCTCGAGGTAGCTTGGAAAACCATCTATTCAGAAGTGAGTTCTTGTGGTCTTGCCATTGTTAATTACTTAAAAAAACCCTAAATTTTCTTAATATATGATGATTAAATCTTGTTATTACCACTGTATTTACAACAGGGAGTTCTTATTTTCAACCACTTTCTTGGAATCTAAGAATTAAGGTTGCTCTTGGTGCTGCAAAGGGGCTTGCTTACCTTCACAGCCCGGAAGCAAAAGTGATATATCGTGATTTCAAGTCTTCAAATATCTTGATTGATTCGGTATGTTTTAGAAACTAGTATCTTTTTATAGGGTGCTACTATACATACACTGGTCCAAATATTTAGACGGGCCATATAGAGGGCGAAAAAGATTATAGTGCCCGTATGGCCCTTGTCAGTGGTGCATACTATCACATCAGTCACTTATATGTCAGATAAGTGCCAGGTGAAAACTGTATGATTTGTAAGAACACCAACTCATATAGCCTGTATACAACATCACCTGTATGATTAGTAAATATAACATTCATATGACCCATATATCGTGTCGGTGGTGTGTGGATAGTTCTGCCTCTTATTATATTATCTAGTGCTGCATTCAGTATGTCTACATGATTCTTATACAATTCTTTTATTTTTTATTTCAGAATTACAATGCAAAACTTTCTGATTTTGGGTTGGCAAAGGACGGACCGGTGGATGGAAAGAGTCATGTATCTACCAGAGTTATGGGTACATATGGTTATGCAGCTCCTGAATATATGGCCACAGGTAACCCAAGTGTTTGATTAAGTGTCTCATATGTGGATTAATTAGCATTGGTTTAACCTTTGTAAATGGGTCATGTTTAAATAGGCCACTTAACCACGCGAAGCGACGTATACAGTTTCGGGGTGGTCCTCCTAGAAATCTTGACTGGGAGGCGGTGCATAGACAAGAACCGCCCAAACGGTGAGCAAATACTTGTTGAGTTTGCCAAACCGTACTTAACCAGCAAACGTAGGATTCTTTACATCATGGACCCACGGCTAGCCGGGCAGTACTCACCAAATGCAGCCATGAGAGCCGCAATGCTTGCAACCAAATGCCTCTTGAAGGAGCCCAAGCACAGGCCCTCTGCTGATGAGGTGGTCAAAGTGCTGGAGCAGATTCAAGATATGCAGAAAGCTGCTGAAAGTTCAAAAAGGGATGCTAATCGAAAACACGAGGAGGACAGCAAGCCCGTTTCTTATCCAAGACCTGCGGGTTTGGGTTCGAGTTCAGGTTCGGGCTCCGGCTCTAGTAGTGGTAAGAGTTGAGAAAGGATGAGAGATTTGGTTGTACAGTTTTGAAATGCACATTGTGCTGTTTAGGATAAAGGTTTTGTTGGTTCTCTGAAAGCACAATGTTTAGTTGAAATGTGTATTGGAATCCCAATTGGAGGGATTTTGTATTGTAAAATGAGATTTTTCTTATGATGGTATGAAATAGATGGGAGTGTGTGTATTTTTATGTACGTTCAAATAATTTACATAATATTGTACTTGCAGGATCAAAACTATGATACCAAGTAGGTGTTAAATTTTTTATATTATAAAAATTAATATTAATTTGTTAATAACGTAGCCGTTCTAGCTCAGTTGGTAGAGCGCGTGGCTTTTAACCACGTGGTCGTGGGTTCGAGTCCCACGGATGGCGATTTTTTATAATAAAATTCGGGTATATACTATTAAGGTATTTATGACGTCTACTTATAATCTGAAAGAGCCCAGTCTATCATCATCCAGATTGCCCCTCATTGCATATATAATTAATGTTTTCAAAACCGAATGGGTCATTGAGCATCTGAGCCCACTCTATCATCCGCACCATCACTTATGATGACGCTCGAGCCTTGATGTCTTCAGATTTCCCCTCATGTAGACTGGCGTTTATCCAGATAATAGAGCATGGGTTTTGTCAGCACCTAGTATGTACATTATCAGGTTGTTGAAAGATCCAGCATTCCAGCCTATCAAAAGAACCTTTGTTTATCTGGTTGTTAGGTCCAACCTATTCAACCTTTGTTCGTGAACACATATATGATCATCTTCTTATATAAATATTTATGCCAAAAGAATAACAAAACAAGCCATGATCTGATAAAAACGTTGCAACTTAATAACAGATCTTAAAATTCATGAAGTAGAGATTGAGATATTGAAATAACTTGCAATTGTAGATGCAAATCTCCCAACCTATTTATATTTTGTTAAGTTAAATTGTGAGTATATAATAAAAAATATAAAAATTTTACTTAAAATCCTCATGTTATGCTGCATATATAAAAACACACACCCTGTATTCATAATTTTCAACTACCCATAAGTCCATAACCCCATTTTTTACCCATCATAAAACTTGTATTCACAAAAATAAGTATAGTGTGAAACATTTTATACCAAAAACAAACACCAACACTGGTTTTTAAATTTTGTATCAAAAACTTAAATCTTCAACAAAAAAAAGTAGAAAAAAATAATAAAAAATTACTCAAGAACTTGAAGCCCAATCATACTTTGCACAGGCTGATCTAGAAGTAGACAATTCCTTTATTCTCTCTGTTTAGTTATCAATCAACAACCAGTATTTTGCCGAATCTTTTCGGTATCCTTTGGATCCAAACAACCACCCTCCAAACTTGGCTTACAAACGGAACACGCCTTCTAGGAACCAAATTAATATGTACCTAACTAGTCAACCGAGGCTCGGCTAGTAAGTTGACTATTCTGTTCAACAGATTCAGACCAAACACGGTTTCTTCACAATTGATCTTCACTGAAGCATTCAGTGGTTCAAAGCACTTACCATCGAGTGTAACAGATATGAGGCAAGGGATTGAGTTGCTGAGTATCTCACCACTGAAGCGTAAGCACAAACCCGATGCATCATTGAGATTTGCATCCACAGGCATGTTTACTGATACCAAATGAAGGTTAGCATTGCTCAGCATCTTTGATGCTAAACTTTCGCATATTACCAAGAATGAATCCTTTGTTGATGACTCGCCACCATCCTTGTCATCATTGGCCAGCTCTGCAAGGTGATCGGTAAAGGAACATCTGTAGGAGTTTTAAGTAAGTTAGAAGCAAGATAAATGATAGGTGCCAAGAATACCGGTGTTCATAAATCACTGAAACCGACTGAACAGCCATCCGATGCAAGTTGGTGTTAGGTCAGTTTGAGATTTTTACAGTTCAGTTAACAGTTTCAGCGCTTTGGCATTTTAATGGTCCAACCAACGGTTTGGAACTTGGAACCCGTCTTGTAAACCTAACAAGCCATTTTACCTTTGTTTTTTTAATTTCTGGAATATGCACTTATGTATGTGTATCGTATTGATGACCATGTTACAAACTAATAATTTTGAAAAAATAAATAAAACTCCAAAACCGAAAAGTTAAACCGCCAAAAATAGCCAGTCCGGCCTAGCCACCTAAACCACCCGCTTTCAATTGTTTCCGAAAACCGTAATTCGATTAGGCCCAATTTTTTTTACAAACCCGGTTGAATCAGGCTGTGAACACTAAGAATACATCTTTGACCTGTTAAAATAAATGCCAGTCCAACAAATACCTTCTTGTGTATTCAAACATTCCAGGGAGTTGGGATTCTTTTTGTGTGAAAACATCAAGATCCATTATGAGAGGCTTTATGAAATATCCGATATCAGGCCGCAATTTAACAGGGTGTTTTTTGTCATTAAACCATAATATGAGCTTCAAAGGTAAAAGATGGTGATGGAAGTTAACATGAATAACTCTTTTAATAGTCTGACCAGGTTCAAGTATGGTAATCTCTTCCATTGGAACAAAACTTGATACATCCTTTTGAGGTTCCAAAGAACTGCACACAAATTTCCAAAAATTACTACAACCAATTAAAAAACATAAATGACTAGATAAATATATATATATACCTTCCTAGGTCCAACAATTCAGAATCTTCTTCAGTCAGAAATAGTTTTGACATTGGGTCGGAAGAACAGTTCTCGAAGAAAGTGTCAACACTTACAAGTGACGGTGATATTGTTGAAGCTTCTGATGAATATTTATATACTACTTTCAAACCATTTCCATATGTTGGATCTAAAAGTGTGTATGTTTTAGGTTTAATTCTCATACTAATATCTCCAATCGAAATCCTTGCTGATGAAATGCTTGCACTATTAACTATTCCAGATGCATTTTGACTTGAACTGGGGTTATCGTTATCATCTAACCATGATTCTAAAGCTCCTTTTGACACGAATTCACTGAGATCATTACCCTCTTCTTGTGGTTTGCCAACATCAATTAAGTTGATTAATGCATCCGTGTTGTTAATGTCACTTTCACTTGCAGCACTCTCATTATCAGTTCCTGTTGAAGTGACAGAATCTTCTGAATAATAGCTGCCTTCTTCATTCAAAGATCCAGATTCAACATCAGAATTGCTGTCTTCAGTCTGAGTGAATCCCTCCAGTCCGATGGCCATGTCTGCTTCAGTCAAACTACAAGGCTCAGGAAGAGGTTCATACCCAGGAGCTGCATGCAAAACTATTTGTGAAAGAGATCCTGGAAGGTAAAACCGGTTATTAACCATTTCAGTCGATGGTTTTACTTTCTCCCCGAAAATATGTTCTGCAAGTAGAATCCGTATTTCATTATTGTCCACGTTTTCCTCTAGTCCATTAGAACTAAAGTAGCATGACAGAAGTTTCCTTAATACACGAGCCCGATCACGCACATCATAGTTTAAATCATATTTAGCAAGCTCAAGCACATAGCTTAGTATGCTTTTTGCAGCTTGAAAATCTTCCCCCTTAGAATTTAGAAGAACCTATAACCAAATTCACATTTCATAAGGTATATACTTTATATATTATACCCTTGTTTCTGCTAATAAAATAATTATCATTTGATAAAAGGCTCTTCAGGTGATCATACCTTAACAGCAGCATTAAGGATCTGTTGTTTTGTTTCAATGGACTCAGAAGGAAAGCCTCGAGCTAGAAATCTTAGGATTACAGGTACCATTTTTGGAATGATATTGCCGATACAGTTGTATTCACCCGCTATCCAAACAATCATTGCACGGGCCACAGGAACCTTGATTGTATCCAAATTTCTAATCAAACAAATAATGGCCTGTAGTGATGAGTTTGCAAGTTGCATTAGCATCACAAGCTTAATATAATTATAAAACATAAAGGGTACAACCTAACCAAATACCTAGACAGTAATACAGTATAAACTAGAGGTGGCAAGATAGGCAGGTTCAGTAATGTGTCAAAATGGGTAATTTTGGCATGTGGCGAGATGGGTTTCGTTGACCTGAAACGCATTTTATTCAAATTTTAGGTTTTTATGTACAATTTACAGAATTTATATTATTTCAGTAATAATCTAATTAAGCAAAATGGTTTCGCATTAAAAACACACTTTGGATAACTTGCAACCAACCTAACCTATTCAACCCGCCTCCTTTAAAGCTAGTTAATTTATTTAACCCATTTGAGATAAAACACAACTTGAATCAACCTATTTGTAACTCAATGGATCAAAAATGTAATCTCTACTATAAACATTTAGAACCAAAATGATTGTAGAGGTTGTCACTGAACATCATAATCAAATAAACAGCTTTAAGTTATATTTGGACATGTACATTCTCATGATTGGGTGGATCTTGTTTTATGATATCTTTGATGGATGCAATTGCTTGGATCAAAACCACCGCTTCATCATCCATGGATCCAGAGGTACTAATACTGGATTCTGCAAGTGTCAACATAAATTAAGTTCAAAATTGGAGTTTTTCATAATATGAATATCCATAAACGATTGGTGACTAACTGGGTGAAGTAAGAGCCAGCAATCCTTCCACACAAGTGTTTGCTACTTGTGGATTCTTCTTAGCACACAGACCAATGGCAGCAACAGTGTCTGCTGCAAATCTCCTGTCAGGATCTCTCACATAATCCTGTAAATAATCTAAAAGTAAGCAAAAATATATTCAATTCAACAATAATAAAGCAAAGCACAGGTTTGATGCACCTGAACCAACAATTCAAATGTACCTGGAATTCTTGAAAAATAGCACGGATTGAAGCATCTGTAGCAATAGAAGAAAGGATCTCAAGTTTTAGAGCTTTAACTTGATATGCATCTGAAGAGCTTATAAAAAAGTCCTCGATGTTTGGACCAAAAAGAGAAGGCATCACTTTAGCAAAGACTTGAATGTTGCAGAGGACCTATTCCAAAATTGGTGAATAACCCAAAATTAAACCAGTATAATACACATGATACAGTATTAAGATATTTTAGAGAAGTTAAAAAGCATACCACATATTTCGAGGCATCCGATGATCTCAGAAGAAACAATAAAGGTTTAACAATTTTTGAGATTTCCTCCATTGGAGCCATAATCCAGTGTACCCCGGCAGCAGCAAGCACAACTGCACTGTTCCTACTCCATAACAAAGGTGAAGTACACTGTAAGAGAATCTTTACATTTTCATCATTTTTTGATGATGTAAATCGTGAAGAAATATCTTCAGATGATATCACATCCGAATTATTCAGATGTGCTAAGTACTTGTCTTGTCCCGCAAGGTAGCTCCTGGACACCATAGCTACTAACTCTGGCTCCAGAATCCCAATTTCATATCTCTTCTTTATTTCTAAGAAGTCGGTATCCGATTCTGAACCGGTTTTTTCATTACTGGAAATACTAGGGCCTAAAGCTGCCATAATAGATTCTTTTGAAAGCCCATGTCTTGCGATAACATAACGAAGAAGAATCCCTATTAAAATAATTTGACCCCACTCTTCTACATCTGGAAGAATTTCACAAAGTCTTTTATAGTTTCTACCAATTAGAGGTAAATTATTTGGACAAACAGAAGCAAATGCTGCTGCAGCAGCTCCAACTACTCCAGGGGAATTGTCATTTAAGAGAATTCCAATGATCTGCAGTGAACAGATATAATACATTTACTACCTTCATAAAAAATTTAATAAGCTATGATAATCTATGTATTTCCCTCTTAAAGCTCCATCTTTTTTAAGAACTGAAAACCCATATGTATGTTCAATAGAAAAGAAAGGAAAACAGCCTTTGAACATAGAATAATTTCACATGGGCTAACAATGGTAGTTGTAGCATATTAGAAGATCAGGCTAATTGCATAGAAAAGTATAGACCCTTGGTCCAGTTTTCCATTTCAGGTAACCAATTTCTTTAGGCAAGGAAAAAAGACCATCAGAGTTTCAAATATTTTAATTAACCAGCTTACAAAACAATTAACTTAAGGTGACTAGTAAAAATGGAAGGACAGCAGGCAGGTTGGTAACTTTTGACAAAGTTTACTTCTTTTCTTGATGTGATCGACAAAGATCTAGCCTAAGAAAAGCTGATTACTTGATACAGAATTCAGACAAAAGTTGGTTACATATTTCTGCAATTTGCCATGAAAAATGAATAGCAAACTAATCATCCTAACCTCAATGATTGCTGTAGCATTTTCCTCAAGACGCAAATCATGGAGCTTTGGGAGAGCATTAGCAGCACATTTTCTCACATATACAGATGGATCTCTAGCGCATTTTCTAACTGCCACCAGAACAAGAGGTGAGATCACATGCAGGCGAATACCAGCCATTGTACGCAGAGCCCAAGCTCTCACCAATGGGTTTTGGTCCCCCAAATCTCTCTGGAAAATATTAATTGATAACAATGCTTCATTCGGACGCCTAATATAGTGGAAAAAATGTATGATCAAATGTGCATATTAATATGCCTAACAAAAAAAAAAAGAAAACAATGTGCCTAGCACTTTAAAATATATGCTACTTAGTTTAATGGGTTTGAAAGTTCATGCTATGTGTAGCTTCCAATGTTATATGTTTGAAAGTAAAGAAACTCTATAATCTCCATAACCATGTTTTACATTAAGATGAAAAACCTGGTTTTGTATCAGATATAGATGAGTTTATATAAGTAATTATATTCCAAAATTGATCTGAATACAATGTTTGCTTCAAGAGTAATGGTGGAGAACATGAACAACTTGCCTTTCAGCATAATGAAGCAAATATAAGTAAACGAGCTTCTTAACCTCCAATGACTGAGATGCAACATTCTTAACAACCTGTAAATCAATCAAACAACACATAATAATAAGCGGACGTTTTTTAACTGAAAATGCAGATAAATTATGACTTTTGAAGAGCATAAATTTTGTCACATCAAGTCTCTGTCATGGATCCATGTTAACAGTAACCATGTATAGTTTTCTAACTAAGATCAAAGTACTTTAGTAGCATAATGTCATAATGATTTTAATGTAGCTACCCTTAATTGACAGAGTCGAGATGTTATGATCATATGAACCTTCTGTACAATGCTGTATGCATAATTCATATATACATTTTATTCTACAAGTTATAACAGCCAATTGATTAAGGAAGAAGGTTGCAGATTTCGCACAATTCTACCAATAATACTCACTTTCAGTACACTTGCATACGAACATACGCTGATGTTGATAGCATTAACACAAAACCACATCAATTGAAAACCTAATTGATACAATATGACTATATAGAGACGATTCGTTCTCAAAACTCAATAGAAGTTGATATCAGAACAAATACTTCACAACTTCTGATTCAAACAAATTAAAGTCAACTGCAGAGTCTTCAGAGACAAACGCTGTCGTAATTGAAGTACCTGAGGGAAATAATTAGACACATCTAGGCCTTGAGCAATGAGAGCGAGCAATCGTTTGAGAGCTTCGCACTTTTCGGAGTCGAATTTGCTGTCTAGAAGAGGCGAAATGCTGACGTCGTCGGGATCGTCGTAGAGGTGGGCGTCTGTGCCGATCCGAAACACCATTGTTGAAGCCTTGCTGAAGCTCTCAGCGGTGGTGCCGAACTGTGTGAACATTTTATGTGAGAGATGACGATGAGTACGGATCGGAGATGGTGGATGTAAAGGTGGATCTCGCCGGAGTCGGAGTCGGAGTGTGATGGAGTTATCAACGCCGGCGGATAACCTCCGAGTATTTGTTTGAGGACACAAGGGTAAAAAAAGACTTATTCGATGGTTTTTTGTTGTTTGTTTTGTGTAATGTAACTACTAAAAAAGTAGATCATAGTAACAAAAGGGTAAAATTGAAGTTTAATAATTCGATATAAATTATACTAACAATTTGATCGTTTTTATTATAAACTTGGGTAGTGTTTTGTAGGTAGGACAAAATGAAATCAACAACTGAATGTGAATAAAAAGAGACGTGTTTGATTGGTGGAAGTGATTAAATTAAATATTATAAAGTTGATTTCAACTTCAATTCTTTTTTTTTTTTTTTTTTTTATTTCATTCATTCTTTCATCATTAGTCAACAACACCACTCATCCACCCATCACAACAACTATCATCGACTACTAAGATTGATCGTCACTGGCCACCACCACCACCATCACCACCAGCCAACAAGATCGGTCGCCACCGACCACCACCAACGGCAATCACTACCACCGACCACCACCACCAATTATCACTAGCTACCCCCAGCACCATAACCACCACCAGCACCCCTACCACCACCATTGCTGCCAACCACCGGGCACAACCACCATTGGTTATCACTATTATAACCATTTTTGTTTAATATTCTTTCATATTTTTCATTTAACAAACAATATAAAGTAATGATTTATTTCATTCTCAGACGGTAACCAAACATGATAATAGAATGTAATGATTTATTTCATTCTCATATGATAACCAAACATGATAATAGAATGTAATGATTCATTTTATTTTTTCATTAATTATATTTCCTCATCCATTCCATTTTTTCATCTATTTTATTATCTCATACCAAACACACACTTATATTTTTGTTGTTAAGTGCAATCTCACTCGCATCATCATTATATAGTTAATTTATTTTTTTTCCTGATTTTGCAGGGAAACATGTATCCTTATTTTATAAAAAAATTATTATTACGAGAAAAATCAATTAAAAATCAGGTGTAATCTATGATTATAATATGAGTATGATTGCTCCTAACCAAACGCAAAACTTATGAGTATCGTTGGTGTAAGTATCAATGTAAATTGTTGAAAAAAGGTTCAAATAAAAAGGGTCCTAGAATTAAAAAGTGTAATAAGTAATCCCAACCATCAATTTTTTTAATCAATGGTAGAGATTAATTTGTAGGAAAAAGTTTATTAAAAGTGTATTTTAAAAATAATCATTTTTGTTGACTTTTTGTAAGTTCTCCTATGTTTTTAAACGTTCATAACTCTTATATACACTACTAGAAAATAAGACTAATGCAACTTTATAGATACAACTCTTTTCAATTGACTTGCATTTAACTCTAATGCAACTTTATTGAACATAAAAGTTGCATTAAAGGATTTAGTGCAACCTTTTACATAAAAAGTTACATTATTTTATTAAAATTGCAACCTTTTAATAGAAAAGTTGCAAACATTACTAAAAATTACAACCTTTTTATAGAAAAGTTGTCAAATATTTCTAAAAATTTCAACCATATTCTTAAAAAGGTTGTAAATTTATTAAAAAAGTTGTATTTTTCAATAAAAGTTTACAAGGTTTTATTAAAAACGTTCTACTTTTTGTAATTTTAGCAATTTTTAAATAAAAATGATGTGATTTTAATAAAACTATATCATTTAAATAATATTATGTTTTCGCCATATTTGATTTTTTTATAAACATTTTGTTATGCTAAAACAACATGATTGTGAATTTCAGGGGAAGAGTAAGTAGTTCATGAAATTAAAAAAAAAATGACAAACAACATGCACTACTAAAGTCTTAAACCTAAGTATCATTGCAAAAAGGGAAAAGATCCTCTAATAGGCCAAAAAGTTATTTCATTAATAGAAAACGAGTAAGTAGTGTTAGTTCAAGAACTCATGTATAGGTTTAGATGATCAATCAACTCTTGTAATCATACTTTGTAATTATTATTTGAATGATATGATATGAATGATTTTGATTACATTTATGTTTATGAATTGAACAATATAATGTTACATCTCATTATATATGTTATAAATATATGATATAATGTATTTCATAATGTATGTGTGAATGTGTGCAGTGAACATCAAACTGTGTCAATTTGGAAAATTGACCAAGTGTTAGAACAAATGCGGATGAATAGAGTGTTCTTCCATAGATGTTCTCAGGAATACAACTAAAGTGAACATCCGTAGATCTCCTGCGGAAGAACAATTCCAGATGAACAAGTCAAAAGAACAAAGTGAAGCTACTGAAGGAGAAATTGTCATGGAAGAACAAGTTCAAGAACTCCTACGGAAGCACAATCACAGAAGAATAAGCAATGAAGATCAAGTGTTGCTGCGGAAGAAGAAATTTCTGCGGAAGACTGTTTAAAACTTGTATGATTTCAGATCAAGAAGCAGTCAACATAAAGTCAACAAGTCAACGTGGCAGAACAACAACATTAATGGCGATGGAAGACATATATTTCAAGCGAATATTTCACGTCACATCAACAACATTATATGTATTTATTTCATTGTAAATCTTGAACTCCTATGCCGATTAATATGGCAAGGATTCAGATAACTATAGTTAGCTGAATTATAGCAACAAGTTAGCAAAAGATTAGCAATGGATTAGAAACAGAATAGAATAAGATCTCTTATAACATGAGATCAAGGACAGACGATCGACAGACGATCAACAGACGATCAACATACGATCAAGCAACATAAGCAACATTTACATCAAAACATCAATAGCAACAAGAAAGCATTACGATCATCATTTATTAACACTCGTGGTTTGATTATTCTTATATTCTGATTGTTCTATTATTTGATTGATTTCTAGTTTGATAATCTCTTAAACAGCAAGTGTTGATAATTCCGCGATCAATACTTGTTCAAATCAAACCTGATAATTCCTGAACGATCCTTGGATTCACAGGTGGTATCAGAGCTTGGTGCTCATTGATCCAGATCAATTGACCTATCAGCTTTGATTTGTTTAATCGATTACTACTAAAACAAATTGTTGCTTTCTAAATAAAAATTAATTATTATGAGTAATTCAGTTGTTGGTGCTTATCAACCTTCTAAACTGAAAAACAAATCTGATTTTAAAACATGGAAAATCAGGTTCAGGAATCATGTCAATTATACAGATTCAGACCTATGGGCTTCGATTACCGAAGGTCCTTATATTCCACCTGCTTTAGGTGTGGACTATAAGGATAAAAATCAACCCATAAGTCTAAAGAATTTATCACCTGATGATGCTAAGAAAGTCAAGATTGACATCAAAGCCTATAGTATGCTTACTATGGCTTTGCCTGAAGAACTCTTGATCAGGTGTGAATCATATAAAACAGCTAACTCGTTATGGAAATCCTACACACTTTGTGTGAAGGAAGTGACGAGATTAGAAGCATCAAAAAGGATACTCTCCGTGCACAATATGAAACATTCCATCATATTCCGGGTGAGTCAGTTCCTCAACAATTGCATAGATTCATGCAACTTGTTACAGAGATGAACATACTTGAGCTTGAGTACAACAATGAAGAGCTGAACAAAAAGATGCTTCATTCATTGCCTAAGAACTGGACACAAACTGTGTTTATGTTTAAGAACATTATTGACTTAAAAGCAATAGGACTAGACACTCTAGTGGCAAAGGTAGAAGCGTTGGAGCTGGATGAAAAGACAAGAAACAAAAGTATGAAAGCACCTGTAGCTCCTTATCAATTCAAAGAATTGAAAAGTACTGGAAGTGCATTCATCTCCAATGAAGATGAAGACAACTCTTGTGATGAGAGTAAACATGAAGAAGAGACAAGTTTCTATGCTGCAAAGTCTTCAAAATCAAGCAATCACAGCAATCAGAACAAAAAGACTAAAGGAAAAGCTGATGAGTCTAAAACTAAAAAGAATAACAATCAAACAAAACCAATTACTGTGGTTCTGGAGTCTGAAGAACAGAAAGCTGCCTTTGCAGCCTTCAGTTCAAGCTTTCAGACTTATCTAGGAAGTACTTTGACTCCTGCTCACTTTTGTCAACAAGATCTAGAAGAACTTCATCCTGATGAGGTAGAAGAGATGGATCTGCAAAGGCAAATGGCAATGATCACCTATAGAGCAAAGATGTACATGAAAAGAAACAAAGGACTGTCCGTGGGAGGAAGATCAACAAAAATCGGTGTAGACAAGACCAAAGTAAGATGCTTTAAATGCAACTTATATGGACACTTTTTGAGGGAGTGCAACAGCAATCAACAGCAGTCAACTGACTCAAGACAACCTAGTCAAAAGAACTTTTCACAATCTCAATTAACCAATGCATCCCCACCAACAACAAATAATGAAACAGGTATCACTAATGCTAAAGAAACTGGTCTAATTATTTTGCAGGATGGTACTTGTGACTGGAGCATGTATGAAAAGAAAGTACTTGCAGAGAATCAAGCTTTAATGGCTAACATGGTAAACAAAGTTCCTCCAATGGCCGCTGAGATAAAAGAAAGGTTGTGTTCTCCCACTTGCATAGATGAAGTAGAAAGATATAGAACACATGCTCAACAATTGGCTGATAAAGTAAAAGAAACACTGCTTATAAATGAATCTCATGTTAGAGAACACAAGCTTTATCAAGTCAAAATTAATTCTTTACAAAAGGATTTAGATAAAATTGTATCTGAAAATTACAACCTAAAAGCACAAGTTGAGCATCTGACTACATCTTTAACCAAGTCTATGTCAGATCATGCATCTACTGAGGTGAAATTGCAGAAATTCCAATTGTCATCACAACAGTATGAGAAACTATTAACTCTCATATTGAGTCAAAGAACAAGTCAGGATTGGGATTTCATGCAGTTCCACCACCCGTGAATGATAGCTATACTTCTTTGCCCGAGTCTATGACCAACAGTTTATCTAATCACTTTGTGTCCAGTAACATGTGTGAGTCAACAGATAAAAATAATAGTAATGTAACTAATGACACTGAATTATATGAATCTGATTCATCAGAATCAGAACACTCAAATCAAATTAAATCAGAATTTGATTATGATAAATGTGATGACTTGCATGATGATAATAAGTCTGATAATGCTGGTTTGTATAAGGGTAAAACTGTTTTAACTAAATACTCAGTCCCAAAGGTACTGAATGAACTTAAACTACCCTATCCACCAAAACAAATAAACCTGCTAAAGACAATCCATACAAGGATTGAGCAACTAAATAAAGGCATACATGCATTCAACAAACTTAACAAGGAAAAGCCAGCAAAAAAAGCCTCAGAAGAAAAGTTCGTGACTTCAACAAATCATCTGCGGAAGAAGTCTGTGAGAACCATAGAAGTCATACGGAATAAGCAAGAAATTGCTCAATCATTAAGCAAAAACAAAGCTCAGAAGAAATACTTGCAGGCTAAACAAGAACCCTTTGACATCATGTCAGGTAGAGGTAAGATATCATCAGCAGCAAAGTTGGACAAAGAACTGAAGAACCATAAGGTTTAATTAAGAAAAAGGCTAAGGCTGCATCAGACAGTGATGCTGAAGAAAAGTACTGTAAATGGTGTGACATGCACAATCACAGTACAGAAGATTGCTTCTTCAGCAGCTATTGCTTAATATGTAATATGAACAATCACATGACTTCATATTGTTCCTTCAACAAATATTGTGAAATATGCAACAAAAACAACCATTCTACCAAGGAATCTTTTTTAAAAAAGAAGAACAAAACAAAGATCCTCAAGAAGAAGTATGCAGAGTCCAATGAGTCAGAGTCAAAATCTTCTGAGGATGATAATCCTAGAGGTGCAAAACAAAATAAATAACAACAAAAACAAAAAATTACTAAGACAAAGAAAACAGTTGCTGAGGTGCAATTAAAAATTAAGAAGGAAAAACAACAAGTGCAAAGGAATGCACCACACAAAAAGGTAGCTCTTGAAGAAGATGATGACTTCTTTGATGATTTTGACAAAGGCAGTAGTAAACAAGATGAAAACACCTCATCATTATCACCAAAAACATCCTCACCAAAACAACACATAATGAATTAAATGACATCAAAACTAAGTTAGAAACTTCAAGACTCATTCATGAGAAAGTCACTATATTAGATAACAATGGCAAGCCCAAAACCATCAAGGCTTGGGCTCCTAAGTCTAACTAAGTTTATTCTGTTTGCATGAACATTCAAGGAGGGCTGACAACAAATGGTATATTGACAGTGGCTGTTCTAGACACATGACAGGAAACTGTACCCTCCTATAGGATTTCAAACATAAAAATGCTTTATATGTAGCATTTGGTGGGGATAAGAAGGGAGGTAAAATCACTGGTGAAAGAATGGTAACAAATGAAGTTTTAAAGTTTGATAAAGTTAATTTTTGTGAAAACTTACAGTTTAATTTACTAAGTATATCTCAAATCTGTGACCAACAATATACTGCTTTCTTTAATAACTCTGATTGTTATATTCTTAAGCCAGGTTTTAAAATTCCAGAAGACTGGATCCTTCTTAAAGCACCAAGAAAAGGTATCACCTATGTGTTGGACATGAACAACACAGCACTAACAAGAAAAGAAACATGCATGATTTCTAAATCATCAGAAGATGAAGCACAACTGTGGCACAGAAGGATGGCTCATTCAAACTTGAAAAACATAAATAAATTGGTGAAAAATGACTTAGTCATTGGTGTTCCAAAGAAAGAATTTTACTGTTCTAATCACTGTTCATCATGCTATAAAGGAAAACAACATAAAGTCCCATATAAGTTAAAAACAATTAACACAAACACAACTCCACTGAAGTTACTACACATGGACCTCTTTGGTCCAACCAATGTGTTAAGCATTGGCAAAAGGCAATACTGTTTGGTGATTGTTGATGATTTCACAAGATTCACTTGGGTATTTTTCTTAAAACATAAAAGTGAAACATCAGAAACTTTAATGAAATTCATCACTAAGATAGAAAATCAACTTGATCTATGAATCAAGATACTAAGAAGTGATAATAGAACTAAATTTATTAACTATGTTTTAGATACTTTTTGCAGAGACAAAGGCATAGCTAGACAATTCAGTGCACCAAGAACTCCACAACAGAATGGAGTTGCTGAGAGGAGAAACAGAACTCTAATTGAAGCTGTAATAACAATGCTAGCTGACTCACAGCTGCCAATAACATTTTAGGCAGAAGCTGTGAACACAGCATGCACTGTTTAAAACAGAACTTTGATTGTCAAAGAACATAATAAAACACCCTATGAAATACTATTTAAAAGAAAACCTTTTATAGGATATCTTAAAGCTTTTGGGTGTCACGTATCTGTATTAAACACAAAAGAACAGTTAGGAAAATTTGCTAAAAAAGCATATAATGGTTTCTTTGTTGGTTATTCATCAACATCTAAATCATATAGAGTATACATTCCATATGATAACATAGTGGAAGAAACTCCTAATGTATCCTTTGATGAATCCTTATTTACACAGTCTGTGAAAGGATCATCTTGGTTGTTTGATATAGATGAATTAACTAACTCATTTAACTCTGGTTATCTTCATGTGACAGGTGCTGCAGATACATGTTACCCCTATGTTCCTCCAAATATGGGTGTACCATTGACAGCTGATCCACCCAGAATTGTTCCTCCAGAGTTCTAAAGTGACAATGATCCAGATGCATCAGCTCAAACAAGCAAAGATGGTTCGGATGCTCTTACACCATGCACATCAGCAGAAGTACCATCTACTTCCGTAGATGTCTCTACTTTCACAGATGATGGTCTGAAATCCCCCAAGGACCAAATCACCTCAAACCACCTCACACCATTGCCACATACAGATATATCTACTACAGAGAATACAGCTGATCATTTGCATGCTACGGAAGGCATGTCAACAACCCCGGAAGGCATAACTATTCCTACGGAAACTCATTCAGCTGCACCAGAAAATGAGATGGACTATTTTGTTGACTCTCCATCACAACTGACCCCATTACCTACAACCAACATCATAAACCTGGACTCATCCATACAAGTTAATGATGTACCAACAGTTAGAACACATAAGTATCACCCAATTGATAACATGATAGGTGACCTCAACAGCAGAACAACTAGAAAACAAGGGGGAGCAGGAAACATCTGTTTGTTCTCCTGCTTTCTTTCACAAGTAGTTCCATCCAACATAACAGAAGCTTTGAAAGATAACAGCTGGATTGAAGCAATGCAAGAAGAACTTCAGCGGTTCAGGAAACAGAAAGTGTGGAATCTAGTTGATCTCCCTAAAGGCCAATATCCTATTGGCATAAGATGGTTATTCAAAAATAAGCTAGATGATAGGGGAATAATCATCAGAAACAAAGCAAGACTAATTGAACAAGGCTACACACAAGAGGAAGGCATAGACTATGATGAAGTCTTTGCACCAGTTGCAAGGATTGAGGCAATTAGAGTGTTCGTAGCCTATGCTTCATATAAGAAGTTTACAGTTTACCAAATGGATGTAAAATGTGCCTTTTTATATGGAAAGATTGATGAAGAGGTCTATGTCTCTCAACCACCAGGCTTTGAAGATCCAGATTATCCTCACAGGGTGTACAAGCTTGATAAAGCTTTATATGGTCTACATCAAGCACCAAGAAAATGGTATGGAACATTGTCCAAATTCCTATTGAAACATGGGTACAAAAGAGGTACAATTGACCAGACACTCTTCCTCAAACATGAACATCAGGATCTCTTAGTTGTACAAATATATGTTGATGACATCATATTTGGATCAACAAACAAGAGCCTGTGTGAAGAGTTTGAAGCCTTAATGCAATCTGAGTTTCAGATGAGTTCAATAGGAGAATTAACATTCTTTCTAGGATTACAAGTTCATCAAAAATAGATGGCATTTTCATCAATCAAGAAAAATATGTCCTTCAAACACTTAAGAAATACAACTTTGCAGAATCCTCCTCATGCAAAACACCAGCATCTACTATAGACAAATTGTACCAGATCAACAGGAAGTCTATTGATCAAAGATTATATAGATCTATGATAGGATCATTAATGTACTTAACTGCTAGTAGACCTGACATAATGTTTGCTGTGTGTGTTTGTGCTAGGTATCAAGCAGATCCAAAGAAGTCTCACTTGAATGCAGTAAAGAGAATCTTCAATACCTCAAAGGGAAACCAGCACTTGGTCTCTGGTATCCAAAGAAGGAGATTTCAAACTTTACTCATATCCAGACAGTGACTACGGAGGCTGCAACAACAACAGGAAATCAACAACTGGAGGATGTCAATTCTTAGGACCACGGCTTGTGTCTTGGCAGTGCAAAAAGCAGACAAATGTTTAGTATCCACAGCTGAGGCTGAGTACATAGCTGCTTCAGCTGGGTGCTCTCAGGTTCTATGGTTGCAAAACCAATTACTTGACTATGGTTACAATTTTCTTCAAACTCCAATATACATAGATAACTCAGCTGCTATGTTTATCACCTAATCCAGTTCAACATAGTAAAACTAAACACATTGAAATCAGATACCATTTTCTGAGAGATTGTTCAGAAAAGGGCCTAATCAAGTTGATCAAAGTGGACACAACAATCAACTTGCTGATTTGTTCACTAAAGCCTTTGATTCAGTTAGATTTAATTTCTTAATTGAATCCTTAGGCATGCTCAACTAGATTAGTTCACAACAACAACAACAATATTTGTCGATTACCTGTAATCATATGAGAAAGGCAAACAGTTTTCTTAAATAACTACCTAAGGCAGTTGATATTCTAAGGATATGATAGTACATTATAACTTGACATTCACTCCTACTCTTCAATCAACAGCTACCTACTGATCAGATGTGTTTGATATGTGAATAGGTTTAGCTTGAGTGGAAACTTAACAATGTCATGCACAACATAAAGTCAAGGTGACTAAGAGTGGACAAGTCATTGAGAGAAGCATTCAAGTAAGTCTAATCCTGATATGATCAGGTTAACACCCATGCACACTTACTATGTTGTAACACCTTATAACCTCTATCTTTGCGCATCATGACCCTCTGTTTTGCGTAAGCAAAGACCTGGGTCAACGGCACCTCTGTTTTACGTGAGTAAAGACCTGGTGACCGGATGCTAATCAACAAACGTTCCAAAAGGAACTGATCTCAAAGAATCAAATGTGATCATTTATTGCAGAGCATGCAAATCATCTCAGCATTAACACGATTTCAAAGAAATCTTAAGATAGAGCTTATAATCTACGAAACATAGTTTCAGTGTGATAAAGTGATAACTTGACTAACTTCTAGAGGACTAACTTACATTTCAATGATGAGTTTATCTTTGTTACCTTTAATTCTTACCAAAACATGATAAACAGCATGATACGTTAAACTACACTCTTGACTGAATTTCTGCGGATCCACATATTTGCAATCATCACTAGATCAAGTAAATAATCTCACACAATATTCACGAAAATATCTAGATTATCGTATGATCCCTAGTATATCCTATGTTTGCCTGTAACAAGCTATGAACATCATTTATTTTCTCTGTGATTATTAGCTGGACAAATTAATTGCTGTTCATGCTATTTTCTTAAATTTTTGATAAATACACAAGTCTATGATTAATCACAAATTTAGGGGGAGTAGTCAAAGCATGAAACAGAGTTTGAAACTGAGTTTAACAAATTTCAACGAAGAAAATTGGAACTTAAGCACACTAACTTGGCTACAGGATATCTGAAGTGTTTACCTACTTCTGCACAATTGCCATGAAGCAAAGTCATAAGGTCCAACAGCAAACAACAAATGCACTAACTATGTGTTAGTTCATATAGTTAAACTGAAGTTTTCCTTCGAAAGATTAGTTAAATCAATTTTCTTTCGGAAGAAAATTACCTTCGAAAGAGTTTTTTTTATTAAATTAACTTCGGAAGAAAGTTTTCAGCAAAATCAAGAAATTTATCTTCGGAAGAAAACGTTTAACAAAACCATCTTCAGAAGAAAAGTTTGAAAGTTTTAACATTTATTATCACTTTTGAAAGATGTTTTCAAACAACATTTAAGGATAAATTAGGATATCTGTCCTCCGTAGATGTTCTGCGGAAGACAGAATGAAACAGAGGAACATTAACTTCCGTAGATATTCTACGGAAGAAATTAAATGTCTGACTTGCATAAATATTAATTGGAGACATTGAGTAGTCTGATAACCTCGGAGTGGTAAAAAGGGTAGATGGGTCCCACGTGATTAGGATAAAGGGAGACAGACTGGTCTGGAAAAGGCATAAAAAGACACTTCGACCGTTGGACTTTCTATTCACTTTAAAAATTACCCTCAACCTAGAAATCTCTTGATCCAAAACCTATTTCACCTTCACCGAAATCGATCACTTTAAGACAACAATCTTCACACTTCTCACTAAATCATCTCTGCCATCATGGCAAACAGATTCGTAAAGGACCATAATGTCTGTGCGTTCTTAAATCCGGATGTAGAAGACGAGTGTAGAGTCATCATCCACTACCTGAGGAGAACACGACTCTTCTATGCACTAACTGCTGACCCACTCATCTATCTATCACACATGACAGACTTTTGGAGCTTCGCAAGAGTAGGAGATGAAGGTGAAGGATCTGTCATCACTGCCACCATTGGGAATCTACCACTGTGGATAGATGAAGGCACAATACGCAGTGTGTTGGAGTTAGGAAAAGAAGAAGAAGGTCATCCTGATGTATTTGATCATGAATACATTCAGAAGGTGTTTGCCCTGATGGGCTATGACGGTGACTACCACCATGGAGAAATAAAAAAGGGCAGGTTGTGCAAGCCCTATCGTTTTTTATGCCATACTTATCTTAAGTGTATATCCAACCGGAAGTCTGGGTTGGATAGATTTTCAAGGCATGTTTCGTCTGGGATTATTGGGATATTCGAGGGTAGGAAGTACAACTACTCCAAGTACATTCTCAACTGCCTGTGTGACCATATAAGAGAGCAGAAAGAGAACAAAATGTTCATGTTTCCAAGATTCCTTCAGTTGATCATCAATGACCAACTGTCATCGATTAAACGAGATGGTGATGTTTGTATGCAAACTCACCTAGGAAGATCTCTCCTCAATAAGCTAAAAGGGCAGTATGAAGGAGGAGGTGTGGATTTATTTACTCATGTATGGATTGAAGAACCTCAACACCAGAACACTCCAGTTGAATCCCCTGCACACTCTCAACAGCAATCACCAGCTGCTGAACCAGCTACTGCCCATCATCAAGAACCACAACCACAATCAACATCAAAAAATCACTTGATCTCCTCTTCTAGTGAACAGACACAACCAATCTCCCTTGACCTATCATAAACATCTATCAATACTGCTTCAACTGAAGTAGTTGATGAGGAGGTGACTCAGCCAACACCCACACATCCAAGCCAAATTGAACCAATTGGCTCACCAACACCTACTGAACCAATCACCTCTCCAACAACTTTAGAACCATCCACCTCACCAACACCTACTGAACCCTTAGAAAGCCCATCCTCAACTGAAGAATTCCATCTTGAAGAGGATGAAGAAATTCTAAAAGGCACTACTGAGGAGATGTGTATGGAGGCTGAGGAAGAGAAGGGTGAGGAGGTGCTTCAAGGAGAGTTTGTTGAAGCTTATCATGAGGATAACCTGAAGGATGAGGAGATAGATGTAAGTAAGAGCTATTTAGTAGCAAAATATAACAACCTCATCCTGAAGGGAAACAAGAAGCTGGAAAAGCTGAGAAGATTGAAGAAGGAGCTGAAAGAGAAAGACAAGCTGATAGCTGAGAAAGATACAACAATCATTCAACTAAAAGGTAGACTGAAAAAGCTAAGAGAAGATATTGTGATTGACAACTAGGTGATTGATGCCCTGAATGATTTGGTAGATGAACAAGCAACTCAACTGAAAGAGAAAGAGATTGAGATTGTGAATTTGAAAAGGAAGTTGACTGATGCTAAACAGAATAAAGGTGGATCAGCATCGATCACTTACAGCAGGAAGAGGAAATACTTGGGGAAGACAGCTGATGCAGCTGAAGAATCATCAAAGAGATCTAAACCAGATTCTCCAGAGCATCAAACCTCATTGATGCAAAGTGTAGAAGAAAGTGACCCTGAATGGGAAGAGCTGACCAAAGAAGAGTCTGAAGAAGCCAAACAAGGAGAGCTACTGACAACTGATGACATAGTAGAGGAAAGACCACAGTCATCCATGTTTATGCAGTTGACCAATCATGGATTCCCATATGACTTGGTAGAAAAGATGAACATAGGAGAGATGGTCCAAACATTAAAAGAATTTGATGCTGTCAGAATGATGACCCTTGTGTGCAATTATGACACCTTCTCCAAGTTCAAGGCTATGGAGAAAATCAAGAAGGATTTAGGTCACTGTGATACAAGACAGCTCACAAGGTATAACATGATCTGTTGGCTGCAAAGTCACAATCATGAACAACATGAATTAAAAGGACGAACATCAGGAGAGTTAAGGGTGATGATGGAATACGTGATGAAGGTAGAGCTAGACACTGGTGTAAAATTCTGATCCGAAGCCCCTAATCCTGCATATCAACAACGATCAGCACAAACCTCTGCTGAGCCCACTGTAGTTAAAGCAAAAGATATGCATAAGGGAAAAGAGAAACTGATCAAAGAGCCAAGGGATTTAGTTCCACACAAGATCTGGCCTCTAGGCACTGCTATGAGAGAGATCACTAAGCAGAAAGCTACATTGATTCAATTCTTTAATCTAATCACAACTCCAGAAGAAGCAGAAGACCATCACATAATAGCATGGAAATATGATGGAGAATGGGACTGTGCAATGATAAAGAGGGCATCTGGCATGGTACAATACTTCACAGGGGTGGAATCCTTACTAACACTGCCAGATGCAGACCTAAATGTTCTACAAAACATTCCTATCATCAACTATCCCATAAGTCTAAGAGGAAGAGACTTTTCCGGACTTATGACTAAATTGAGTCACAAGTTCAAGGGAGATGTTCTGAGGGAAGCAAATGGTAGATGCTAAGCATAACCGAAGGAAAGTTAGAAGGTCTCAGTCCAAGTCTCAGTTGGTTGATGATGAATTGTTAATGAGAATTAGAGCTGAAGACAGAGCTACTGCATCAATAAAGATAATAGAAGGCAATCAATTTACATTCCCTATCACAGACTAGGGATATGTAGAGAAAAACAAAAAACTAGTTTTGTTGAGGAATGATCCTCAAAGAAGAGCTGCAAGCATAAGACTTTTTGACCAGGTTGAAATAAAGTTGCTGCATCCAAGCTACACCTCTTACTTATATGACAAACACTTTCCAAGGCTGCAAGATCAAACTGCTCAAAATGGCTTATGCTTATATGTCCATCTTATTCAAGTCATTAACAAACTGCATGCCAAAACTCACAAGAGGAGGAAGTATGAAGCTGGGCAGCTGATTGGGTTAGAGATAAAACCCATAACAGAATTAAGAATTTCTGACCAGGACGAATTGGAAGTGGTATCCCATAACAGTGTTGTTGCAACACTGACCACTGAAGAGGACATCCTGGGGCTGAAATACAAAACACTGAAAAGAATGGGTAGAAGGCAGATCAGTTTCAAATATGAAGATCAAAAGACTGCCGTAGAATACTTTAAAATGAAGATTTTGTCAAGAGTTCAAGAATTGAAAGACATAAACCAATGATTACTAGAGTCTAAACCTAAAGGGGAGTATTGTTAGGTCTAGAACTCATGTATAGGTTTAGATGATCAATCAACTCTTGTAATCACACTTTGTAATTATTATTTGAATGATATGTTATGATTTTGATTACATTTGTGTTTATGAATTGAACAATATAATGTTACATCTCATTATATATGTTATAAATATATGATATAATATATTTCATAATGTATGTGTGAATGTGTGCAGTGAACATCAAACTGTGTCAATTTGGAAAATTGACCAAGTGTTAGAACAACTGCGGATGAATAAAGTGTTCTTCCATAGATGTTCTCAGGAATACAACTGAAGTGAACACCCGTAGATCTCCCGCGGAAGAACAATTCCAGCTGAACAAGTCAAAAGAACAAAGTGAAGCTACTGAAGGAGAAATTGTCATGGAAGAACAAGTTCAAGAACTCCTGCAGAAGCACAATCACAAAAGAACAAGCAATGAAGATCAAGTGTTGTTGCGCAAGACTAAGTTCCTGCGGAAGAAGAAATTTATGCGGAAGACTGTTTAATACTTGTATGATTTCAGATCAAGAAGCGGTCAACATAAAGTCAACAAGTCAACGTGGCAGAACAACAACATTAATGGCGATGGAAGACATATATTTCACGTCACATCAACAATATTATATGTATTTATTTCATTGTAAATCTTGAACTCCTATGCCGATAAATATGGCAAGGATTCAGATAACTATAGTTCGTTGAATTTTAGCAACAAGTTAGCGAAAGATTAGCAATGGATTAGAAACAGAATAGAATAAGATCTCTATATAACATGAGATCAAGGACAAACGATCGACAGACGATCAACAGACGATCAACATATGATCAAGCAACATAAGCAACATTTACATCAAAACATCAATAGCAACAAGAAAGCATTACGATCATCATTCATTAACACTCGTGATTTGATTATTCTTATATTCTGATTGTTCTATTGTTTGATTGATTTCTAGTTTGACAATCTCTTAAACAACAAGTGTTGATAATTTCACGATCAATACTTGTTCAAATCAAACTTGATAATTCTTGAACGATCCTTGGATTCACAAGTAGTTTAAGTAATACATTTTTTAGAAGTGCTATAAAGTTAAACACATGGACTTGCATACATTAGAACAAATCTATTCATTTTGCAACTTTAATGATTTGGCCTTCGGTGATGTTGTTGCTAAGTTCTACGGCTTATTTAATCCCGGATGTTTTGTTAAAGGATTTAGTTATCCTTATAGTTAATACTTATAGGTTTTTGTAAGGAATATTAATTAGAATTTAACATGAATATATTGTGTACTCTATTTTTTCTATCTATATGTATATATTATGATTTCATGTATCAAGTTTGACAATAGTTTTGATAATGATCTCTATGAGTATTTAACTCGGTACGAAATTAATGTTAAATACTGCTTGACCTGATCATTTGAAGTTGTTTCATATGGCTTATCGACAAAATAAAAATTATGTCCTGAGCACATTTTGTATGAACTTTGGTGTATATTCATTTTTTTATACAGCTAAATGAAAAATATGTATTTTAAATTTCTATATTTAGAAAAAATAAATATAGTATAAAATCTTTTTATATTTTAATTTCCCTCCTAAAACCAGTTTCCTCCTAAATCTTAAATATTTATCTTTCCTAAAAATTTTAGATTTTCCTTTAAATCTCAAACAAATTGACTCATCCCCATTATCAATCTTCTTGGGCTGGCTCTTTCCCTCAATCTCGATCGATCGTGAACTGGTTAAGCACCACCACCATGACTGCATGTAAAAAATCCTTGTTCCACTACAAACTAACCCTCTTATTCATCAATGGTGACCAACCAAATTTGACGACCTCCTTTTCAATTGTAAAAATCTTTATTAGGGTTGGGGCGGTCTGATTCGACATTGTTGTTTACTCTGATCCGTTCGACGTGTTTCACCTACACCAGTAGACAGGCAGCCTCTTCGCTTGACTCAATTACTCGGTTTTTTATATTTATCAATTCGGACTAGATTACACTCTCAACAACGAATTCCAATCTGTCTTTGCGATATCATTATCCCTGTCTTCTGTTATCATCATCGGGTAATCAATAATCTTCACACCTAATCATCATGGGTTTTATTAGTTTTTTATAGACAATAATATAAACCTTTTGATCTGAGGTTAGTCTTTCTAGGGTTCCCTACATGTCACTAAACACTCGTAATAACATATAGTAATCTTGTCTTATATATTTAACGGGTTGTTTATTCATATGTTGAGTTCATCTTGTGTTAATTATTAATCCATAGAAGAACCAAAACTTGACCTAGTTCTGATACTTCAAATTAGACTTGGTTCAGTTCTATGGTCAATAGTTGATCTGTTTGTCTTTGTTTGATTGTCTATGATCGATTTTGTAGGTAGATTTAGCATTACACATGTTGTTGCAAGGTAAATATCTTTTTTCTTCTTCCTAATTCTTATTTGACCATATATATTAATATATGAAGCAATCCGTATGAGTTTGATGTTTTTGCCACATGGCATATGCTCATGATGCAATTAAGTTTTATGGACTTGATGCTATTATTAATTTCAACATAAGTGATTATGAGGAAGACCTTAAATAGGTTTGCTTGAAGTTGTTGAAATATTTATCAAACATTTAAGAGTGTGTGCCATCTAACTCAATTATCTCACATAACTTGTGCAGATCAAAAACTTGACAAGAGAAGATTTGTTCATACTCTTCACAGCTTGAGAACTTGGTTCTCTAGAGGAAGCCCTAAATACAGATGAGTTACCCTGCATAAATATGACTAATAGGAAGCTTGAATGAGATATAAGAATATTTAGAACCAAAAGTTTATTATAACTTTTTTAAATGAACTTAACTTCTAAAATATACACTAATTTTGGGGAATATGAATGACTTTGTGTACATTTCATTATTTACCTCAGGTACATATTCTTTGATTGTTTAATAGTGAACTAGAAGCTTCAAGGTTAGCATAATTCTCTTTAGTCTTTTAAAGTTATTTGGGTCCTTCCTTTTTAACTATCATGTCATATTATAGTTCTCAATTACTTAGGAATTATGACAAGCCTACTATAAAATGCTCTAATCAACTTATTCATGTGCAACGTACTAAATTACCTTACTGCCATACATGTATTTTAAAAGTAACTCTCTTGATTTGAGTCTGGGTAATGGTACTTATCTTTCTTTGACAGGAGGTTATGACACTTTAGGAAGTTTGCTTACACCAAATCAATTGACTTGTATGTTGTGTTCTATATCAAGTAGTGTGATATGAACAATTTGAAGTGTAATTTAGAACTTGCCTTGTTACGATATGATTTGATGTTTGCTTGGATGTGAATACCTCTTTAATAATTTGATGTGAAACCAATGTGAATGCCCTGCCTTTTAGACATCCATTGATAAAGTTTTTTGCTTTTACATTCTACAGGTTTATGAAGATGGCACCACCCCATGTGTACACATGAAAGGAAGGCAATCATAAGAGAAATTTATGGTTTAAATGGAAATGTTGATGAGATTATAACTAAAGTAGTTGGGTGGTTGTAATGTAATCTTGTAGAATCTGTTTCAAGCATAATGTTTATGCATGAGTTTTTCGGTTGTAATGTAATCTTGTAGAATTTGTTTCAATTATATATATGTATGATCGACTTTGTATATATTTTATGAGTTTACATGAATTTTTATTCGATTTATATTTGAATTTAAGATTGCATTTGTACATGTAGCATATAGTGTTAATTAAATTGCATTTTGTTTATTAAAAAGTTATTATAATGGTTGCATTAAGTCTAGAAAAAGATTTCATTTTATAACTAGATTATAATAAAAGTTATATTTGAGTATCAAAAAAGTTGCATTTCAAAGTAAAAAAAGTTGCATTATAATGTAAAAGGTTGCATAATAAAAAGATTGCTTTTGAATAGTAAATGCAACGATTTTTAAAAAATGTTGCATTATCTAATAAAAAAGTTGCATTAGGTCTAATGTAACTGCATCTAATGCAGCCCCCTACAAAAGGTTGCATTAGGCCTAATGTAACTTTTTTAAGATCTAATACAATATTTTAATGATGTTGCATTAACTTGATTTTTTTGTAGTGATACAATATTATTTTTTTATAAAAATTATACCATAAAAACAAGTGTTTTATTATCTTTAATAATATAACAAAGATAAATATTGTTTTACGCTTTTAAGCTCAAGTCTTGTCATTGTGTCTTTAGTGCAGTTTATTGTTTCTTTTTGTTAGTTATTTCGTTTTTCTGAATATTATTGTGTTTTTTTAGAATGATGAGTTTTAATAAAATATAATGGTACAATAAAATTGTTGTGTATCTTTAATATATAAAACATAATAATAAAGTAATAGCAATCTAATACATTAAAAATAATAATAAAATAACATAATATTTCATTGTGTTTTTTTATTATCATTATATTATCTTGAACGCTATGAGTTTTAAAAAATAGATTGGTGAAATAACATTATTGTGTACTTTTGATTGTAAAACACAATGATAGAACAAGTTTATAAAACTATAAAGAACAATGACAAAAATAACACATTGTGTTATCTTCAACACCATGAGTTTTGAAAAATACATTGGTAAAAATATATCACTATATATTTTTAATTGTAAAACACAATATGGATTATAAGTTTATATAATTTATAGAAACAATGACAAAATAACACAAAATGATCTAGAACGTAAAACAAAATGACAAATACATGTAACAAATGATGTGTTTTTATATGACACAATGAACTGATATTTGACACAATGAACATATAAAACACAATGAGCTGACGTATTTGACACAATGACAAAATACCATTCTCTTTAAAACAATAGAAGGATACGTGTCAAACCCACAATTCTTATTAGCATTTTTAGATTATTCACTATTTTTAGTATAACCCTACTAAAATTGTTATCTATTAATGGTATGTAATAATTTTGATTATCAAAATAGAAATTACCTAAAAAGTATGTGTAATTATCTTTACCTGGAATACTAATAAATCCATTGCCTTTTTTTTTTTCTGCACAGAATGTCTCTTTACCTGAATTTAGTATGCTAAAGTCTCTAAATTTGTTAAAAGTACACGAAAAGTCCTTTAACCTGATGTAGTATGTGGGTGTGTTATATACTTATATTTGTATAGTTGTGATAGGGAGAAAAGCACACTTATGGTTGTGATACATCTGATCATTTTCATTTCATGTATTAAAATTTATTCTCATTAACACATGTAAAATGCTACACACCATCTTCACTTGTGCAGTATCGTTGATTGATGCATACGTAAATGCATGTTACACGTCACCCTTTTACCCTGCATAGTATCATTAATGCATACATAAATACATGCAATTCTCGCTAATGCATACTTAATTGTATGTTATATACCTATATCTATGCGACCTTGGTTCCTGCATGATACATCATCGTCATGTATCTATATTAGTTAGACAACTCGTTGCTTCAAGACATTAAACATATTTGATGATACTTGAGGATAGTATCATTCATGATTCTTGTATTGTAAAACCTTCATCTCCTGAATAAAGGCATGAGTCTAATATATAATATCTCCATTTAAACTTCTATCGGTAAAAATTATATGCTTGGATAGTTTGTTGGAGAGGTCGCCAAACAAATATCAAACATCGAACCACTAAAGTAATTTGGTTACGTTTTTTTTTTTCATATGATCAATTATTTTTTACAGTTGGTTTTGTAAGGTATGGATTAAATACTCATGCTAGCGGTGATGAGTTTGATTCTATGATCTAACAGATCAATGTGCTTGTTACTGGATAACACCTGACAATTGTTTTTGGTTTAGTAGAACTTTGTTGTTCTATATGCTTCACTTTAGTTTTAAGAGATCTTGTTTATATTTATTTCCACTTAAATGATATAATCTTTATTAGCAGATTAGTTGAAGATGAGTACCATTTACATTTTAGATATGGTAAACCACACTAGCTCATGATTTCATACCATTATTGTCTTGTTAAGAGGGCATTGACTTCATGCTACCAACTACATAGTGTTTGTGACATCATGCCTAACCCTAAGGGTGAAATTTTTCTTCACAATTTCAATCTAACAAAATGCAAACACATGTAAGTGTCTAATGCAACTAGCATGCATGTATAAACAAGGTAACAAGGTCAGAGCTGGTAAGGTCACAATGCTAACGCATGTACATCAATTGCACACAATGCTTAAAAGCATGAACATTAAAAGCTCACGTAAAGTTCTTAATGATGTTAACAGGAAAATTAATCCACACACACGTGGATCACTCGCCATAAAACACTACTCGTGCGACTTCACAATTGTCAGTATTAGAACACACTATTGTTATTTCTAGAATTGATTTATGATGGTAAAGAGAAGCGAGGGGGTGTAGCTAAACTTCTTTGATCATAGTGGCCAAAGTGAGAAAACCAAAACTTCAAGGTCCCAAACAACAGTTGCACTTCATGTCAAGTCAAAGTAACCCCTTGTGAGTTGAGACCGATGTATCATGTATGGAAGTAGTTGACGACAGTCACCGGAAAGAAATGGACGACGGTAAGGTCTCATCGGAGCTCCGAAAGGCACGTGGGTTGGCGGTGAGTTTAGCAAGAGAAGTTGACATGAAGAATCAAAGGATATGGGAGATGGAGCGCCACAACGAAGAGATTTCTTCCCGCCTTAATTCCATGATTGCTGAGAAAGATCGCATGAATCATGCGTTTTCTGAAGGTACTACTGTTATAATCATTGAAATCTTTAAACTTTCTTGATGTAGATGAAGGGAATTGATGTGATTTTTGAGGTTTTTGGTGAATTTGATGATCAATGTATGTTCTTGGTTCTGTTTGATGAATTGGATGTCAATGTGTACGGGTGATTCGTTGAATTCACGGTAAGTTACTGATTATGAACCGATTTTGCCCTAATTTTGGGGTTTAATCAATGGAATTGGAGTTCAAAGATAAGTAACCTAAATTGAAAGATGATTTTTTTGTGTAGTAGGGAACTGTATTTGAGAATTAACATAATTAGGGGAAATGTAGTATGTTTTGCCCTAATAACGGGTGCACTTGTTTCGTCTGTATTTATTTTCTGAAAAATACGAGATCTTTGGGTGGGTGTTTCATGCTTGATGCTTCAGTAGTAATTTGATTCTTTCATATGATGTTAAGGAGGCATAATCAAGACATAAACTTTGTGCATCTTATGACTTCAAAAAGACGATGATCTGTTTATTTGTTAACTGTTTTGTGTTAAAAGTTTTAAGATCCACCGTCTGTGTACAATTTCACTTACATCATATATGGAACTTCTAATTGCAATGGTAAAATGGAGGAAATTAAGCTAAGATATCTCATCTAATACTGCAGAAATGAGAAAGATGCAGGTGATTGGACTGCAAAATGCTAAATTAAAATCTGAATTAGAGTGTCAAATAAGTAACATGCATTTGCTTGTTCAAGAAAGTGAAAAGTTGAAGGATGAAGTGGCGTGTCAAAGAAAAGAACTTGAGCTACGAGCTAATGAACTGCAGAAAAGGGAGTCACAGCTTGATAATGAACGCACAAGCTTTTACTTAGAAAAGGAAAAGGTGCATACATTTTACCCCTTGAAAGTTGTAATAAATCTGAAGTTATAAGTTAAAGTTCCAAATTCTGTCGATCTTATTATTTGGTTCCCCAATTGTATTGCAGATACTTCAAAATCCATTTGATAACGACTATAGTATGACTGTCCATATTAACGGATTAAGAGATAGACTGACTGAAAAAGAGGAGGAATTGCATGATATGGATAATTTAAATCAAACTCTAATTCTTAGAGAGCACATGAGCAACATTGAGCTACAAGCTGCTCGGAAGGAACTAATAAATGTGAGGTTTCTTTATCTTCGTGTCTTCGGAATATGCAAGGGGGCTATTTGGATGTGAGTTTTGAAACTGATTATGTGATATCGTATAAATAATAATTGCATGCAGGAGATGGTCCTAGGATGTGATTCCGGTGTTTAATGTTGCAACAATTAGAATATCAGTTATTTGAATGTTTGGTAATTCTGATTATTTAAGTAACTAATAAAATGACAAAAAGGCATTTGTAATACATACATACACCTTTAAAGCATAGATTGTTAAAACATGGCAGTGTTTTCTCCTAGTTACGGTTACTATAGATTAAATTTATTTAAAATAGGGTAAAAGGTAGGTGAATAAGTATTTTTTTTCTTTCCTGTAAATCATCCAGAGTTGATTATTTGATATCTAAATTATTGGATAACCAGAATCAGAATCAAAATCAGAATCAGAATCACATTATCCTAATGCAAATTCAAGCTGCAGTAACCAATTTCATATCACAAATCCAAATACCCCCCAAACTTAATTTCCTGACCTTCTAATCAGCTTTAGTAAATGTAATGTGATAAATTATATACTAGTTTTTTTTTTTCTCATGAAGGTTTTGCCACAAGTTTTGGATTCAAATACCACAATTGGCCTGAAAAGGATGGGTGAGGTTTCTCAAAAGCCTTTTCAAGATGTGTGCATGCAGAAATTCTCAGCTCAAGATTGGGAATTGAGATCAGTGGAGTTAAGCTCATTGTGGCAAGATAAAGTTAATAATCCAAATTGGCATCCTTTCAAGCAAGTTGATAAAGATGGGAAAATGCAGGTATCTTTCTTTCTTTCTTTTTTTCATCCCCCTTCTATGTCGTAGTTATTGCCCATGAAGATTGCATAATATCACTTCTTTGAATTTCTTTATGCAAAATGTGGACTTTTGTTGGGTTTTTGCAGGTTCAAATGATCTGTTTGCACATTGTCATTGATGTTAATAGTTTACCTTAGAGATGGTAGTTTGAGCCATTTCATATAAATGAGTCATTTTAGGTTGTGTATTTCCAACAGGGTCAAATATATTAAGCTAAAGGGTCCAACTAAAAAAATAACAGCTCAAATAGTAACTAAAAAGAAAACAGGCCAAACGATTTAAATAAGTTGGAAGTCATTTGAAGTATATTAAATGCTTGCCATTAAGACCTCCTAAACTACTTTATTATTTATTTATAAAAAATATAAAAAATTGGATAAATATGTGTTTGTGGGTCGGCCCAACCCATTTCAACACACAAAAGTTTCTAGCTTTGACTCTAACTCACTACCCAACCTGCTTACCTGCCCCCATTTTGTCACCTCTATTTTATATTAACAAAATTCCTCAGGAAATTTTATATACCCGATTTATAGTTTGTATAGATAACAACGCAACGCTTTGTTTTAATATGTAAAGATTGAAACATTTTCTCTCTCTGAAATGTTTAAATGAACATCATCTAATTTTGCCCATCATAACCACGAGAAACGTAAGTGGATAGTATGTACAATCTTTATGGGTCAAAGGGAGCGTTCAGTATTGCACTTTAGTAGTGTAGTACAATGTATATAGGCTTGCAAGTTGCAACTAAAGGTTGTAAAATGGGTGGGTCAATAACGGGTAGGTTCACCTAAAACACTTATTGTCCAAGTGTTTTAATAACGAATTTGTCTTAAGATATGGTTACAGTAATAATCTAAAATTAAGGCGATATAGTTGGTTTTATGTTTAAAAGTACACTTTGAGTGTCTTTTGACTGTTCAACCCAGTTGACCTGCTTCCTGTTTAGTGTAACTTCTTGATTTTACCCATTTGACCTATTAGATATATAACATAACTGAATTGACCCGTCCATAAGTAAGCGGGCCAAAAATGAACCTTTAAAGTCTAATCCTAACTTGCATGCAAGATCATCTTTATGAAAAATTCATCTATGATCATGTGCATTTAGCCATTTTGGGATAAAGTTTCAGTTTCATCTGCTTCCTGTTGGACTTTTTCAACGTAATTAACTAACATATGTATATGAGTACATTCTTGGACTAATATCTCCTCAAATTTAGGAAGTAATAGACGAAGATGATGACGATTTGAGAGAATTAAAAAGTCAATGGGGCAAGGAAGCATGTAATGCTGTAGTGAACGCATTGTTGGAACTAAACGAGTATAACCCAAGTGGCAGATATGTAATATCGGAGCTTTGGAACTTTAAGGAGGGTAGAAAGGCTTATCTTAAGGAGGTTATTGAGTGTTTAATCCAGCAACTGAAGGCTAGCAGGTCACTTAAACGCAGAAGAGATGGTCAACATGGTCAACGGTCAAATTAAGTTATGTTTTTTGCATACAAGTTAGTAGGTTTTTGAAACTAACAAAGTGTTGTATGCTGTAACTTAAGCTGTTGTATGGTAGTTTAAATTGATATAAGAAAGCTGTAGCACTTAAACAAGTAGTTGTGTTACTAATGATTTGCTGCAAGTTCCTTTTTCCTAGTAATGTTGATGTCAAATCGGATGTTTGTATATGCACTCCTATCTGAGAAAATCATAAGGGTAAATGTGGATGACACAAGTTAAAATATTGCTCTATCGTCGCCAACTGTTTATATTCCTCTGAAAAATTAATTTTTTTTCTTTTTTAGATCTTTTGCATGAAAGAGGTGTAAGTGTATAACTTTGATCTGAAATAACGTCTTCATATAACATGCCAACATGGTGATAAAAAAGTACAATAATCAAAAGTCAACGTCATGAAATTAGTCAAGCTAGTCAAAAGTTTCCGTGAAGTCAACATGGTTATGAAATAAGTCAAAATAGTCAAGTTAACATAGTTATAAAATAAGTCAATCTAGTAAAAAAATTCATCATTTTAACAGTGTGCTATTATCAACTTCGCGTCAGTACATCATCAATCTCACCGGTTATTGTTATGGACTTATGGGTTTGATATCCTTCAATTAGGTTCTTGAACTTTGATAATCTAGAAAAAACATTGTTATTTAGAGTAAATATTATTAGAAAATATTATGTAACTGGCAGTTTATTCTTCTGGAAAATTTTGAAATACATTTTATTGTCACCTCTACATTCCTTTTTCAACCGAGGTATGAGTAATAATGGTATATGGTAAAATATAAAATAATTTCACTCTTCAATTAATTATCTCCTGACTCTCTTTTATGATATTAACCTTCCCCCAATATACATATTTGTAGGTCTAAACAATATTCTTCGTACCAACATGTTTATTATTCATTTGGTTGTCGTTGCGGAAGTATGTTTCAAAATTTAATTAAATCCGGCTCTCTAGAGACGAAAAGTTCGATTTCTTGAACTCAGTTTGAAAAATTGATCATATTAGTGATATAGTAATGATAATAAGATAAATATATTGGTCAATTATCAATAGTTAGAAATTCACTTACAAGCATATAATGTTCATAAAACGTATATTTTATAAAGAAAACTATAGCTGCGGGCCCCTACGAGGAGGTATAGCCACCTCAGCTTCTTTTACAAATCACTTCTCAATAGCAAAAATAAAAAAAATAAAAAAAAAAAGGTTTCACCCAGAAATAAAACTAAAGATAGATAAATTGATCCGAAATAAAACCGGGTCCAATTCAACTTTTAAACCAGGAAATTCTTTCCGGTGAAAGTCTGGCCAAATTGCCAATTAGAAGGTACTATGTTCTCAGAGGTGGAAGTGCGTCCATCACTGCCCATAACCTTGAATGAAAGTGATAGTCCGGTCAACACCGCATCTGACTGCCAGTTTTGACCCCAGTTCCGACTAAGGCTCATCCATCCGGTGTTTGAACCCTTGACCCACGCCTGCGTGATATCCCCGGCACCTGCAACATTGCTTATCAAAATCAAGTTGAAGTAGCGGAAGCCGTTTATCGTGAACCTTATTCCTCCTTGTTTACGACATGGAACCCTAAAATAGAAAATGTGAAAACATTTAGTGTCGTATTTACTTAGGAAACTAACATATTTCTACCAACAGCTTACTTTAAATATCTATACAAGTAAAGAGAATATATTAACTTTTTACAAGTTACACTATCGTTTGTTGGAAACAAAATGAATATGTGTTACTATAGCACGTAATTGTATAGCAATGAATCTCTTAGAAACTTAATTTGTGATAAAATTGAAATCATTAACATTTGATGTATATGTTACGTTTAGTTGACAATTAAATATGTTTCAGTTGTAAATTTATTAAAAGGTAAATTAAGAGGTAATATATTACCAAAAATAGTAATTTAGAGAAAGTGAATTCGAATCTCTTAAAAAAATTAAAATGAGATAAAATTAATAATCTGTTAAATAAGATGTAATATGTCTTACTTTTAGTATACAAATAATTATGTTTGAGTTGTAAAATTAGTAAAAGAAACTAAATTAAGATGTACTATTTTAATATAATAAGTAATTTGAAGGAATTAAATTCAAATCTCTTAAAAAAATTAAATTGCGATAAAACTTAAATCTATAAGATAGGATGTAATATATGTCTCGTGTTGTTCATAAATAATCATGTTTGTCGTAACATTAGTAAATAAATAAACTTAGATGTAACATATTGCTATTATAAGAATTAAATTCAAATCTATTTAAAAACAAACTTGCGACAAAAATAAAACCTGTAAAATAAAATTTAATATATGTTACCTTTAGTTTACAAATAATCATATTATTAAGCATTGTTTTGAAAACAGTACTGGACCGGCCGGTCCAACCGGTTGGACCGGAATTCGGACTCTAATTCAGTCCGGTTCGGTGCTTAATACTTTTACATTGAGCCGGTGGTCGGATCTGTTGAACCGGTGGAACAAGCTGTCGGACCAAGAACCAGACCGGTTGAATCGGTTTTTTATTATATATTTTTTAATTTTTCAGTCTTTTATATATATTTATTAAAATTTATCCGGTTCTTATTTCCGGTCCGACCAACGAACCGGTTAAACGTCTTGTTAACTATCCAGTCCGGTTCTGAAAACGTTGTAAACTTATATAGAGTTCGAAAGGTTCAACAACACTCACCTGCGGTAAGCAACGGGGACAATTCCGGCACGATACTCAGCTATCTTGAGAAACACCGGCATAGCAAGATCGAAATGCGGACGAGGTGGGTTACACCACCCGCCATTATCACTAGCTTGAGCAAAGTTCGGTGGGCAGAAATTGGTAGCAGTGATAATAATCGACGGGCTGCCGGGGTGACACCACTTAGGATCATCCACACACTTCAACTCAAAACACGCACCGCAGCTCAGCCCATTGTTGAACAACGCCGTGCTTAACGCCGCCGTGTTCACGCCGTACCCTTGGCTGTACAAATTCCCATACCCACATGCTCCACCTGCAATCACAATTTCACAAGTTTAGCGACGGAGTTGCGTAGATGACACCCGAAATACAGTGAGTTTTCGCGAGTATATGTAGAAGTATGTTTTTTTTTTTTTTTTTTTTTTTTTTTTTTTTTTTTTTTGTGACAACGATGTTTTTTGAACGGTGACTCCATCTGATTTTGATTTTGATAAAAATTATGAACTTAATTTAGAAGTAAAAGAAGAAGGTGGAGAAAATGTTCATCTGAATTTTATTTTTGAAATGATGATGTACCCATGGTGCCGGAGGCGTCGCTGCCGCCGTAGAAGGTGGCGTGGGCGGTGTCCCACGGACCGCCGGTGTAAACTTCGGGAGTACGGCCGTCGGCTGCTGTTAGAACTGCTGTTAGTATGAGAATGTAGGAGAAGGTATGAAGCTCCATTGTTGAAGAGTGTGAAGATGAAGAATGTGAGAGGGGTACTTATTGGGAAATAAAGAGGGGGGAGGGGGGTGATTTGGAAATGTTTTTGTTTTCGGTAAAAGATTTTTTAGGTTTATACGTTACGATTATGATTTATGAATGATGATGTTATGAGTTACTCTTTTAGTGTCCACTTACTAAAATGGTTACGATTTTGGTAATGTGTGATTAATATGGTTTATATTGTTTAAAATCAATTTTACTAGTACATATTTTAAGGGCAATTGTATATATATATCTTTATAAACCTTGTTAATTTTATATTTATTTAAATCAAAACCAAAATTACATATATCTTTTTTCTTAGTTTATTTTATTGTATATTTACTCAACTTAAAACTAAAATTATATATAAACCCTCCTTTAATAAAAATAATATCAAATTAACCTATTTTGACATTTTATTAATAATAAATTATAGTATGACTATTTTACTCACGACTGTTTGTGATTGTTTTTGTCATAATTTTTTAGTTCTGTAACAAATTAAAAGTTTGATATTTGTACTTTTGTTATTGTTACTCTAAAAACTTTATAAAAATAGACTCAACATAAACGAATAAAATTATTAAAAAAAAACACAAAAGTAAAAAAAGTTTAAGAAACAGCTAAAACTCATTAGCAAAAGATGATTAAAAAACAGAAATAAAATTAAAAAAATGTAAAAAAAGAAAAAAAAAAAACAAGCTAAAAATGGGTGAATATGAATTTAAAAAATTTAATATTTTTTGTGAAGACAAAGGTAACATTCTCGATCTATAATTTATTTTTAATAAAATAAATCAAAATAGGTAAATTTAAAAAATTTTCATTAAGAAAGGAGATATATGTAATTTTGGTTGTGATTTGGGTGAATATGCAATTAAAAAGATTAAAGAAGGGGATATATGCAATTTTAATTTTGAATTGAGTAAATATGCAATTAAGTTATTTTACAAGAGAAAATATGCAATTGTCCCTATAATGTATAGGTTAGAAAATTATGTATTACACGGGTTGAAAATATAAAAACAATGCAATTTATAAATATCTAAATACTTCTTATAATTAAGTTGCGTAGTACATATAATAATGAAAAATAAGAAGTCACATTTATAACTTACATCCGAATAATTTTTTGCATAATGTGACATATAATTGACTTTTGTAAACTTAAATCCGGTTAACTCAACTCATAAAATATAAATATATCAATAAAGTTTTTTTTTTTCATTTTTAAATTTTTAATTGGATTTTATTTGGCTATGAAATACGTAGAATTCAAAACAATATGATTAAACAATTTAATTGATAATAAATAAAATTTTAAATTAAAAAACTATAGATAAAAAACGAAATGAATTATTTATTCAGTTCTTTAAAATAACATAGGTTTTAAATTTTTCCGTATTTGTATAAAATTTGATGTTTTAGACTAGTTTTTTATTTTAGAAAAAAGATTATTTCTTTAGAAATTTTATTTATAGAAATATCTATTTAAATTAATGAAAAGATTTTAAATGGGAAAAAATAGTTAAATAATAACTTTAGTAGTTAATGTAATTATTTAATACAAGAGAGAAACAAAAAAAATATATTTATGAAGTCTAGGATTATATCATGTGTTATTTAAAAACCTTCTTTTATTACTTTAGACGGATTATATAGTATAGATGTAGTTTCAAGAATGTATGGTTGAATTTTAAGTGGAAAAACTACAATAGTTGGTAGAATAAAAAATTAAAAAATTATCTTTGAAAAATAAGGACATTTTGTTGTTGCTACTGTCGAAGCTGTTGGTGTTGTTATTGTCGTCGTCTTCAAATTTGTCATATTCAATAGTGCATGTATGATCAAGTAGTGCAAATGTGTTCGATCCATAAAAGGAAATGAAAATGGACCTAAAAGGAGAGGGGAGAGATTTGTAGACACGTTTCTTTATTGTGAAGGAAAACATCTTGTCTAGTTTCTTTTTTCGAAATGTATTGGCCTGGAGAAGCAAATGTTCAACATGCAGATTAAGTTAGGACACTCTTGATGCAAACTTATCTTAATTAATTGTTTTTTTTTGCTATTTTTTACTTCTTTGAGTTATTACGTACGCGCACACACATATATTTTGCAGGAAGTTGGTTCATATTATTTATTTAACTTTTTCTCATCGCATCATAAAAAAAATATCACTTAGATGTTACATACAGTTGCGGAGTTTGAACAATCCTATAACGGAGCGAATTAAAACTTTAAGGTGAGCGAACTTGATATATATATAAAAAAAATTTACACTACCGGACAAAAAATTTACACTACAGACCAAAAATTAACACTGCTGATGAAAAAAAGATGAGAAGGGTCCAAATTTATACCGAGATTTAAAATGCCACATGTCATATGAGCACATATGTGTCATATGAGCACTAAAAGGCCACATGAGTGCCAAATTTATAACTACTTGTAAAGTTTTGATAGTCTGTTATCTATTTAACACTCAAACACACAAAAATAGAATGTGTTATTTATACCGAGATTTAAATTGACATGGTATGTATATATAAGTATATATATAGCAATTATTTTTATGAAACCCTTTGTGTTAATATGTAACTGAAAATATAAAGATATAATTCATTTACTTTATTAACACACTAAAACTGAAATTACAATAACTTGCATGTGAAGCATGCTTGATGATAACCAATTAATGTAGCTTTTATGTAACTCTATTTTTCTTACTTTTAATTTATCACCTACTATTTGATTTGGTTATGCAATAAGTGCATCAACATCATGGCCACCTCAAGCTAACATATATTTAAAGCTAGATAAATGTAATAAGAATATGTATAGTGGTTTATTTAAAGTTATATCAATTTAATAAGATTGTGTGTAGTAGTTTAATGATCGTGATGAAAATATATTGTCACACAACCAGCCTCTACATTAATAGTGGTTGTGCTCACATTAAAAATCTGTAATAGGTTAGTGATAGTGAAACAGTTTGTAATTTTTTAGTTAATTATTGTTATTATGTGTATATATGTATAAACAACCATTTTTAACATACTAGTTTAAAAAGAATAAAGCATATACAAAGACATGTCAAAACCACATATGAGATCAAAAATATTTTTTTTTAAAACAAAGCCGTTTTCATAAAAAGTATTATGTAATGTTAAAAAAATATTGCATATTTAGTTTTTTAATTAACAAGCACTAAATATTTTTTAAAAGAAAAATGAATTTTAAACTAAATATTAAAAAATATAAAAAAGTACAGGTGATATGTGATATAATTATTATAAGCTTGAATGTGTACTTGAGACTGAACTCACTTCGTTCTAATAGTCACAATAGCATCCATCTGCCCCTACTATCATGCCCCCGCTATCACACCCAGTGACACAATGATCAGGCATGATAGGGGCTACCACCTTAGCCTATGACGTCCCTTAGGAGTAATACTTTAAAAACAAAAACAAATTAATTTTTACATAATTCTATGCAAATTGGTTTATCATGAAAGATGAGCATTCTATTTGTAGCACCATCATCAAAGTGTATAAACAAAGTAATCAAGCCATAAGTCATAACTAAATCTTTTATATCGTACAAGTTTCAACTATACCATAATTCAATCAATGAAACAAAATATATTAACTTCTTGATGGTAGATCATCAAAATCATCATGTGTTTAGTTGGGCCTATAGGGTGTCTTGGTAAATAAAATGTACGTATCAACTAGCTATATATGGAAGTACTTTATCCTACCTTTTACGACATGCAACCAACATCTATTTTCGCGTGAAACGTTAAAGAGATGATAGAAAATGTTGAACGAAAATTCTTATGACATAAAATATGTTTTACACATATCCTTATTTAATTTATAGTTTATACTCACATAGTCTTATCTAATTTATAGTAATACTGTCACCAAACTGGTTATTTTATCTTTTTACAGTAATAAGGTCATGCAGTGCGACAATAAAGTAAATGGTTTACTTATGTTTTTTCCTCCAAAGTTCACATACATCATTCAACCTGCTTTCTTTGATCATTTGGTATAAAATGGAATATACTTTAATAAAGCAACATAACTATAGCTATATGTTTATTTTCTAACATATACACGTTATCTCCACCTAGAATTGTCCATGTGCATCACGATAAATTTAAAATTTTAATAAAAATTTTGACTTAAAAATGTTTACTTAATAACTCTCATTTAATACTATACTAATTTAATATTATACTAATTAAGATAATTTTTTTCTAGAAATAAATAATATTTTTTAAAAAATACTTTAGTGAGACTTAGTTTTGTTAAAATATCGTTTAATTTATAAGTAATCATTGTAAAAACTAAAATACTTTAAAAAAAGTATATAAACAGGTTGATGGATATATATGATAAAATCTTTTTTTTTATACTACTGTTGGTAACTTAAATATATTTGTTATATGTAATAATTTTATTGATATGTTATCTATAACATATATTAGATACATATATATAATCTATTATATAGTTTTTTATTTCAACCCGTATAACACACGAGTATCTAACCTAATAAGATATATATATTTGAGTCACATAAAAATAGTTATTAATAATTAGATTATTAAAATGTTGTTTCTAATTCTATTTTGAAAATTTGAATTTCAATAATATAAAGGTAGGTGTGTAAGAATTTGAGATTCGCATAATTGCTTACTTAATAGGGATTGACGGGTTTAACCATCTTAAAAGCAATATGAAATGATAGTCCATCATACACTGAAATCATTGTTATTCATTTATAAGATTCAGTGTTTTATTTCACCTGTATCGTAAACTATCATATTTCTACCTCTAAATTATTCTACACTAATTATACTAATTTTAGGTTTAAATCTAAAATCTTTTTCTAATAGGTATGCGTTCTACCAAATAAACTAGCCTCACTTTAATTAGCTTATATCTTATCTTTTAGAACAATAACTTTTTACTCTTAAATACTATTTAACTTTACACTCATAAGAATTTAAACCAATACCATTTTTACGGATAAGAATTACTAATGCAACCAAAATACAATGCCATGCGCTCACATACACCTTAATACTTAATTATCTTTTGAATTTGATCAAAATATGTAGTGTTTATCAATAGGGTAAAAAAAGAAGAAAGTGTGTATAATTGAACTTCAAAATCAATGTTAGTAATATCTGGTTATAATTTTAATGAATGAAATACTTAAAGTTATTTTTTTCAAAGTTGGTTTTCTTTTTATTTTAAACTTTAATCATATAAGTAGCTATGATATTTATACTGAAAGAAAAACTTAATTACTTTAGGGTTTAGTTTTTCTTTTTAACAACTCTTACATGTGATAAACTAGTAAAAAAGCACGCGCTTCACGTCATTGAGTGTTAAATATGACCAAATTACTCTTGGCATTAGTAAATTAGGTTGTTACACTTTCACTTGTTATCATGTTAATGGCTATAAGTTGGAAAAGTCAAACATTCTATGGACAACATACACATGTAATCACAAAGACTAAATGTAAAAAAAATATACATTTTTAATTAAATTACTAAAAAATACCAGTCACCTATCAAGTTTGGCATTAATATCAATCATGAACGTCCGCGCCTTTCAATATTTGCTTCATTCTGTTTCTTTGGTTTTCGCTATTTTGCACAAAAAGTTATTGTGACGATGAAACAAAACTCATGTGTATATACAGTTGAATCTTGTAATAGGATTCACATTTGCAACAAAAATATTTGCTCAAACATCCAAGCTGCCTGTCATTTAATGTATAAAGCCTCGTAAATGATAATATTCAAAAATTAGATTGTTACTCAAAGGATAGGAACTTTAATGGTCATATTAAAATTTGATTAGAACGTATTTCGGTCTGCAAACCCAACCCGCCGCCCAGACCCCCACAACTACTGTTTCAAGCAGTGAGTTGGAAGTGAGTCCCGTAACAGGTAGCATGCGAGATCGTATAGAAAAAAATGACCCATTTTATTCACATACCTTCCAGGAATGTGCTCATGGCATTCCTTCCACAATACTTCTTTTTCAAAGTACCTTGAATTTGAATTTTCTTCTAGCTTTTGAAAGAATTAGAGCGAGAAGTTAAAAAAAGATACATAATAATTAGAACCAAAAGCTTTGAACATTGTTTTTTTTTTTGCTATCTTCCCATCAGTTCTAAAACCAAATGATGAATATGGCACAGTAATGGATATTCGTTTCTTGTTTGAAGCGATTGATGCTTTAGAATGGCTGGTGTAAAATAATCTTATCTGTATTATTAGAGTGTATATAATATCTAAAAAATATGTAATGTTGATCTTAAAAAATATGCTTTGGTATGACTAAGTAGTATTATTTACCATATTGACATTGCAAATCAAAACAAATGATCAGCCCATTCATAGGATAAAATTCGACTTCTTTCCTCTAGATAACTGATTACAACAATGTAAACAATAGATAACAAAAAAATGACATTCGCTCGAGAAACCTGACCTGTTTTGTGCTATTAACAAAGGTAAACCTTCAAAACAGTTCTAGCATAATGTTACATGATGGTATTGGTTGGACTTTTTCTTTTGGCAAAGATTCATTTCATGTACCTACGAATATGGGAAGATACATTATGTTGATACAAACTTATTTTGTTGTTGGCAGGAAATATGTCTAGTAATAGTTTTGGGTGCAACACTCGTTTTTTGTTCTTACCAAATGGCCTTCAGTTTCTTAGTACTTGAACTTCAAATGGGTCAACACCATCTTCTGGCCCGATTGCAAAGTTGTTTTTGAGGACCATCATGTGACAGCTGCTACAAAATATAAGAAGCAATGATTTTAACATGAAAATTCAAAATGAGAGTTGTAGATGTTTTCTCCTCTTTCAATTCACCAAGTCATTCATGAAAAACGTTAGAATGTGTAGATATTCGCCTAAATTACCAAGTTGAAACCGTTTCCTTAATCACACCAAAGAAGAAACCCTAATGTCAGTTGTGTAAAAATCATCGATATCATACCCAATAGTTTAAGACTTCCTACATCTAATTATTAAAAAGATATCTAATTAACTTAAGAAGTACCAAGAGGATCACACAACTTTAAACAGACTAATGGCATAAAATAACTCAAAAATGTAATTGGCCCTATTTGACTAAAATGAATTACATGACAATAGATCACTTCATCTATCAATATAACATATATCATTAGATGTTTCAAATTGTGTAGATAAAATGGTTTTACAAATAATATAAAAAAAATACAAGCATCATTTTTTTATATTTAGGAAAGATTAATACCTTCCTAATACGCACTTCAAGGTACTTGATGAAGATCATGTATTCATACGCATGTTCTTCCTTATTTCATGTAGTCATGATATGAAAGTTTTTTGAGTAAATGAAACTAACTTCAAGAATAAACTTATTTATATGCAAAGATTATTAAAAGCACACCCCCGGTAACATTCCTACATGAAAGGGGTATAATGAAGGAAACTTGACACTCAAGAGGTATAATACCATCATACATGTGATCTCAATTAATTGGAGCACTTCTACAAACACGTGGTGCTCAATAATTAAAACTCCTATGCAAAGCCTTTGGAACTATATTCTGCAAGTTTAGCCTCTTTGATCTAATATCAAAATATATAAAGATCCAATATGATATCTCGCTTGTGCAGCTACAAACTGAAAATTGGTTGTTTTAGTGTCAGATAAATTCTTAGAATTAATGGATGTAATTGTAAAATGACCCAGTAATAATAACATTATAAGAATCTTTAATTGTGACCATTCCTGAAAAGCTTTATAAAATCCTAAAAACTAAAAAAATGATCATCTACCACTCTAAAACGAAATAATCATACTATTGACTTTCAAAATGCAATGCTAAACAACCCTGTAGAGTAGTTGCAACAAACATGGAATATAGTTTCTAAAAAGATCTCATGACTTACTACTTTTAATCATATAATTTCTCAGATTCGGCTCTTTGGTAATACGACGTAACTTCTGTTAATCCCGAGTCAATAGGGTGGTAATATGATGTGGGTGCAATAACCCTGGTATCTCAAACACAACAACAACTTGTTAATGTCAGTGACGTACATTGAAACCTCAAAAATCACTTCACATTCTTGAAGCAAAAAAGGATATAAGATCAACTTATTTAAGAATCGCAAACTAATTATGAACATCTAAGTTGTCAAATAAATTTAACATTTTAACGTGTGAAGTTAATTGAAACCTCAAAATTCACTTGAGATCCTTGTATAAAAAAGGAGATAAGATCATTAGGCGACATTCCTCAATCGTTAGTCTCAATTTAAAGCACCATGACAACTTGTGTCCACCGCTATTACAAACTCCTTAGTCGCGAGAGTTGACTTGTTGCCATTGAAATTTTCCTCTACCACCATCATCATAATATGTCCACCACCCATACACTTCGTGCGAACGCCGTCCAATTAAAGATCCCTGGTGCATCAAAGATTTGTACTATAAGCATTAAAAAGGTAATAAATGATTCGTAGAGAAGCCTTTACATTGCTTTAAATGTTATAAAATTATTGTATCTTATTAAAACATTTCTTGGTGATGTACGTTGTTGAACATGCAAGATGGAAGCACCAATTTTCTACATTTCCGAACATAGATTTTCTGTGGTTGTTACTTTGGAAGCAAAATGTTATATCCTTGGCTATTAGATAAACTCCTACATCTAAAAAAGGGTCTTTAGAGCTTTGAGTATACCTGCTAAATTATTCATTTCATTTCATTCCATTAAATCATTAAAATCTTCATTTCACTTGCAAAAGTTGATAGATATTATTAACTTGAGAAAACATATACATATATAAAGCAACAAAATGTAGAGTTTACCTCCTTGGTCAAGTGGAAATTCTTGGACACTGCAATTTTATTTTTAAAAAAAACTCAATAAACCCTAAATTAAAGAAATACCCCTTCAATCTACAAATAAATATAGTTCAAGCCTGAATAAACCATAACTCAAATTGATAGCCATTCGTAAATAGAGAACAAATGCAACAAAATTAATCATCAACAACCATAGCACCATATATGAATAAAGGCGAGCAGGGCAAAACCATCACAAATGGGTAAAATAGTATAAACTACTTACACAAATTCAACCTTGATTCAAACATACATAGGCTTTGCAAGTTGAGAAACAAAATTTAGGCAAAACATATGCAACTATTCAACCCTGATTGGCTGAAGGGGTTCTCAAAAGTTAAAACAAAATAAGTTGTACACTACGCTTCCAGGGTGGTATATTACTATTCACGTCACTTTCAAGTGTCAAATGTTATATTATTATAAATGAGTTTCAGATGTTATATTATTATAAATGAGTTGCAGTCAAAGTGTTATATGGGCTCGTGGACTATAGACAATTTTCGATAAAGTTGTAAACAGTTTAAACGGATTGAATTTACCAATGATTTATTTTTATTATTCTAGTATTAAACAATGGTTGACTTGTATTACTTTTATAAAACCGACTTGTTTGATTATATCGGATTAATAGAGTTATACATGACAACCCAATTTTTTTTTTTTTTTCATTTAGTGTAACCAAAAAAGTCGAGTTTATAACCGTTATATATTATAATTAATAGTTGTTAATTTTTTTAAATGCAGTGAAACTTCTATTAAATGACCAAAAGTGGTGAAAATGGATTAATTACTAAATTTGTAACTTTGAGTCATACCTTTATATTTAAAACGGATTCACAAAATTGGTGTTGATCAATTAAAATTATGCAACTTTGATTCAAAATTTATATATAGGATCAAGAGTTCAAGACCGTATATAAAATATCTATATTTATAAAAATTGCGAATCAAAGACAGAATTATAGCAAAACAATACTTTCTTACTCTTGTTATGATAACTTATATATATCATAGCAATCCGCATCACAAAAACATTATATCACAATTCACGACTTATGATATCAAACCCACTACAAAAACACTTATTATTGATTGAACTTTTTCTTTACCCTTGTTAAACTTTTTCTTTACCGTTATTGTTTTACTTTTATTAGGACCTGACGAAATGCACATAGATCAGTGCGTAATGACTTCATGTATAGGAACAACTTAGGAAGAAAGTGCATGAACACTTTTCGATTTTGTAAAAGCTTATTGTCACATCAGTTTTGGTATGGTGATATCTTAATCTTCGAATTACTTTTAGCACCAAGTGTAAATACCAAATTCTAGGAATGATATCGTTAAATTATAATAGTATATACGATAAATACAATTAATAGGAAACATAAATCGGACGAGAAGAATACTTGACGATGTTTAAACAAAAGACGAATTAGAATTTGATGGAGACTTCATGTAAATTTGATGTATATATGTTTTCAGCTCTCATGATACAACAAGTGAAACAATAGCACCACTAGAAATAAGTTACTGATTTTAGTATAACTAGATTCACTAAAAACCTAATGATTAGAGTTAGAAAGCGTGGAGTGCTGGCTTTTCTGAATTCTAGGTACCAAGGAACCTCTAATAAACGAGGGCTCTACAACAAAAGGGATGGGGGGGGGGGGGGGGGGGGAGGTTAGTAGGCAACAGGTAGTGATTCAATTGGGTACAAGTAGCAACGCACTTGACTGGGTCCAAAAAATAGAGTCCTTGATAGTAGTAAGTCACTACTAATCACAAGTATTAACTGATATCCTCAATAATGAATTGTGATCATTAGTAGTGTATGTAATCACCGGTAGTAACTGTGGTAAATCGGTGGTAATTCAATCATCAATTGCAACTGAAACATCCACATTAGCCGAAGCATCAACAACAAATGTTATGAGCAGCAACTTATATGTAAAGTAAATGGTTGGTGTGGCTGAATAAAGTGATTTTCTCCTCGTAAATTTATCATGTTATCAATACGAGTTTACTCTTGTAAATATCCAACTAGTATTCATGCATCCCAAACACTATTTAGAAAAGTGTTGTGGTAATATGGCTTGTTGAGAGCTGCCATAGACGCTGTAATCGCCATTTGGATACTACCACTGGGGACAATGGGATTTGCTTGTCAAGGAAACCTAAGAACAACACACAATAATCGAATCAAATACAATATATTGTTACTCACACATACACACGAAAGGTAAAATTCAAATTAACCTTAAAACCTGTAATAGATCACAAATTAGAAACAAAGCCACCAACATCCCTAAATGCTTCCAATCATACGTGTATCATCCGATTAACAAATACTTCCAATCATAAGTGTCTCATCAGATTAACAAAGTTTAACATGAATTTGGCATCATACGGCGATGATTTTCACATAAATTAAGGTGATAAGAAAATAAATGCCACAACCTGAACAGATCAACACGCTGAAACTAATGTCACAAGCAGTATCACCGACAACTAAAACAGTTTTCTATTCGAAATAGTCCGCGTGCAGGTGCTTTCTTTGCGAGTGTAGCAAAAGGCCTCCTAAAGTAGCAAGTAGGACATCATCTAGTACATCACTTTTGAAACAAGCTTTAAAGAAAAACATACCAAACTCAAACATCCTACTCATTTATCCTAATAACATCAAGGCACTCTTCATAATTAGTTAGATTTCCTTCCTTTAATGGTGATTCGATTCTCCAACAAAGTCCCTGATGACTAATAAAAATGACGATTAAAATATACTCTCACACCCTTTAGATGTTATCATTGTTATAAAACTTGTAAAGACTCGTACCCTGTTATTATACCTATATGGAGAATCAAACATATTTACCAAGGTGTCAGATTCAAGATGGATTGTATGTATGAATTTATAAAAATCCTGAATGAAATGACTGATCTGTTTTGAGCTTACTCTTCTATGTTTTAACTTACCTTACTTGATCAGCACGGCGCTCTTCCTTTGCCTGTCACGAATCAGTCCAACCATTTCAAGTTCTGCAACCTCGATGCGACCCTTTACATTACCAACTGCAAAATCAAGAATCGCCACTTTATTGCCTCTTCTTTTGCACCCTTGACTCCACAAAGTCAACGAGGCAGCTTCACCTGATCCCTGCATGGACAATTGGGTACCACCAAACAAAAGGTTGCTCTAATTCTGGTTATTTGTTGTGTTCCAACTCAGCAAAGAGGTAATATATCAAACCTTGTCTCTTTACATCCATATTCATATGAAAGATATACTCATAAGAATGTTACTAACAATGACCCTTAACATTAGCAACAATGAAATCTATAAGAGTGATATTTGACTACTCCTCTACTGATAGCATGCTTACACGTTACAACAACAAAAAATAAGATTTTAACTGCCTCTAAAGAATTACATTCAACTGATTTAACAACCCCTGAGCCACTTGGTCTCCTGCATTAAACAAACAAACACCATTGAAGATAAAATCTTCTTTTCATGATTTAACTTTTCCAAGAACCAAAGGATGAACTAATATGTGCCCAGAGTTGGTACCTTGGCTTGTAGAATCAAGTTTTCTGACAAAATCAATAACTTGCCCAGCGAGAAAACCAACCCGTGATCTTCGATCTAAGAACAAAACTTACTTGGTCAGTAAGACGGTTTCCATGAAGAAATAGCATATAAAATACGTCCTTTCCACCCCTGCAACATCCAATAACCATCTTCGTCGATAATGAAATCTTTATGGTAATCAGAAGTCCCTTTATCTTTAGCCTTCTTCAAGATTTCTTGATCTAACGCCACCTGGCGAAACCCAGCCCGTTGATTCCTAATCTGCCATTGTTTATAAGACTCGGGTCGTTCAATCCTCTCACCATCTTCACAAGCAATAACATTCATTGCCTCACGTCCCCACATCGTTTTCTCAACCAGCATTCTTTCTTCGGTCAAAGGGTTGACAGTTGCATCAAGCATATCAAACAAAGAAGAAAAGAAAAACAAAGCCTCTCTAAACCTTGTAAGGAAAAAAGGTACACCATACGACCCGTTCAAGATCCCTTGTACAAAGATTTCAGGTTTCATTTTCCTAATAAGATGTAAAACTTTATTCCTTGGACTATCCACCAAGACTGTTTCATCAAGCAAGTTTCTAAACCTGTAACCACAATTTACAACAAGTGTTTCATCATCATCAAGCTCAAGATCCTCCATTCTGATTGTTTCCCATTTTTGGGCTATAGCTTTGAACTTAAATCGAACACCAAATGTTTCAGCATAATTTGCTAACCGACGCCCTGTTTCTTCAACCCGTTGGGAAGGTCGAAATCCAGGACATGGGAAGTCAATCCCAGTGATTCGAAGCTCAGGTGGCCCACCGGGCCTAGTTGAAAGTTGCTGTATAAGGCAGGGCCATTGGAAACCATAAAGAATTCCAAAATCTATTATGTGGAGTTTTGTTTTGTTTTCTGCAACAGACATAATAGTCTTGTTTGAAACAAAATGAAAGACTTTAGTAAAAGGGAAGCACCCAAGAAATAAACGGTAAGCTTTCAATACATCAACAGCTGATGTGGGTATAGAAAGAAGGGACTTGTATATTTCAGTTCCAGACCCAGCCATACGAGCTTCAAGCCCAGCAGAAAAGTAATGCGCCATTCTTTGCATTCCGTTACCTGTGGGTGATGCATGCTCTCTAATCCGTTTCAATAGATCAGTTACACCCTTTGGTCATTGATGGAAACTGACTGTGCACATAGGGTCAAAAGTGTTCTTAAATCCACCACTTCCTTATGTTTCTTCCCACGGGCTTTAACCCCATAAGATCCCTTGGTTTGATCCAGTTGACCTTTATAAGCATTGCTTTTGCAAACAAAATCACATTGAAATGGATGAGTTTTGGTTCCACCACAAAGCAACACATCATCAAACATCTTAGATCTCACAGTTGGCTCACTATAAACTGCAGATTGCTTCGAATTCCTTTCAACAAGATCTTTGGAGTAAAAATTCCTTTTTCCTGTTGATCCATCTAAGATCCTACCATTGGGAAGAAACCAATTTGCTTCATCTTTACCGTTTTGAAATTGCAGAAATTGCACGTTAGATCGGTTATTATAAACCATATCCGGAAAACTTAATATACTCACAGGTGAATTCATAAATCCATCAATGAAATTACTATTACTGCCAAACAAGCTGTAAGATGGATGGAATCTAGACTTGGAATCAAAACTGATCATAGTATTCGGTAAAAGAGAAGATTCACTAATATCATAAGTAAGATCTGTACTACTCATAGATCTGTTTATGCCAAAAGAAACTATGGATTCTGCAGCAGGACCTTGATCTTGATCTTCCACCGTAAGAACATTATATAAAGATTTATCTCCAGCAGGATCTTCATCTTGATCGTTCACCATAAGAAGATTATATAAAGATCCATCTGCAGCAGGATCATAATCTTGATCTTGATCTTGATGTTTAGCTTGATCTTGAACTTGATCATGACCATGATCTTGATCCTTCACCATAAGAACATTATAGAAAGATTCTTCTGCAGCTTGCAGAGCAGCAGACTCTTGAAACATACAGTTCTTCTCCTCTATATCTTCTTCCATAAGCATCTGGTTTATATAGTTAAGAACTACATCACTAAAATCAGAATCCTCGTTGCGATCTCCTTCATCGTTGAAGCTAGATTGAGGGATATGATCACTATGGCCAGAATCAGGCAACCCAGCAGGTTGCTGCACCAGATTCCAATCCGTAACCGAATCGTTGAAATCCATTGCCTTTAGAACATTCTGATCCGACAGAATAGAAGCATATTCGTTGCATTTCATTGCGTTCAGATTCGATAAACCACTATCAGCCTTCAATCTCTACTTCAAAAAAACAATTTTTATCATCAACTAAGAATCATACACCACAAATTCCTGCGATAATATTATAATTGTGTGTATGCAGGATTGAAAAACATTTGGGAGATCAGATTGTAACATTGAAACCCAAAATAGAACGTATATCCAACGATCGATCAACAACTACACATATACATAAGGTAACTGCCGATGAATATAAAGAGAATTACCAGAGAAACCCTAGATGCAAATGGAAGAAAGTAAACGAGTGAAGAAAACGTGAAACAGTACAGGATTTGGGAGTTGACTAGTTAATAGCAAACATAGGAAGAGTGAAAAGTATTATACACCTGGTGGTTTTCTCATTTTCTTTAGAAAGGATTGAGGATGTGATTTCGGTTTAAGAATAGATAGTTAGATTCAATTAAAATAAAACTTATTATTCGAATCATGATCGTATATTTGCTTCTCGAAAAATGGATACAGTGGTTCTATAATCGAACTGGATAATTTTCTTACATTTCATGAGTAGCAAGAGTGAAAAGCCCTTTCTTATTTTCTATGTATGGTTCTCCCTATCATTCATAGCCACCACCAATGGGTATTCAATCGTACGTGAGATTTCAATTGTCCTTTCTTCCGCAGATGGTTCATCTTCTTCTGTGACAACCTCCAGTTTTTCGGAAACAACCTATATAGTGACAACATGTTATTGAAATCATTGATTTTGTTAATTGAAAAAGTTCTCTTATTGTAATTGTTGTACAATGGTCCAAACATCCCCAACAATAAAAAAATATAAGGTAAGAGAGAGGTTATATATGTACGGTGAAAATCCATCATACTTTCGCAATTGGTGCACATTGCTAGGAAGGGGGTAGTGTCACCGTACATATTCGGTGACCACATCATCACCGCCGCTAGCAACAACAAAAGCATAACACGCGACCTAACTACTGGAAACTCAATCATCAATCATTAACCGAAACTAAGGATGTATATGATGATAAGTTGTTCTCATGAATAATCATACTATATTTTGTTATTAAAATTTTAAATTGAAAAAAACACATTATTGTTTAAGCATTAAAAATGTAAAGAAAAATATTTACCTATCACATTAAGATGTAAAATGAGAGTTAAGTGAGTTTAGAGAGAAAATAAAAATTTAAACAACCTTTGAATAGTATATTTCAATGAAAACGAACATTCTAGCTGAAGGTTAACTTTGAATCATCTTCCAACTAGGCAAAACATGGTTAATACAAATATTAATATTCCTTCGTTATTGTGCCATAAATGCTTAAGCTATGTAGAGAGACGGTAGATCATTTTTTGGGAATGTAGTGATATTGCTAGTTGATTGGGTTCTTTATGGTTTTGAAGTAAGAATTGTAATTGTAACATATCTTGAGCCTCTACAAAATCCACTCATGTTTGTATAAGTTGTTTTTTTCCTTAACGTCTAAAGTCTTGTTAGTCAGGAGTTTTGTTTTGTTTTTTTTTCTTTTTATAATATCCTATCACTAAGAAAAAGAATGTTTCCATTATGGGTATGGAATGAATCGCAAAAAATAGATTTCAATTTTCATTTTATTTTTAATCAACTAAACAAATTTTTGATGCTAATCATTCAAATTCTAAAATGTTTTATGAACAAATTTGTACCAAACTAAATGAATGATTGGTGTAATTTCGGAATATAAGAGATACTATAATATGTTATTTACCGTCAAATATTAACAAAAAAATCTAAAAGAAAATTTAAAAAATATAAATACTTCAACCATTGCCCAAATCACCATTAAACTAGTGGATGTCGACATGTCGTAAGTTCCAATATGGTGGCTAATGACAGATTTACAATTGATTGTATCGTTTTCATACAACCTCTTATAAAAACACAAATTATCATTATAATAATACAATTTTATTATTATTTTTTTTGTTCATTATCTTATAATACCCTAATCAGATACGCGTCATATGTCACCGTTATAAAAGTCAAAAACTAAGCGTTATTATATTCATGATACAATATTTGAATCAAATACATACTCTTATGACTTGGCATTAAATGTAGAGTTCAATCAAGTACCCTAATTCTATCAATTTTTATAGCCCTCTCGCGTAGCCTTGGTAGACTAACGTGCATGAAAACAACAAAACAAAAGCATGTACAAGTATGATACTCAGTGCATGGATAAGAAAAACACAATACAAAGGGAAAAAAAAAGCTTAAAATTTGTGAACAAATATAATTTATAGAACTTGTAACTTGTAATCATGTAACTTATAACTTGTAACCATGTATCATATGACTTGAAACTTGTAAGCAATTAGATTGTAACTTATAGTTTGTTGTAAGTTGTAAATATGTATATTTGTACATCAGACTTATAACCTTATACTTGTAAACATGTAAGTTTGTAATATCTTATAACTTGTAATAACTTGTCAATTGTAATTATATAAACTCATAGAAAAACACAAAACTAAAAAATATTGATAAAATTGTAAAACAATAATACTAATAAGCCGGTAAATTTGTAAACTTGTACCTATATACATGTGTAACAACTCACCCGTTGGCCTAAGTGAAATGCACAATTAATAATCAGCGGAACCAATAACTAGAAATTCATTGATATTCAAAACATCGTTTACATCCAAGATTACAAAATAACAAGTCTCAATATTCTTATGCTTCCGAATGCCCACAGAAATGAACTATATCATTGCTTACTTATCAGTCATCTATGTGCACAAGTATAATCAAAATGACGTAAGCTATTAATAGTGAGCTCATGAGCTACAGTTTATAAATAAGCAAACTGACATACATCACAATATGAGTTGTACATCAGCCAGAGGCCGTACCTTCTATGATTTTCATAACAACTCACCGACGCATGGACTACGTCCCCCAGTCAATTGGTTGAGTACGGACATAATCGTCCTATAAGGCCATTCACCATACTAGGCATACCCACCCAATAAATCTCCCTTGGGTTCTAGAACCCCTTAGGTATTGTAACACCCCATTAAGTATAATGAATCGAATATACCCTCACCAACATACTGCATATCGTGGCATTTTCGTTTATTACCAATTGACCAGATGAGTATATTGTGCATGTGAAACAATCATGATAACTCACTTGAGGTAAACATCTGGTCTTGGATATGCGAGAGGAATATGAATCCTTGATTCTATCGATTATCAAAACATGCTTAGACCATGAACATAAGCCGCGTTTGTCCATTTATATTCGTAAACATTCGATAATGTATTCGTTTATGTTCGTTAATATCCGTTCGTGAACACTCAATAATATGTTCGTTTATGTTGTTAATGTGTTCGTTTATATTCTTAATTTTATGTTAGTTATTTTTATGACTATTATATCAAGAATTCTTTGATATGTATGTTAAGTACTTATTTATTTTTGATTGATTTTGTGTAATGTTTGTAATAAAAATATAAATTTTAATCTAAAATAAATCTATAATCATTTTTATTCGTTTGTGTTCATGAGCTTCTTTGTATTCATTTGTTCATGAACAGTTGTTTGTGTTCGTTTGCTTTGTTTATGTTCATTTGCGTTTGGTAAGTGTTCGTGAACAGTTTATGAACATGTTCATTTTCTTAATGAATGAACACGAACAAGGAATCTAGTTCGATAAGTGTTTGTGAACAGTTCATGAACAAATTTTTTTCTTAACGAACGAACACGAACAAGACCTTGTTCGTGTTCGTTGGTTCGTTTGCAGCCCTGGACGTGATGGTTTAAGTTTGAGATTTTTTAGGTTATAAGTTCAAACCTAACGTAATAGGGTTTTCTCACAGTGGTGGGTTTCCTACTTGATAAGGCTGGCATAACAGGTCAGACACGACATATAAGACACGATGATCTGACATGCTAGACATGAACACGACACGATAACTTATCGTGTCATTTTTTCAAACACAAACATGAACCTGTTAAGAAATAGATTACACAAAATGACCTGTTTAAAAACCTGTTAATTTAGAAACAAAAATATACCAAAACAAACATTCATCTACAATACATACCAACACAAATCGAAGCTTCCAAACTTGATAATATCACATATAAATGGGATCTCATAACTTCCAAACTAGTAATATCACATATTTAGGTATGTGTTCTTTTTAAGAATATTGAATTGATACAAATTAATGGGATCTTGTAATAACATCGAGGCTTCCAAACTTGACAGATCAAGAAATAAAAAATTATAAGAATAGAATTACAGATTGCAAGACGACCCAGACAAGAGACCAGTTAACAAGACGACCCAGACCACCAGCGCCGGGCGGCGGGAGGTTTAATTGCGGATCGAGCCCGACGAGCATATGGAAACCCTTTGGAATTGAGCGACCAGCAGAGGTTTGATGGCGGATCTGAACAGAGCGTCGGTGCCGGACGTATGGACGTATGGAGCTTAACAGGTTAACAGGTATTTAATATGTTTAGACACGAATTTTATCGTGTTTTAACGTGTCGATCTGTTTAAGACACGAAACCTATTAAGCTCAAACACGAAACCTGATAACTTCCCGTGTCAGAAATTGTCAGCCCTACGACTTGATGATGTTCTCGAGTGAGACAAATCTGGAGCGTGAAAATCAATATGGACGGTTGACATTTCGTCTTAGGAAGACTCACTTGGGTGTTGGAGATAGTTTCAAACACCGTTAAAAAATAAGAATAAATGTTTCCTTAACCTATTTTGGTTATTATAATGTCTTCATTTTAATTTAGTTGAATTTATTTAAACACTAAGAGAGTAAGAATAATTTATCTTACAAGTTAGAAGATGTGAGGTAAAAAAATTTACAAGGCTATTCTTGTATTTAGAACCTACGAATCTGGTTGTTTAAGGGCATCATCACCCTTTGTAGGGTTTGGGTAGCTTTAGTGCGATTCAAGGGGTTGAAGCCTTGAGAGGGGCCATGCTAATGGAAAGTTGCATGGAAATTACTTTGAATTGCATGATTGATGGAAAATTGTATGAAAATTGATCAAGAAACTGATTATCTATAGTAAGTTGTTACTTATCACAAGTGGTAACTAATGTTGAAGGCAACTTGGTCCATTGATAGAAAGTAGGATCAACAGCAAGCAATCAACAACTATCAACAGTAGCAACTAGTCAATAGTCGTAACTGACTTCTATGGTAACTAGTCACCGAAAGTAAATGTCATCAACAACAACTTGGGAGGTCAAACGTTACATGGTTACTACTAACAGACAATCATTATAGTATTCGCGTTACCGTGAAGGAGTTTTTGCTGATGTTTTTTCATATTGACAGAAGTTATCGTTGGTGTAATTGAATAATTGTCAATAGTTATAACCACCAACTAACTTATTCTCTCATGAAGGATTATGATGTTCCTACAAAATTAGTTTCCCAACAATAAAATATAGCTTTTTGGTCTCACTCATTTCATAAATACTTTTCTTGTATGAATTTCTAATAATAAAAACAAACTCGTTCTTTTTTCTATATAATCCAAATAAAGATTTGAAAATTACTTTCAAATCTTTTCGTCTGAAAGTGAATTGATACATAATTCAAAAGAGATTACCAATCTATTTCCTTACAATAGAACCTACAACCTTAAGTTTATAGTGGTGCAAAATGTGTGATGACCAAAGAATTTAAGATAGAGTCTTTCTTGGTTAAAAAGCTTGTCCGAAACCTTTCTCCTCGTCTTTTTAACTGCGGCTTTTTTAAAGCCAAAAGGAAAGAATTATTACAATGACTTGAATATTCTTTTTAAATCTTGTTGCAGTCCCTATCACACCACATCAAAGAAATTATGTTTGCATATACATTTGTTAGTGGTAAACTAAAAAGGTATTTGAAGTTAACTACATACCTCTACATCTTGAGTTCGTTGGTTAGTAACGCTTAAACTGAAAATTTTTTGTGTTGATTGTATATAAGGAAGCACCTGGTTCCTTTCGTCGCTACTACAACTCGTCCATCTCACGCTATAAAGCTTGTAGTTTCTACCTATCGATGTTTACGGTTTTTTAAAATCTAGAAAATAGAATCTTGGTAGAAGAATAGAAGGTTTTATGTGTTTAAAATTATTGTATATGTTTATCGCTTTCATCATAAAAATTTATAAAACATATATAGAAAATCCAACATTAAATCTCCTTTGGAATTTGGATCGAGGCTTGACTCGTCTCACCATGAATGTGCCAAACCATTTTAAGCAATCGTCATCGTCATTTTTGTTTCTCGATGGTAGTTGTGGAGTTCTTTTTAAGGACAATAAAGAAGATGATGGCGGAAAGAAATATAGATATTGATGCGATCGACATACGTGAATCATGAGTGAAAGCTGGTCTATATTTAAATTGACGTCGAATGAAGTGACAAAATACTCTCACTTGGAGTGACTTAGCACCAAAACAAACAACTATTCACTCCAAAGACTAAACATATTACTAACTGTTAGACATTGCGAACCGTATTCATAATTTAAAAAAAAAACAACAAAAACCATAACATGAAGCTCGTTTAGGTTTGTAAACCTATTTACACCTACTTTTCACAAGCTTCGTGCTAAACATAAACTCGAGTTTGGCTCATGACATATTCGGCTCAAGTTCACGTAAAATCTTTAATAAACCATTCTTAAGTAACTCAACTCATTTATACCTTATTTTTAAAACTAAAAACACTTGTTTAAACTTTATTATATTACATTCAATCATTGTATAAGATAAAAAAGTAATAAGTAAAAGTCATCTCCAAATTCAAATGTTTGGTATTGTACTTTTGAATTATGGGTAGCAGTATGGCAAATTGATATGAATTTCAAAACCAAGATTTATAGATGGGTTTGATGGACACTTATAAGTATCAATCCAATTCTTTAATCCAATATCATCAAATCAACATACTTAAAGAACCATCAAGATCATATTTCACTTGGATATACAAACAAAAAAACACAATATATTTTTCGTAAATTATCATATCATCTTTTTTGTCCTATAATGTTCTTAAGAGTTCAAAATTTTAGTCTCACTTACCCATGAACTTACCTTTCTACCCTTTTAACCACAACAACATAACACCGCATCGGAATCTATGGTAGATGACTTCAAAACCACAATCCCCAAATCAAAGGGTTTAAAGCAATCCAATTCTACATTTCTTCAATTTCGATTTCGATTTCGATTTCGATTTCGATTTCAATTTCGCTATTGACTCAAATTGTTCTTCTCGTTCTGAATCGAAATCAAACAGCACAATTACGTGTTACATACGCATCGTTAAACTTCGATTCCGACAGGTAATTTGACCTTGATCTATGCTAATTTCTGCTTAATCTTTGCAATTATCTCGTTTCCCTTGTTTTCGCTTGCAAATCGGTGTTTTGTTGTGTGTAATTGTGGTTTTCGCCGTGATTTGGTCCGATCTTCGTGGGGTTTAAGCTAAACCTCCGCTTTTTGTCCAATCTTCCTATGGTACGGAGATCGGATCTGATTCGTGTAATTTGTAGTTCTTTTTGTCTGATCTCGTTGGATTTACATGTTTTTTGCTATGTGATTGAAATATTGCTATTGATAATTTTACGATCTGATTATGGGAAATCGGTTGAATAATCACGGTGATATCGAATTTTTGTTTAGTTTAGGAAAATTATGAATTTTTTTTGTTATTAATTATCTGTGGGCACCCTTTTGTTCAGATGTTGATGTTATGTTCATAAATGGTAATTTATGTTTGTTGGCATTCATGATCATGTGGCTCTTAGAAGTTAGAACATTTCTATTCAAGTAATGATTTTGTTTCTTGATTGATCATGAAGGATGATATGGATGTTAATTATTTGATTTAATGACACAGCACGCGCGATCAGTGATTCGATCGGTGGATGATTGATCTCTTTATTAGCATGCATGCCTAAGATATGGTGTTGAAGAAGAGGATATATGATGGAGGATTTCATGGTTTACTGGCTCCTGTGATACCTAGAGCTCCAAGATCCTTAAGGGTAATTAGTGTTATCTTAATATCATATTTCTTGTAGAAATGTTAACTTATTTCTAACGATGTGTTTCGTTTGTTTGTTTTAGAGGAGGCGTTTGCGCAACAAATTTTTGGAAGACAGTGAAATTTGTGCTTTTGAGTTATTAGCTGCTGCAGCGGACAAGTTATTACAGGAACAGGAGAGCGAAAGTTCTACTTCTAGTATTGGTTCAAAAGGAAAGGAACAAACTAGCATTCATGACGAAGGCGCCAAACATGAACAACTTGAAGTTAAAGTCAATGTTGAAGCCAAACCTATAATATCAGATCATCATGATCCGACTAGCGGTGTAGAGAGTGAGCTTGATGCTCAACCGACTAATCTAGACCCTCGAGTAAAACAGTTGCCACATTCAGAGGATGATTCTGGTTCGGATCATGCTTCTATTGTTACAAATTCTGATTTCGTAAGAAAAGTCAATACTAGTTTGATAATGGAAGCCGTTGAAGACAAACAAGGTAATATATATGATGTTAAGTTTGGTGATAATAGAGCTGAAATACATCCCGAGGACATAGAGAAACAAAGTGAAGGGTTGACTTCAGTCAAGACCTACCATTCGAAGGACCGTTTGAAACCATGTGTACATACCAACCTGTCAAACAAGTCATATACTAGTGTACATGCACCCTTTTATAAGGATAGGGGAAATGTGAATATAAATATTAGAGATGATGATGAAAAATATCTTAGGTATAATAACTGTAACAACACCCGATTGAGGGTGTTTGGCTCACGATCACGTGCTAGATATAAAAGAATGAGGAAGATGATGCCTTCTAGATACTGGAAAGTTTCTCGAAAGCTGAAAGAGTATGAACTCCCGAACAGGACTAGTAAGTGGAGTATTATAAAATACATAATATTTATAGTCTTTGCATGGCGTTTAAGTTATTTCTTCCTTTTACAGGTGGTGGAGTTAAATCTTTTTACCATAAAAGGAAAACTATATACATGAGAGAACGATTTCAAGCCGATGCTGCAAATAAAAGGCGGAAGTTGTTTCATCATAGCTCAAAAAATGCATACATAAAGGAGACAGGTAGCGACAGCGTATCTAATTTAGTGAAGTTTAGCATAAAGTCATTTAAAGTTCCAGAACTGTATGTTGAGGTCCCCGAAACTGCAACAGTAGGCTCACTGAAGGTATTATATAGAATTACAATGGACCCGTGAAATAATTTGCATGTGTTTTGGTTCTCATTATGCAAATTATTTGTTACAGAGGAGTGTGATGGAAGCTGTGAAGGCTATTTTACATGGTACATTACATGTAGGGGTAGTTGTTCAAGGGAAGAAAGTTAGAGATGACAACATAACACTACAACAGTCTGGGATTACCCAAAATTGTAACCTTGAAACTCTAGGATTTACGTTGGAGTCAAGCTTAACTGAAGCTTCTCCATTTCTTGCGCAGAAAGAAACTTCATTCAGGTAATGCATGCTTCATAGTTTACTAAAAGATTTAGGAAAAAATTGGAATTTTGATGCTTAGTTATTAGTGTCATAAGGTTGATTTGGGTAAGTTTTATTAGCTAAATGGGTTGATTTGGATCACTCGAGTTTTACAGTGGGTCAAAATGGGTCACTCTTATAGAAGTAGCTAACTTAAAACGGGTTAAAATGAGCCAGTATAACGCACCGCCAATATAACTATTGTCTTACTGTCAGGGGTCCTGCCAGTCCTATTATCGATGAGTATATCTCAAAATCTTCACCGGATCCTCCTTCTCCTGTGGCTAGTTTGGACACCCATCTTGAGAATATTGAAATAAGTAATACTTTTGCAACTGAAGTTACAACACAAGAACCAATGGAAGATTCAAAAGCTCTTGTGCTTGTTCCACCACCAAATGCTGAGGTACTCTCTGTTGTCCCATTGACTGAAAAATCGAACAAAAGATATGAATTTTCACAGAGAAGAACAAGGAGACCGTTTTCTGTATCAGAAGTAGAAGCACTTGTGGAAGCTGTTGAAACCCTTGGAGCCGGAAGGTATGAATATTATTATCAAAATCTTTGTGTTTATACAATAATATTGGTTCTAATTAACATCTAACTGCAATAATATTCTGCAGATGGCGTGATGTTAAAATGCGTGCTTTTCATGATGCAAACCATCGGACTTATGTTGATTTGAAGGTAACAAATCCATGTTCTGCAGGTCAGGTAACGGGTCAAGTTGGGTTGGCTTGCAACGCTATAACGTCAAATTGTTTAATTTTGCTATTACACAATTAGTGTATCATATCTGATGACAAAAGTTTTATACCTTTAATAATCCAACTTTATCTAGAAAATGGTTTTGGAGATTTTATGCGTTTAAAATGCACTTTGAGCAACGGTTAGCATGTTTAACCCATTTAAGTCGTTTCCTTTCTAGCTTATTTTTCTGATTGACCTATCGGTTATGTCAATCAAGTGTTGGATACCCCTATTAACCTCTTTAGTGTGGCCGTTTGAATAATAAATAAGACGATTCACATCTTCATTTCAGGATAAATGGAAAACATTGGTTCACACAGCAAGCATCTCGCCTCAACAAAGAAGGGGAGAGCCTGTGCCCCAGAATCTTCTAGACCGAGTGCTCGCTGCACACGCTTACTGGTCTCAGCATCTAGCTAAGCAACCTGTGAAGAATCAGAAGACTTTGGAGGCTCAGATGTAAAGTTAGTGATGATGTCGAAATATTTTAGGGGGGGAGGGTGGGTGGTTAAGGAATCTTGATTAAGTTGGTGGGACTGTAAATTGTTAGGGAGTGGAAATAATATCAATCTAACACAAGCTGTAAGATTGCTCGTCTGATTTAGTAGATACCTTTGTGCATTTTGTAAATTTTCTTAGATAATTTGTTTCATTGTGATGCTTGATTATTGCTTGGATTTGTTTCTGTTTTTGATTTAGTGGGTTTGTGTGATGGAAAAATGATATAAATGTTTTAAACGTTAATCCAAAGATGAATCTGACTCGGGCATAAATGAGTCTAGCCGAGTAGCAGAGTCTAGGCTTGTCTAAGCTCAAACTCGACTCGTTTAAGTTTAGAGATGAGAGTAGAGCGAAACTCTAGTTTGAGATGACTTGTTTAAGTTGGGAGAGCTTTAGCTTGAGCTTGGCTTATTTCTCCTATATTTCTAAAGCTTGAGGTTGGTTTTTGAGTAATTTTCAAGCTTGGGTTAGACTTAGCTAGCTTTTGTTTTTTTGAACGACAAAGGCATTTTATTAAACTAGCAAGGAGCTAGAGAAACGTTCATATAATATAAGCAGACAAATTAAATCACACCAATGACCCCAATCTAAATATTTAAGTTTACCTTTATGTTTCACCCACATGAATGATGACACTAAAATATCTCTGAACACCAGCTCCAAGTCCCGATTTCTTCTGTCGAAACATCTATCATTCCTCCACTTCCATAAATGCCAAGTTGTTGCTTGAATAATCACGTAAATTATGTTTTTAAACGCCATGTTGCCATTGATATATTGAGGAGAATCTAATAGCTCTTTCAAATTTGTATTTGATTGAAAATTACACCTGCACCATTTTTTAACTTGTCCCCACAAATGTTTTATCAATCTACATTGGGTAAAAAGATGATTTGTTGTTTCAAGATCAGCACCACAAGCCGAGCATGTTGTATTCTCAACCTCGATATTCCTCTTTGCAAGACTCACCAAAGAAGGGATCTTGTCTTGTATTGCTCTCCAAACAAAAGTTCTAACCGTTATGGGAATCCAATTTAACCAAACAAAATCTGATGAAGCATCCGGAAACAATCCTTTATTAATTTCTTTTTTTAGACTCGCAACTGTAAATAACATTCCACCATCTGAACCCCTTTGAAGATCGACCGAATGGAGAAAGGCAATAATAGAATTAAACTCTTGAATTTCTTGCAGATGGGAAGGGGGCCTCTTCAAGAATTTTTCATTGTCAACAAGATCAAATCTGACAATGATCAAATCTTTCTTTAACGGTCGCCATTTTGTTTTTTTCAAGCGAAAATAGCTTAGGAAAAGTGGACTTTAAAGGCCCTATTGCACTCCAATTATCAATCCAAAATTTACTTGAAGATCCATCCTCTAAATTGCATTTAATCAAGTCATTTAAATTAACATTCATATCCAATAGATCAACTGTAGTTTTCATTATGTTTCCCCAAACTCCAGAAATAGCTTTTCTCCATGGAATAGGTCCAAAATTACGAGTAAAGCCGTGGATGGCATTTATCAATTTGACCCGTAAGGATTCCGGGTCGGTTTTGTATCTCCAGATCCATTTCCCCAAAAGAGCAAAGTTGGCAGCCATGATACTACCAATTCCCATACCCGTGAGATGTTTAGGCGAAATACATCTTTGTCATCACTAAAATTTTATATACATGTACAATCTTTTTACTCTAATAAAAATAATTAAATAGGACATGTGACGGCATTACATTTCTCATCACTAAATTTTTTTCGTTTTTCTCCTCTTATTAAATAATTATTAATTACTAATAATATTAGTTTATTTTTGTTTAGATTAAAAATAGTTTTTAACATATTAAAAAAGATCTTTTTATTAATGTTATTTGTAAAGAAATAATTTTTTTCTAAAATAAGATTTTTTTAAAACATCAAATTTTTTACAGATACGATATATTTCAAAATTAGTGTTTTTATAAGTAATATTTTTATAAACTAAAAATAATTAAAATTGGAAGTTATAATAGGGAAATTTTTAAAATGATATTTTCTTAAAACGGCTTATTCTAAAATAAAAAATTTAATTTTTTTTTGTAAAAAACAAAAAAGTTTGAAAACAAAAGTTTAAGAATTTGATACTATTATTTTATTACTTATAGTGTTTATTCATATGTAATTTCAATCACATCTTATTTTAAAATATCGTTATATAATAAACTTTTATTTTATTTGATGACGTGATTGTCCGTTGTTCCCTTTATATTATTTGATTTATTCAAACCGTGTAATATACGAGTTTACTAAAGCTAGTTATTTTATATATGTATAGCCTGATATACAATCTCGTTTATTAAATGAGCCATTGAGTCCCAATATAGATTCAAACTTGAGGTTGTTTAACTGTGACTAGATTCAAGTTTTTAGCAAGTGAATTACAATCATCTCATGAGCGGTTGAACTCGTTTACAACTCCGCATCTGACCAAAAAATCAAGAAGGTATACCGCGTATGATAGGACAAATTGTTTAAATTATCACGTATCAGTTGTTAATGTTTTAAGTCCTCCAATATTCCTTTTAAAAATAACACTTATCAATTATTGGTTAATTTATCTCGTTGAATCGTCTACATTTTAATATTAAAGTGCACATTTTCGTCCTTTCTAGGCCCACTCTTGTTGTGCCAACAACTATGAGATGGTGACACACTCAAATGTTAGATGTTGATTCATTAATTTAATATAAAATAAAGACACTATGGATAACTTTATTTTATGTTAGGCCACTTATTAGTTCACTTGATAACTATCAATATATTACTAGAATAATGTTTATATTCAATAATGTGAATAAGTTATGTTCAATAATGTGAATAAGTTTTAGTTAATCATGTTACACAAATGTACATTTTTTAATTTAAATTATCTCTCTTTGTCCTTTTATATTAATAAAAAGTAAATTATTGATCGGATCCAAGATCACTTATATGATATTAACTTTATTAGTCATTTACTAATTCTATATTTTTAATTTGTGATCTTATTTTATTACAAAACAAATTCTCTTTTACTAATCATGAAAGCGTGTTGTTCCTTAATTGGTTTCTTCGAATTCGCATACCATTATTTAGAGTTTTATTCCAAAGTAGTGTAGTTAAAAATTTAATTTACCAAAATGGTGTATCTTGAAAAATATTTATCAAAATGGGATGAGAAACAATAGAATGTCAAAACTACATTTTGGTAAATATTTTTTAAAGCATACCATTTTGGTAAATACATTTTTTAATTACACTGCTTGAGAAAAAACTCCATTATTCATCCTCATTTGTATAAATTAAAAAAATTATATTTACCTATTCTTTTTCTAAAATCTCTCACATCTCATTCCTCGGATCTATCCTTATATCGATTAAACTAGTGAAAATGTCCGCGCGTTGCAGCGGTACGGCTGTTGTGTGATTTTTTGGGAATTCGATTTTAATCAGTATCGGCTTGGTGCATTATGACGTAAATTAAAAAATCAAAATATAATTATTGAAAAATTAAATGAAAGAAAACAATTATATATATTACAAAAGTCTTTAAGACAACTATATTATCCCAACAAGATTAGTGAAAACATGTGTGGTATTTGTGATCGGAAATCACTTATTACCTAGATTTTAGGGGGGGTTCGTTTATGAATGTAGGTTTGAGTTTTATAATTCTCGGAGACAACTTTCTGTGACGATTTGCATAGACCGGAGAAAGTTAATGGAGAAATTATCATCACAAATTACCATCTTGATTGTTATTAAACTGTTAACAACCAGCAAGTGAAAGGGGAAGAGGGATTAGTGCTCAATCGCAATGAATGAATAATATTGTAAGTAAATAGTGGTTTTGTTTGGCCACGTGTATATGCTTTAGCATTTGTATTATAAGCATCATATGTTATACTTTATTGTAAGGGCACAAATGAAATAAAATGATTAATTTTTTGAAATTTAAGCATGACTTTCCATATGGGTGTCTTAATCTATATAAAATTATCATTATATCCTCCTTTCACTTTTATTATAAAAAGAGTTAATTACATAAATAGTCCCTGTGGTTTATTTAAAATAATATGTTTAGGTACTAAAGGTTTTTTGTAACAGGTTGGGGTATTGTGTTTACAATTTTGTAACGAGTTAAAGTATTAAGACTAACAGACGTTAGTTTTTCTGTTAAATTTGAATAAAATAACTAAAGTACCCTTTAAGTGACTACTTTTGTAACTCTATCTTTCTTTTCTAATCAAAGGGCTATTTGTGTAATTGGTATAAATAAATTAAAATTTCAACCCCAAGCAACGCCCATCGTCTTCCAATTTCAGACCACAAACCCAATTACTGTTGCCGCCTACCATAGTCGCCGCTCACCATCGCCACCGCCCACCATCGCAATTGCCCACTTTTGCTACCACACATCATATTTCTCACATCATCCTTGTCTTCAACCCTAAAGCTTTTTCTCAAAACCTTAAAACTCAAGTTGGGGATTTTTTTAATTTAGGGCTTGTAGATAGAGCTTTTTCTCAAAACCCTAAAACTCAAGTTCGATGAAAGATGAAGAGGGTTTGGATGGTGCGATGTGATGATGATTTGATGATTGTGAAGGTAGGATGGTGGTGACGATGTGATGATGGTGAGATGGTGGTGGTTATGCGATTGATATGGGTGGTGGTGCTAATGGAGGTGGCGCCGGTGGAAACTATAGTGGTAGTGGTAGCGGTAACTGTAGTGGTGGTGGTGAAGATAACTATGAAGATGGTGTTCATGGTGTTGTTGTTGTTTCGTTAACTATCTGAAAACATGGTGGTGGTGAAGACGATGCGATGGCATGGTGATCGGCGGTGGTGGCCGGTGGTGGTCGGCGGCGGTGGCCGGCTGCGATGGCCAGCGGTGGTCCTTGGAACTAAAGGGTAATTCAATACATACATACATATATATATATATATATACATATATATATATATACATACATATATATATATATACATATATATATATATACATACATATATATATATATATATATATATATTAAATTACCCAAACAACCCCTTATTTATATTAAATACATAAACAGTTCTTTTAAGTTACATTAGTGGTCCTTGTAAATGAAAAGACATAAATACCCTTAGATTTAACAGAAAAACTAATGTCAGTTAGTGTTAATACTCAAACTTGTTACAAAACTAAAAGTGAGTACTCAAACTTGTTACTTTTTTTGTTTAATACCCAAACCTATTATTTTGGATAAACCACAAAGACCATTTATGTAATTAACTCTTATAAAAGATATAAATAAATATTAAAATTATTAAACTCACTTTATCCCCCTAGAAAAATATTAGTATTATAGTTATTATCAATATGAAGATATATATAAGTTATATACTTAAATATTTAAATAAAATAATACTTAATTTAAATATATTTAGTTATAAAAATATAATTGGTAAATATAAAATTACATGTCAATTTCAAGTATCATAAATAAAATAAAATTTAATAAAGTGAATTAAATAATATAATATTATTAAATAATGTATTAATGATGTTTATTAAATACATGAAAGAGACAATGATAAAAATATCAAGCTATACAAAATTTAATGGATAAATTTACCATATTATCCCTAAAGTGTCTTAAAATCTTAATCAATTCTCTATTTTACCCTTCTTAAATGCATTGCACTACTTTGTACATATTGCTTCAAAACTTATATGTTTGGCAAAATTACATATCTATCCAAAGAGATGTATTATATAGTAGTATAGATATAAATATTTAAATAAAATAATAATTAATTTAAATAGTATGTAGTTATAAAAATATGATTAGTAACTATAAATTTAAATGTTAATTTATATTATTATAAATAAAATAAAATTTAATGAAGCGAATTAAATAATATCATATTTTTAGATAATGTATTAATAATGTGTATTAAATAATATAATAATTAGAAGAAGTTAATTAAATGGAGGCAAAAGTAAAACTATTACATAAAGTACTTGTACTCTATGTTTAAAATGTTGTATATGTGTCTTACACTTTGAATGAAATCACCATATAGTAGTGAATTAAATAATATAATAAAGTGAATTAAATAATATCATATTATTAAATAATGTATTAATAATGTGTATTAAATAATACAATAATGAGAAGAAGTTAATTAAATAGGGGCAAAAGTAAAACTATTACATAAAGTACTTGTATTCTATGCTTAAAATGTTATATAAGTGTCTTACACTTTAAATGAAATTACCATCTTATTCTTCTAATATATATTATATAGTAGTATAGATAACAATTATTTATTTTTATTTTAATATAATTGATTTTTATTTCATTCACATTAACTTATAAAAAATATTACATAAAAAAGTAATATTTGAAAGGATGAGAAGTATGACTACTATATAGTACAAAACCTTGGGATAAATTAGTAATTTCTTCTTTATTTTAAGACTTCATATAAAAAGTTATAGTGTATTCTTATTTCTCTCTCTAGATTTTGTCCATATTTCCCCCTTATTTGATAAGAGTTTTTATTTTTAACATATTTGTTTTAATTGATAAAAGTTTTTACTTTTAATATATTTGTTTAAATTGATATCCATGCCCTATAAAATACCATATATTCAGTAAAAATATCATAACGATATAATAACGAATCGTCAAAACATGTGTAAATATCAACTATCATTGTGATGTGTCTATGTCATTAATCACCAAAACCAAAAAAACTATAATTGTGACGTTCACGTATAGGTTCAAAACCAAACCCGTAGCAAAGCGCGGGTCTAATCCGCTAGTCTCTAATATTACGAAGATGTATTATAGGGATGACGCGAATGTTTTAATGATTTTCTTAATGGATGAGAAAAGGGATGGATTATTAATGCTCTTATAGCAGTCTATTTTTATTCTTATCCTTCTAATTTACCAAAAAAAAAAAAACACTGTTTTCTAAACCTCTAACATCGCATTCCTAGTACTATCCTTATTATAATTAAATAAAGCTTATTTATTAATTTTTAATATTATTTTCTTTTCTTTCACTCACATCTACTTAATATAATATTAAAAAATACTTAATATAATATTAAAAAATACGAGAGATATATAATAAGCCTTATTTTTGGGGGATGATGTTTGTTTTCTCTAAATATACGATGATAGGTTATAGGGACATGAAATAAGATGAAATAAATGTTTTGATAATTTTCTAAAATTTGATGATAATGACGGGAATAAAGGATGGTTTGAAAATGCTCTAAAAGCATCCATAGTTGGTTACATTTCACATCTTATTTTTAATTAAGTAATATATTTTTTAATTTTTCTCTAATATATTTTTTTTCTTCCGGTCAAAAATCACAACTATTCACAAATAATATTATAAACTGAATACGAGGAATGAATGATAATCCTAAAATACGAGGGATCAATATTGTTTCACTTAAAGTTATAAAGGATGATAATAAAAATATGAGAGTTGATGTGAGAGTAAATTTACAAGAATTTTCATATTTTTCTATAATTTAAAGATAGAGTCAAACGTGAAAGCCTATGTGAATGCTCTAATCATTCAAACTTGCTCTCAACCTTTGAATTATAATACAGAAAACATAAAAAAGTAGTATCCATCTCCGTTTTCATCATCCATATTTTTAAAGAAAACCACCACAACAACAAACTTACTATTCCTTTAAGATCCTATTATTTAAATTTTTTAAAATAAAAATTAATGAACCGACTTGATTATATTATTTATTTTCTAACTTTAGCACATATCAGACTTTTATGTTTCCTATGTTGCTACTAATTTTCAGTCAACTCCCAAAATCCGTTAGTCGTCTTCTTCACTCGTTTACTTTCTCACGGTCACATCTAGGGTTTCTCTCTCTGCTAATTCTATTTATATTCACTCACACTTATCCTTTTGTTTTATGTATCACTTGCTGATCGTCGGATATATAATCTTTTAGCTTTCATCATCAATTCGAATTCACCACGCTGAAATCTCCACTTATGTTCACTCTAATATTACAATCCGATGTTCTCTAATGTTTTATTTGATCCTGTATACACACAAAATCACTAGCAAATCTTTTGATCATGAATTTGTGGTACATGATTCGTAGTTGATGATCAAAATTGCTTCTTGGAAATAGTTGATCATGGATGGACGATTGAAGGCGGATAGTGGTTTATCGAATCTGAAAGCATTGAAATCCGACGAATATGCTTCGATTCTGTCGGATCATAGTCTTCTGAAGGCGATGAATTTTAAAGAGTCGGTTACAGATTTGAATTTCGTAAATTTCCCCACGCGTTTGCATGATTTTGATTGTAGTAATTGTATACCTCGATCTAGCTTCAAAGATGAAGGGGATGTTCATGAGGATTCTGATTTTAGTGATTTAGTTCTTAAGTATATAAACCATATGCTTATGGAAGAAGATATAGAGGAGAAGAACTGTATGTTTCAAGAGTCTGCTGCTCTTCAAGCTGCAGAGAAATCTTTCTATAATCTTCTTATGGTCAAAGATCAAGTTCAACATCGCGGTCACAATAAAGATCATGATCGCGATCAAGATCCTACTGCAGAGAAATCTTTTTATAATGTTCTTGTATTGAAAGATCAAGATCAATGTCCTGCTGCAGAATTTATGGGTTTTTCGGGTAGCAACAGCGCTATGGGTCGTACAAAGCTTACCTGTGATGTTAGTGAGACTTCTCTTTTACCGAATACACTGATCAATCTTAATTCACAGCCTAGATATCATCCATCTTACAGTCGATTTAACAGTACTAGTAATATCGTTGATGGTTTTGTGGATTCACCTGTGAGTATTTTAAGTTTCCCAGATATGTTTTGTGATAACAGATCCACTAGGAGGTTTCTTCCCAATGGTAGGGTCTTAGATAATGTAGGCACTACTGTCTTTGATCAAAAGGTAGTTAAACTGGAGACGAAACATGAAACTAGCTCCATTGCGGATGGATCAAGAGGGAAAAGGAATCCTTATTCTAAAGATGTTGTTGAGGATGGAAGGACTTCAAAGCAATCTGCAGTTTATAGTGAGCCAACTGTGAGATCAAAGATGTTTGATGATGTGTTGCTCTGTGGTGGAGACAAAACTCATCCTTCTCAATGTGAATTTGTGCGCAAAGAGACCGCTAACAAGGGTCAACCGGGTCAACTTAAGGGGCCCAACGGGGTGGTTAAAGCGCGTGGGAAGAAACCAAAGGAAGTGGTGGATCTAAGAACACTCTTGAGCCTATGTGCACAATCAGTCTCCACCTTTGATCAAAGGGGTGCTACTGATCTACTGAAACAGATCAGAGAGCATGCTTCACCAACAGGTGATGGGATGCAAAGATTGGCCCATTACTTCTCTGCTGGGCTTGAAGCCCGTATGGCCGGGTCAGGAACCGGAATCTACAAAGCCCTTCTTTCTAGGCCCACATCAGCTGTTGATATATTGAAAGCCTACCATTTGTGCCTAGCGTGCTTCCCTTTTACTAAAGTCTCCCATTTTGTATCAAACAAAACTATTATGTCTGTTGCACAAAACAAAACAAGACTTCACATAATAGATTTTGGAATTCTTTATGGTTTCCAATGGCCCTGCCTTATACAGCAACTTTCAACTAGGCCCGGTGGGCCACCCGAGCTTCGAATCACTGGGATCGACTCACCATGTCCTGGTTTTAGACCTTCCCAACGGGTTGAAGAAACAGGCCGTCGGTTAGCAAATTATGCTGAAACATTTGGTGTTCCATTAAAATTCAAAGCCATAGCCCAGAAATGGGAAACAATCAGAATTAAGGATCTTGAGCTTAATGATGATGAAACACTTGTTGTAAATTGTGGTTACAGGTTTAGAAACTTACTTGATGAAACAGTCATGGAGGATAGTCCAAGGAATAAGGTTTTGGATCTTATTAGGAAAATGAACCCTGAAATCTTTATACAAGGGATCGTGAACGGGGCGTATAATGCACCTTTTTTTCTAACAAGGTTTAGGGAGGCTTTGTTCTTCTTTTCGTCTTTGTTTGATATGCTTGATGCTACAGTTGACCGTTTGACAGAAGAAAGAATGCTGGTTGAGAAAACGATATGGGGTCGCGAGGCAATGAATGTTATTGCCTGTGAAGGTGGTGAGAGGATTGAACGACCCGAGACTTATAAACAATGGCAGGTCAGGAATCAGCGGGCTGGGTTTCACCAGGCGGCGTTTGATCAAGAAATCGTGAAGATGGTTAAAGATAGGGCGATTTCTGATTACCATAAGGATTTTGTTGTTGATGAAGATGGTTATTGGATGTTGCAGGGGTGGAAAGGGCGCATTTTGTATGCAATTTCTTCATGGAAACCGGCTTAGTGACCATGTTTTGTTCTAGATTGAAGATCGCGGGTTGCTTGGTTTTATTGCAGGGCAAGTTATTGATTTTGTAAGAAATCACAAGTCAACGAGCCAAGGTACTTACTTTGATCACAATATTGATTTACTTGTTGTTATTGGAGAAGTTAAATCATGAATGAGAGTTTTTACTTTGATGTTGTTTGTTTGTTGCAGGGGGATGAGTAATTGAGTAGCAAGAAAGTTGGGTGTTGTTGAATCAGATGGAACAAATGACAAACTAAGGAAGAATTGTAGTTTGTGAAATGATGAAAGGTAAATGTGTTGTAACACGCGTTGCTAATTGTTAGTAACTAGTTAGGCTGGTCCTCTCTATGTCATCCATGTCGTGTAAAAAACATATAAATGTATTCTAGGCGACAAAAATTGATTGGCAATAGGCCACCGGCGTTGCTAATTGTATGTTATATAATAGCAACTAGTAGACATTAAATCTCATTTTTATTACCCTTGTAATAATCTCAGTCTTAAATTTGAATTTCACTCTAGATCTAGGGATATGATTTGCATATAGTTTTGAACCACAAAGATATAATAAGAGAGATGTTATAAGATGTAAAAGAACTAGGTATGACTTGTATAAAATAGATGTATGAAAAATTGTATGCAAGTTTTATTCTTTTTCAGAGTAAGATTTTCTCATCTGAAACTAACAAATCACACTCATTTGTGATCGAATTAACCGTCTCGTCAACTGCTGCTAATGTTTTAGTTTTGTAAATTATAATTAAACTGTTTATTAATTACTAGATTGATTGTTTAATGGTTGATGAATTGATTAATGACCTTAATTTTTTAAAATCGATTGAGTTTACCAGAATTTTTTAAAATACATGTTAACTAGTATATAATAGATTTATGTTAAAAATTTTAAACTTTAAATTAATTAAAAGTTTTCTTAAGTGTCAGCGTCAAAACTTCATTGTAACTTGTGTCGTCTACTAAACACACACAAAATTTAAACAAAAAATGAAAAAAAATCATGGCGCATGTAAGACCCCATGAAAAACATAGGTTTGCCCTTGTGTTTAAACAGTTTTGAGTTTTGACAACATCAAAGGCCTTGGCTAGTATTGTTTCAGTCATATGGTAATTAGAGTCCAAATTTAAAGAGTAAAAGTATTGGTTCATAAAGAATAACCAGAAAAGGTAGCTTTGGTGGATCTAACCCAATGATATTGTTTTTGGAATACCAAGTTTGGAATTATCAATTGGATAGTGATTTTATTGGATGTATGAATGATAATCCACTGCCTCTCTGACCAATAGTGTGTTCTAAATTTGTCAAAACTAGAATTCTCATATAATTTTGCATTTACTTACACTTGTACTAGTATGATATATGACATAGACATACATATGCGTGTACATACATATACACGTAACGTCGTAACACGTATGCATGCATATACATGAATAAACGTGTAACGCACATATTACACATATACATACATTCACATAGATATGATATACTAGCCAAATTAACATCGATAGACGTTTTTGAAGCATACTAACATTAATAAAAAATACTGGACTAGCTTTGTTATCTTAGTCTAATTAGTAACTGTTAATGCATGAATATTAGATTAGCTTCGTTATTGGCAAAATTTAGTAAATTGTTTTGCAAACTCAAATAAAACTGAAATATATAAAATTTAAATTACAATGACCATTTAAATTACAATGACCATTTGTAATAAGATACAAACATATTATATTTTAGTGACCGTATTAAATCAAAACTGCACATAAAAAAAATAACTACACATATTTTACTAACAAACACCTAAAGTTACCGTATCTATATCATTGTTCCTAACATACATTATTACTAATTAAATAACTTACACTAACTTATTATAAACGGATTCAAAATCTTAACATAAATAAACACTTCACAACTCTAACTCCAAATGTTTTTAACATTAAACGTAACCCACCGTGACAACTTACAACACATATACAAGTAGTGATTACTTTATTCCTACGTAGATTATACTATTCATAACCATGCGTAAACATTAATTAAATCTCAGAATAACTCCATACCGACGATCATCCAATCACACCCACCATCACCTGTGCAGCCTCCACCACCATATTCACTCGCCACGTGGACCCATACATCCAAAAACACATAAAGCAACCCACCTCCATCACTAACCATTATCCATATCTTATTATAATCTAAAGCGCGCCAAAAAAGTTCATGGTGGGCCCACCTTCCTCCCGCCCACTCCACCTGACACCTGTACCCCACATCAGCAAATCCCCGCCTCCTCTTTCGCCACCTAGGATCCACGTCAGATTGCCGCGTTTTTTTGACTTCTTCGCAAGTCAAAATGTCTCTTCAGGAAGACGCTAGAACCCCATTCAAGTGGTTATAAACTTACAAATTTATAATTTGAATCCACCACATCACAATTCACAACTCACCACTTGTCACAATTCACATAGAATTAAAGTTACTCTTTTTTTTTGTTTGATCTGATGATATCGACTGACGGTAACGTGCTGGTGGAAGAAGGTTGCAGGACTCCGAAGCGAAGCGAGTGTGAGGTTACGGCGAAATGCCCGCCGGCGCCGAGGAAGAAACATGTGTTTTTGAAGCAGAGGGATCCGCCGGAGAATGGGTACTTTCAGCCACCGGATCTTGAGGTTTTCTTTGCCATGGGTCCGAGAAGAGAAACGTGTGTTTGATCATTGTGTAATTTATGGTTTTGTTTGTTAGCTTTAACAAATTTGTTCTTCTTTGGATTTCAATTTGTAATTAGTTGTTCATGTTGGTTGAATTCAGAAACTTTAAGAACTTTTCTTAAGATGTAATTTTTATTTACGGCAAATGCACGATTCTGTTTCAGAGAATATGTTTGTTTCATTCGTATCCACCTATTCGTTTTTTTGTCGGAAACGCACCACCAACCCCTCACCCTTATAGGAAGAAACTCACAACAGAAAAATTCTTTAACTTAACCCTTAGTAATTTAAATTGAGACTTAAACTTCAAAAGGAGAATATAATTTATCAGTTTATCGTTAGATGAGTGTATTATCTTATTATTTTTTTAATTATCATTAATCTTTTGAGCTTGTTTGTTAGTGCTTATTTAATTTCTGATTTGGATATTAGGATAGCTAACAATAATTTATAATTATTACTGGTTGGTTAGTCTTATTAATAATTCTTCATCATTAAGATTTGGTTTTTGTAGAGAAAAATATCATTTTGTTTTGAGTATGTTTGAATTTTTTCACATGTCACATATTTTGATTATTTTAAAAAAGAATTATGTAAATTGCTTATAATTAATGGTCTATATAAAAAATTAGATTTTAATATCCATATACTTTTAACATATTGGCCAATTAATCAATATTGACAATTTATTCAATAAAATTTTTAACTTTTGTTTTTCTTGTCAATAATAATCACACATATATATTTAAGTAATACAATTGTTAACTTTAACTCAATCATAGATTTACATTTAAATTTAGATTTATTTTAACTAATAATAATGATTATGAATGACATGTGGAAGGTGTATGAGAAACTGAGTGCAATCAAATATAAATCGGAAATTCTATAACGATTACGCGAGTGAAATTGCATTAACAGTGAAAATAAAAAATAAAAATATTATGGACTAAATCATCAACTGATAAATAATAGTTTGTACTATTCCCCAGATACACTATTGAATGGCAATTTTAGAAGGAACTAATCTCGTAAAGCAATAGCATATTTCATTTTTACTGAAAATACTATTTATATTTGTTTGAAAGTAAATTTGGTAATAATATCATCAGCTCTACACAAACCAAGTAAAAGGGATCAATTATGAATTTAAAATCTTTTCTTCGTAGAAAATATAAACTTAAATCCAAAGTTTACAAATTCAAAAAACAATAATCCATTTTCCAAAAGAAAATAAATATTCGACTGAAGATCACATAGAAGTTTAAGAATAGAATAAACATTCATATTAATTGTTATTTGAGTTATTTGTGATATATAAAACGACTATACATTTTTCATTCTATCTAGTCAGTACTATATAAAATTGAATATACAATTCTTTCAAAGATTATTGATTTTGTATAAAAAATGTGCTATATACAATTTACTGTGATTACAAGTTACTTTTAAAGTCATGACTTATGAAAGCAGTTCACAAAAGATTTGGAAATTTGGATGCTGCAATACTACGTTTCGAACTTTCGATCATAGGTCTTGGTAGAGGTGGGCATAAAAACTGGGTTCGGACCCGACCCGGACCCGGGTACGGGTAGAACCCGATGGGAGGTGTACCCAGGTTGGACCCGTTTAAACCCGTAGGGTGAACCGGTTTTAGATTTTGAGTTTTTTTAGCGAACCCGACCCGAACCGAACCCGGCCCGGTTGAACCCGGTGTTGGACACACAAGAAAAGAAAAGAAGAAAAAAAACTAAACCCGGTATTGGACCCGGTTTCGGACCCGACCCGACCCTACCCGGGTATAGCGGGTAGGGTTTTGACGATGGTGAACCGACCCGGGTTCGTACACTGGTTCAGCAATACCCGGGTACAAAAAAACCCGATTGGGCCCAACCCGGTTTGTACCCTGTTTCGGGTACGGCCCAATACCCGGTTTGTGCACCTCTCGGCGGGCTATCATTAACTGCATTACAGGCTAGTGAGCGAGCCCAGGCCCAATTTCATTACAATTCATTCAGCGAGCCCAGGCCCAATATATTTTACTCGCGACGTAACATTCTCTCTTTCTTCATAATTTTCTTTTGTAACAATACTAGAATTTATTTTTCCAAAAGGTAACCAATTTTAAATTTTAATAACCTAACTGAAACGTTAACTTATATATATTATAATTAAGATAGCTATATATTATTAAAATTTGCGCAGAATGTATATTCTATAGTTCTAAAATATGAGTTGTACTTTAGGTCACCTACCCTTACAAATATGTTGCAGGCGTTACTAATGTGTTGTGTATATTTAGCAACGCTCCACAGAAGGTCTAGATAAACAATACATAAAAACAAACAATTAAATTATCATAAAGAACATGCTAATTCACATGTATTTAAATTTGTGTCTATGTAATCGTGTGTAACGAGTTTAAATGAGATGAGAAAGCCCCTATGCCCAATGGTTTTACTTTCAACTTTCAAACTTCTTATAACACTTGTGGGATGTGAAAAAATTGACTTTATTGGCTTCGTAAACATTTTGAATCAAATGGGGTTTTAAAGAGAGGATGCAACATTTCTTTTCTTTTAAGGTTGTGATCCAACATTTCTTAAAGAATTTCGGCCGATAAGCTTGGTTGGTTGCATGCCAAAGGTGATCTCCAAAATCGCTCAAGTCGGTTTAAAAAGTTTCTAAATTCCATCACTGACAATGAACAAACGACGTATGTTGAAGGTAAAAATTTCTTTGATGACCAGTTGATTATTAATGAAACCCAATCATGGGCAAAAAGACCAACAAGAAACATGTTTTAAAGTTGATTTCATACGAACTTCTGATGCGATTAACTGGAATTTTTTTTTAATACATGTGATGGAATAAAATGAATTAATTGGGTTTTGGGTTGCTTGAACTCATGAGAAACAACGATTTTAGAGAATGACCCCCATACCTTCATTTCTATTTATAATAGCAATAGAGTGTTTAAACGTAATAATGAATAATGCCATTGAAAATAATATATTTTATGGGATCAAACTTCCAAATAACATACATGTTCTATCGCAAGTAATGTGTCAGATGATGCATTATTTTTGTGAGATTGGTCACCTTCCAAACTTCTAAATTTCGAGCCAATCTTACAACGGTTCAAAAATATATTGAATGGTTGCAAGCCACAAACATCTCTTAAGCCTGTTTGGGTAGTTTACGAATGTATTACTTATCGGATTTTAAAGCTATAGATATTATGAATCTCTTTTTGTTGGAAGAAAGGCAAAGAAATATAATACCAATATGGTCATTTTAGGTAATAGTTCAGATCATAATAAGGATTGTAAGTTTTTAATAATAGTGATCGGTGTAAACTTATTTTACCTTACATTCATATTCTGAACATTCTTTATCATGATTCGTATTAGTATCCAGACTTCCTAAATCTTAAGAGATCAATAAATTATTCTGAGTGTGATTTGTTTAGTTCATTTGAAGGATGATTGATTGCGTAAACACCTAAGTATGGGATTTCTATTGTTTATTAGTAGAATCAGCATGACCAAGTTAGGTGTAAATGGAATTTTATTTTTTGTGAAAGTTAATAACTCGCCCGTTATTGTTAATTCGTAGATCATTCTAAAAACTCGTAGGGACTCACTGGGCCTTTTGAAAATCCACATACTATCTAATCCATTTCTATAACAATTACTAACATTCTTATGAAGCTAAGCATAATGTGTGGTTAATGACTTGTTTATATATGAAAATCGTAATGCTTTTAATGATTTTCAAAAATACCTATGCGAGAGAGAGGGGGTAACTTCGAATCGATATGTGCATGCAAATAGTAAAGGTCTCTCAGAACCAAACTATGTTCCATGATCATAACAAATATGATAATAAGGTTTGAGGAAGAGTGTTATGTAAAGTGTAATAATGTATACATAAATGATGGTTCATTCAATAACATCACGTCTACAAACTGAAGACTATGTGTACTACCTAAATGAGGGTGATAAATATTTTTTTTTACTTTAAAAACAAATTTATATTCACTTCAAAAGCCAAAAGCGTGAGAAGTTTCATCTTATTACAAAAGTCAATTCCCCTAAATTTATAAATCATAAAAATTTAAATTTCAACTTATTAGGCTCCGTATAGTATCCAGATGAGGGTGACCAAAAACGTTGCCACGTAAGTGTTATGTAGGTTAGTGAGTGTGAGTAAAAAAGAGTTGCTGGTTAGTAAGAGTGAGCAAAATTAGAAGTGTGATGTGATATAATATAACTGTATAATATTTTAAAAATTATAAAAAGCAATTGTGTCCCATCACTGTGTGTGTGGTTAAACCAAACCCCACGACGCAGTGTTCTTTAGGTGATGAGATACCATGTAGGTGCTCACGCGCTCCGTCATACAATACTAAACATGACTTTAGAAGAGTCCCTAACCATTCGTGATTTGATTTAATTTGCCGTTAATTAAGAATTTTAGTTCGTAATTTTTATGAGAAAATTCTCAGAATGTCTAATTCAAACAAATATCCTTTAAAATGTCTCTAGGAGACAAGGCATCTACCCCTCTAGAAGTAGGCGTCGACGCCTCTACAGATAGACGCAGGCGCTTGTAGAACGGACGAGTCGGAACTGGATACCTGTCCAGACAAGCAGACACTTGTAACCAACAGGCGAGCGCATGTACCCATCACTCGGGCGTCTGTTCCCATGCCACAATGATGTCAATTGCAAAGAGGCGGCGGCGCATATGCTTTGAACACGTACAAACGACAACAGCACAACGCCCTATTCGGTAGGGACATTTTGATAGATATTTATAGGGAAAATTCTTAAAATATCTATTTTTCCTTACTTTCCCCCAAAATATCCAATTTTCCTTACTTTTTCTCCAAACTTCCGCTTGAAAAAATGTTTCTTATAATGTCCCCTACAAACAAGGCGTTGACGCCTTTAACAAACAGGCGTGTGCGCCCGGCCACTCAAAATCATACACTTGTCTTTTTTAGTTTCTAATTTGGTTTATTGTGATTTTTTAGTTTGTGGAGGCGGCTGTCTGTGTTGTGATTTAAAAAAACAATATTTTGTTTAAGGACACGTGTATGATTTTGAGTAATCCGCTATACAACGCACACACATTTCGCTAGATGCGTTGACGTTTTATCTGGAGTGGAAATTTTAAGAAGAAATTACTTGGGAGGAGGGGACATTTTAAGAAATATAAAAAAAAAGAACGAAATGTTTTGAGAATTTTCCTGGAGGAGATATAAATAAAGAAAAAGTAACAATTTGGGAATTTTTCATTTTTTGAATATATTGTACATGTATGTCAGAGTTCATAGATTCCTCGTCCTAACAACTCAGGACTTGTAATATCAAAAGTCAGTGGCTTTCATGTTTCCTGCATCTTCATCATCATGATTTGAAGTGATGGCATCCTTTAAATATTAAAAAATCACAAAAAGTAGAAAAGATCAGTATAATTTTTGTTTCCATTTTGCATCAGTGAAATTTGATTTGTAAAAATCCTTAAACAATAAGATCAGTATTTTTAGTTTTTATAATCTGTTTTGAAATTTATTCGTATATTATATAAAACCTAAAATATCATTTATATCTCTTCCGTTCAGTGGCGAATCCAGAAATTTTTTCGTGGGGGAGGAGATTTTTAAGGGTAATTTGTTTATCACAATATAATATATTTTTTTGTCCGGTTCGGGTCAGATCAGGTCGGATCCGGTTTATTACTGAAAAACATCGTTAAATGGTCCCTAAAATCTTGCATTTTCATATATATCAAGAACTACATTAAAGCAATTATATTCATAAAAATGGTTATATATGATGTTTAAGACAATTATACTCATAAAAGTGATGATATGTAATATGTGTGAAACAATTATACTTATCGTTAAATTGGTTCACAAACTCTTTAATGCCGAAAAAACACATGTTTGAGAACAATGTCGGCCAATATAAATTTATCTTGCTTAATAATAAAAAACATTTATCTCGATATAATTTTTTTCTTCTTGCTAATTACTTGATTATTTGAGGGTGCAAGTACTAAAAATCTACTGGGTTATAGACCAAGGTTAGCGAGAAAATATGATTCGTTAAACTGTAACCCAATTATAGTTTCACCCCCGACAATGTGTTTGAGACATTATTGTTTTCTCTTCAGTTTCAAAAGTTCAAAGGGCGATTACAAACTTTTAAGGGGAGCAGTTGAAATTTTCCCATATACATAGCACTGAAAATTTTTCGTTTAGGGTGGGCGGCTACCCCCACCCAACATGTAGATACGCCAATGCTTACATTGATTTTTTTTTCTTCAGATTTCATTTGTTGATGATGTTAAAACAATATTTATTGTTGAGTATGGCAAATTATGGTGCGGGTTCAATTGTGAAGAAGCAGATTATCTTGTATTTTTATGCTCACGATCGTAAGGGGACTTCACTAATATGTTCATAACTTGGGTTAAAAGTGTTTTGGGTCTGCGACCAGTCAAAACGACCGTTGGATCGATGAGCACGTTTCTACAAACTGTTGGTTTGGGTCATCGTTCCGGCCCAAAAAAGGCTTATTTTATAAGTTTTTTACTTTTTATTTTATTTCTAGTTTATGTTGGACTTTGTTTATGGTCCAGTATTTTACCCGTTTATGTTTTAAGGCCCATTCAACTTTTAACTTGCTTTTTATATTCATGTAAACGTTGGGAGATAATTAGTTTTTAAAAATATTTTTTTTCTTTATCTCTGTGTGTGTTAACGACTGAAAACCCTGATTATCAGCATTTTTGAGAATCAACGATACTTAGAAGAATTATTTCTGGTATTCTTGGTGAATCAACAGGTTCAATTGGTTATCTTATTCTTCCGTCTACATCAGATTAATAAAACATGATGGAGAAATATGAAAGGATTTCGTTGGCTATCATCAAATACATATAATCTTGTTAAATCTTAAATTTTAGAACATATAATTTTTAAGTTATTTGCAAGCTAGACACGCTCTTACACAATTTTTTGATGAAATGTTTGTTTTTATAGTATTTTGTGAAGGTAAGATAAACAATGTTTCATGATATATTATTTATTAAGCAATGACATCTAGTGCGGTGAGAACATGAGACAACCTATGCTCATACTAGCATATGGTTTAAAAAAAACCATGTAGAATGTTCAGCAGCATTGTTGTACGTTTAGGAGGACAAAGGCAAAGTGGTTAGTCCAATGACCAAATGATGACAAACGCATGTAAGGAGTATTATGTAGATTGTAACACATTGTTTTTATATGAACATGTATGGAACATATTGAAAGAGGAGCCAAAGTGGAAACAACAAACAAACATTCATCAAAGCCAACAGTCGAAGAAAATCTCTGCTTTCTATGACTACACTACTTCATAGGATCAGGCCGAGACATGTTTCGACCTCAATGTTGATACTCCTTTGTTTGACCACTACAAAGTTAGTGATAATGAACCACCTTGTCGTATGGGCCAGAAGGCTAAGGTGGGAACATCAAGAGGTAAGATCGTAAATGATGTGAGTGCTAGATTTTACAATATGTTCGGCAATAAAGCGGCTGTATTGTAGAAGTGTACAAACTGATTCGGTTTAAACAGGACTGATTTTTTTGTTTTATGAACAAACAAGTTTTTTATTTCAAATCGGATCGGTTTTTAACCGGCTTTTCAAACTGAATACTCGAACCTCTCAAATTGGTTTGGACCGTTTTTTAAGAGCATTCACAATCCATTCTCTATACATCTGTGAGTACATTCTCTATATTATAAAAAATGGTTATAAGTGGTTTGTGAGTGAACTATAGAGAATATGTTACTGTTTATCTTTATACTTGGTAGAACACTGTTCATCTCTATATTTTTTTAATATTTTTTTAAAGCGGTTGTGAGTAGAGGAGAGATAAAATATAATGATAAATGTATAAAAAGTATTATTTAATTAAAAGGAAAAGAAAAAAATAATGATTATTAATGTAATTATATAGATGAAGATAAAGAGTAGGTTATGAATGCTCTAACCGCTTTTTTTATTCGAACCGGTTTCAAAACCGGTTTTGAGACCAACCTGGTGGTTCGAATGGCTTAAATTGGTTTTTTTAAATCATATCGGTTTTTTGGCAGGTTTTTTTTCCGAACCAATTTTTTTCCCACCTCTACTATATTGGTTGAATTCAACGTTAATTAGAAATGTTTAAGTTACGAAGAAATCCTCAGAAATAATAGAGGCCAAATGGACCCCAAAATGTTTGCAAATAATAAAAAACGACGTGTCAAAATAAGAGCTAAATGATAATAAGTATTGGGAAGGGTTTAAATAAAAAGTATTTTAAATTTACAAATGTAAAAAATAATTTCAACCATTAATATTCTTATATTTATTTTTCATTATTTCTTTAATGCAGCTTATTTTACTTCTTTCACACAACACACAATGAAAACATAGATTAAAAAGTATTAACACAATTTAAGTTCAATGTGGTTGTGATTTTAGGAATAGAATAATAAAATCTGTTGTATTGTTCCGGTAAAATTCATCAAAGATTATTATTTTCATTTTACGCATAAATAATATAACATATATTAACGCCCATATTCACGAGTTAACGTTTGTACAAACTTATAAGGTAATCATGATAAATAATTATTATAAAGAAGAAGTTAAACTAACTGTATAATACCGCCAAATAATAAATCCAGATAATTGTCGTAATTTGCGAGTAAGATTTGTTTATGATCTCCCACAGATTATATTCATTTCATGTTATCTATATTCATTTTACAGAAAATATTATATTTAGTGCTTTTTAGCATTATTGTAACAGGTTTACAAAAATATCACCTAGAAAATCTGTTTCAGGTAAAATTTTAGTGCTAATAATAAAATGTAATTACAAAAATTTTTGAAACTTCAGTTTTTGATGACTTCGTTTTGAAGATAATATAAATCTACCCTGCTTTTTTTCTAAATTATTTTAAACTCAACTATTTTATGTTTGAATTTAAACTCGGCACATCTTATCTCTGAGGCAACAACATGCACTAATAAGTGGGTAGTCACACATAGGTTGTCAATTTGATTCGAAAATCCGAAAACCAAATTCGAAATTGGTATTTGAAATGGTTCAACATTGATTTTGATTTTTTAAAGTTTGATTTGAATATTAAACACTCATACTTTATAAGTGAGAGTCGTTCGTGTATTCTTTCCTTAGACACTTGGAAGACGTTGGAACGGGGAGCTTAAAAGGGTGCAACACTCCGTTTAGTTTGTCATGACCGTGGGCGACGTGTCTAATACGAAATTACTATGGCACACTACAACGGTGGTTGTCTATGTTGGTAGGAATTGAAAGGTTCAGTCGGCTACAAAGGGTTGGGTCGACTTGGTTAGTGTTAAGTGATTGTTTCGTGTCTAATACTTGTAAAAATCAAATAGATGGATGTAATGGTTCGCAACTCTACATCAATGGTTCAAGTACTAGTTGCATGTTGGTGCATGTTAGACGAGGTTCAATCCTCTACGCATCAAAATCAATCAAACAACATAAGAATTTCCAATTTCATGACCTTTTATACACCATAAATACATACATATTGTCGTAAAATCAAAGTGTTTGTATCCAAGAAAATCTCCACAACACTCACTAATCCATACTATTATCACCTCTATTTGTAGAGTCAATTAACATTCGACATACATTCCTTTAATGTATCAAGGTAGGCATTTCGTAGATAACCTATGAAATAATACTCTAAGGGAATATGAGGAAAGGTTGCTTTAAAGGCAAATAATACTCGTCATGAAATAACACGTAGCATTAAACCATTTTCAATACCCTAATGATAAAAACATACCATCGGTGACTTCTTACATAGCCGCGATGGAAACATCTAAAGCCAAACAATCTAAATTCTTAAATACGTCAATTATATGTTGGTACTAACCAAGGAAACAGAGACGAGAGATTACAAAACATAAATCAATACAAAAAAATGATTTGAACGGTCTATTGGTAATTACACTTGGGTCACACTGACTGAAGCAAAACTCCAAAAAACTCTAAAAAAGAATGAAATAGTGAATTTTGCATGATTCATCTGTAATCCTTTGGTGTTTAGCGATGAAATTTACTATTAGAATTCAGATGTGGTTATCTTCCAGGCTTTCCAGGCGTTGTTATAAAATATCTTTCTCTAACTGATTATCTATTACATAACCTGTTTAAAACATTTATTATAAAAAGTAGCGAGAACTCTATGATTTTTATATTTTTCATTCCTAATCTATTCCTTGTGGTAATATTTGTTGATATCAAAAACTGTTTGTTTGAATCAACACTCTCGTAACTTAAATGTGTCAAATGTGATGTTGAATATCTCATTTGTGGTGTTATGGTGAAAACTAGTTTAATAGAATTGATGGTCTCGTATTAAAATCAACCATACATATCCCAAAGGAGATTTGACTTCCAAATTCTTAGTAATAAGACTAAGCGTAGTGGACAATTTTAGGGCGTTAAACATAATTACATTGACATAAGTGAGCCTTTAAACACCATACAATATAGTTAAAAGGGGTTTCAAACCATTAATGGACGCCAGACATAACTTTTTCTATTTTATTACATGAATAAGAGTCTTAAGCATTAGTCAACCAGTACACTTGATTTAAAAGAAGCTTTAGTGAAATAGTTTTTATCTACATGATATTTAAGTGATATTTTAACTAAACAACCATTACACATATTCTAAGTGGTTAATTTATTATGGTCAAGAATGTAGGTCGGTATGCAACAGGTAGTCATAGATCCTTTATTTGTGTTTGTGATAACTCCCATCTATGTGTTCATGCAGCGTGTGCCATGCTCAAGAAGTAAAATAGTATTTGTTAGAACCAGTGATTGTTAGTGCATAAATGGTTGCGGACCATGGTGCTCACAAGAAAACATAAGAGTAAAATGTAATTTTCGTCCCTAAAGTTTTATTAAATTTGCTATTTCAATCAATTTTTTTTTTTACCATTTTAGTCACTGTAGTTTACCAAATGCTGTCATTTTCATTCATTGCACTAACACTGTTAAAACCTCCATTAAATATGAAGGTATTTTAGTCTTTTTCAACACCCTAATAATTAAATTAAAACAAATTAATCAATTAATATTCAATTAAAACTTAAAAACACATGAAGTGACTAGTGAGACCGAACGCTTCGATTAACTCTAAGTCATGCTGTTCAATTGAGATCTGTTGTGGGATTTCAATTTGTCACACCCTCAAAATCCATGTGCGGGGTTTTACCGCGAGGCGTGTGACAAACCAGGATCTCAATCATTAGTTACTCAGAACGACTCTATATGAAACATTCAAGCAAAATCAGAGTTTAAAACTTTAAAACAATGCGGAAGCGTTCAGTAAACAAGACAAACCAAAGTAATGTAATGTAATGTAAAATGCGTAAACACGCGCCAACCGTTGTTCAAAATAAAATACACAAAAATTCCAATAGCAAAACCAACAAATGTTCCCAACAATACTGACCCACAAATGCTGACCCGTGAGTGCTCCTAGGCTTTTCATTAACCACGACATGAGAATAGCATACTAAAAGAGTCAACACAATGGTTGGTGAGTTCAAGAGTTTGCGTAAAACATAACAGTAACAGTTATAAAACATAAGAGTGCATTGAATTAGATAGCTAGTCTAATATCACAAGTAATAATCGTAGTGATTTCGCGATCGAAGCTGACAGCGTTTCATTTGATTGCCTCCCGTCACGACTTACTAGGTCGTGACACCATGTGTTAGGACAATATTGCACCCGTTTGACCTCGAGTCGCACAGGTGGGGCTTGTCAAACCCAGTAGTACTACCCAAGATTTCCCGCTAGTTCCAATATTAACGATCCAAAAGTGTGAGGACTTTCATAGTATATCGCACTACATTACACTATACACAACTTATAATCAATAAAGCGTTTTAGAACGAGTATGCTATCTCGCCCAAAAGAGAGTGTAAATAAAGTGGGGCATGAACTCACCTGGTGTGCACACGAATGATATTAAAGCTAACTTGAGAGAGAGAGGAAAGACAACCTTCAGAGGTTACCTAGAACACGCAAGTACATGAGTACGTGTACACAGAATCATTAACAACCCTAAGTGCTCAATAAACACATTGACGCAAGGTTTTAGAAAAACAAGACACATTTGACCCAGTTGACCCGTTTGACCCGTTGGTGACGTTATTGTTGAAATCCATTTAATCAAGACTAGCAACTCATCACACACGGTTATCATACAAGTTGTTCATGTATGTCACTTCATCAACCACTTGTTCTACCAAGATCATCATACAACTTAGATTATCATACAACTCATGCGAATCTCAAGTAGTCAGCATGCTCAACACAATTATAATTACATCACAACTATTACATCATACATAAAGTCTAATCATGCACAACATGCCATGTGAAGCCACTCACGACTTCACACCCTAAACCTTGCCAATCCTACTAAGTAGGGGCCTCAGATTCGCATGCGTGACGATCATCATCATGTATAATCCATAAAAATCCAAATTTCCCAATTGACCAATCAAGTATCCATACAACCCAATTAACACATTCCACCATAGTAGACACCATCAATAAACATTCTAACATGACCCTAACATCATGATTATACTCAATTCACCATATCTAAAGTTCTACATAAATAAAATTTTTCTTTTGGGAAAGTAACATCCCAAAATCAATCTAACGCTCAATTCAATAATGAATTCATCAACACAATACCTATTCAAGCTCATAACTATCCCTTAAACATGTTCAACATCATCAAATCATCATAATTCACCAATCTCATATCCAAAAGTTTCTATTTTTAGCAAGGTATGAACTATATGATCAATTCTTGGATTTCTAGCATAATTATCATAATTCCAACATTCATACAACATCATTAGCATCATCAATTCATTTTCAAATCATCAAGTTCATGCAATAAAGTTACTATTATTAGTAAGGTATGATCCACGCATCAAAATCACGAATTTCTTGTACAATCCACGTAAACTATCATCAATGCTATCTAACTAACATCATACAATCAACAAACAATCAAGAATTCGACATTTTGAACACAAAAATTCATGAAAAACCACTAAAATCTAACCTTTAATCGCGTAATGGCTAAGAATTGAAGCTTGCTACACGTTGTAATCACTTGGAACACACTAAAAATCGATGCTTGTGCTTGTTCTTGGTAATTGCAAGGGAGAGGGAGAGAGAGGAGTCGGCCGCAACTTGGGGGTTATGGGGGGATTAGGGTTTTAATTTTTAGTAAATATTATATTTAGAATGTTACCTTTTAGCCCCTTATTGTTTATATTTTATAAAAACTAATCTTTCTAACACTATTTAAGGGTTTTAACTATAAAATACAAACATTATAAACTAACAATAATGATCAGGCATAATTTTCACTAGCCACAAGATACACAAAATAAATATAACACGTTACCACGTTACAAGATAAAATTTATAAATAATATTTAAATCGCTTAAGCACATAAGCACAACTTAATAATCACATTTTTAGTTAAGTTATTATCTGATAATCGTTGTTAATTATTATTAAGTCACCAACGTTCAACGACAGCTAGTGTGTGCTCACGACACGTGTATGCAAGACCTAACGGAACTAACGGAGTTTGGTAACGAAAAATTATCGGAAGTCACATTATCCCCATGTTGAAAGATTTTTCGTCCCGAAATTGCGTTACATGGTGTGTTTCATCATGGTCTACTGCATTGGCACAAAGTAATCGAGTGAGTTTCGGGTGAGTTGTCACATCATCCCCATGTTGAAAGAAATTTCGTCCCGAAATTTAATCATACCTTCGCTGGTCGTCGTTGTTGTTTTGAACAGCTGAGGATACTTAAGCTTCATCTGGTCCTCACGTTCCCACGTGAATTCCGGTCCACGTCTCGAGTTCCAATGAACTTTGACTATGGGTATCTTGCTTTGCTTAAGCGTCTTTACCTCACGATCCATCACCTCGACTGGTTCTTCAATGAAGCGTAATTGCTCATCTACTTGCACTTCCTCAAGAGGTACTACCATTGTTTCGTCCGTTAAGCACTTTTTCAAGTTTGAGACATGAAATACATTATGGATTCCACTCAGCGAGTCAGGTAGGGCTAACCGATAGGCCATCGGACCTATTCTTTCCAAAATCTCAAATGGTCCAACGTATCTTGGATTTAGCTTTCCTCTTTTACCAAATCGAATCACGCCTTTCCATGGTGAGACTTTCAATAACACGTTGTCACCGACCTGAAACTCCAAAGGTTTCCGTCGCTTATCTGCGTAGCTTTTCTGTCTGTCACGTGCTGCAGTCATACGGTTTCTTATCTGTACAATCTTCTCAGTGGTTTCGTGCACTAACTCGGGACCCGTTAGCTGGCTATCACCAATTTCAGCCCAGCAAACTGCTGATCTACATTTTTGTCCATACAAGGCTTCAAAAGGTGCTACCTTTATGCTAGTGTGATAACTATTGTTGTAAGAAAATTCCACCAATGGTAGGTGAACTTCCCAGTTATTCCGAAGTCAATCACACAAGCACGTAGCATGTCCTCCAATGTCTGTATAGTACGCTCACTTTGACCATCGATTTGCGGATGATAAGCAGTACTCATGTCTAATCGTGTACCAAAGATTCTGTAATGACTGCCAGAAGTGCGATGTAAAACGAGCATCGCGGTCAGAAATAATTGATACTGGTACACCATGTCTCGAAACTATTTCCTTCAGATAGTGTCGGGTTAACTTGTCCATTTTGTCCGTTTCCTTTATCGCCATGAAATGAGTGGACTTCGTTAATCGATCTACGATAACCCATATCGTGTCACAACCAGTAGGAGTCCGGGGTAGTTGGTAATGAAATCCATTGAAATCTGTTCCCACTTCCACATAGGAATCTCAGGTTGTTGTAATGCCCAGATGGTTTCTGATATTTCACTTTTACTTTGAGTAGGTCAAGCACTTGCTCACATATGTAGCTACATCCGTTTTCATGTTAGGCCACCAGTAGTGCGCCTTCAGGTCATGATACATCTTGTCGGATCCATGATATATAGAGTATTTACACTTGTGTGCCTCACTCATAACCAACTGTCTCAGATTTCCATGCAAAGGTACCCAAAGTCTGTCCATGAAATAACGAACTCCATCCGCCTTTACTTCCAACTGTTTATCCATTCTCCGTAATGATTCAGACCCAATGTTTTTTGCTTTCAGAGCTTCTGTTTGATCCTCTCGGATTTGTTCAGGTAACCGTGTGCTAATCGTAAGTTGCAAAGCTCGCACTCGTCGGGGCTTAGCAGTTTCCTTTCTACTCAGCGCGTCAGCGACTACATTAGCCTTTCTCGGATGATATTTGAGAGCACAATCATAGTCGTTCAATAATTCTACCTAACGTCTTTGCCTCATGTTCAATTCCTTCCGCTCAAAGATGTGCTGAAGACTCATGTGATCGGTGTAAATAGTGCACTTGGTACCATACAAGTAATGTCTCCAGATCTTTAAGGCAAAAACTACCACACCCAGTTCCAAGTCATGGGTGGTATAGTTCTTCTCATGTACCTTTAGTTGTCTTGAGGCGTAAGCTATCACTTTATCTCGCTGCATCAAGACACAACCAAGTCCTTGAATAGAAGCATCACAATAGACTACGAAGTCATCACTTCCCTTCGGTAACGCCAATATTGGTGAGCTACACAGTTTCTATTTCAGTAATTGGAAAGCAGATTCCTGACTCTTACCCTATTTGTACGTTGTTCCCTTGTGAGTCAAGGCTGTGAAAGGTTGAGCGATCTTAGAAAATCCTTCAATGAATCGTCGATAGTATCCTGCCAGTCCAAGAAACTGTCGTATCTCGCTTGGCGTTTTGGGTACCGCCCAATTCTTTATTGCTTTAATCTTTGCAGGATCGACATGTATTCCTTTCTTATTAACAATATGACCCAAGAATTGCACTTCACGTATCCAGAAATCACATTTGGAGAACTTGGCGTACAGTTGTTCCTTTCTAAGTAATTCTAAGATTAAACGTAAGTGCTCCTTATGTTCTTCCTCAGTCCTTGAGTAGATCAATATGTCATTGATAAAAACAATAACAAACTGATCGAGATAAGGTTTACATACACGATTCATGAGGTCCATGAATACGGCTGGTGCATTCGTCAACCCAATGGCATGACCAAGAACTCGTAATGACCGTAACGTGTACGGAAGGTGGTCTTCAAGATGTCTTCCTCTCGAACTCTTAGTTGATGGTACCCAGACCTCAAGTCAATCTTAGAATAATAGCTTGATCCTTGAAGTTGATCGAACAAATCATCTATACGAGGTAGTGGGTATCTATTCTTGATCGTAACCTTGTTCAGTTCTTTATAGTCGATGCACATTCGAAATGTACCATCTTTCTTCTTGACAAACAGAGCTGGTGCTCCCCAAGGTGACGAGCTTGGTCGGATAAACCCTTTATCCAACAGCTCTTGTAGTTGAGCAGATAATTCTTGTAGTTCGTTCGAAGCTAACCGGTATGGTGCTCTCGCAGTCGGAGCGGCTCCTAGAGTCAAATCAATCTAGAATTCAACTTGACATGAGGTGGTAATCCAGGCAGATCCTCTGGAAACACCTCAGGAAAGTCACGAACGACAGGGATATCCTCTATCCTCTTTTCTTCTGGTTGTTTATCAGTAACGAGGGCTAATATGGCTAAGCGACCTTTCCGCAACAACTTCTGTGCTTTCATGAATGAGATGATGCCCATCACTGCACCACTTCTATCGCCTCTGACCGTAATTTCTTCACCAATAGGGATTCGTATGATCTTCTCGTGACATATGACTTTCGCCTGCTTGTCGGAAAGCCAATCCATGCCTACTACTACATCAAAACTCCCTAGTGTAACAGGCATGAGATCTATGTCAAAGGTATGACCAGCAAGTTCTATCTTTCAATCTTTAAGGATATGTGTTACGTGAATCTGCTTACCATCAGCTAACTCTACGGTGTAGTTAGATTCTAATGCTGAGGGCATATCACTTAAAAGGCTACTAAACTTAGTGGAGATGAAACTTCTATCGGCTTCCGTGTCAAACAGTATAGTAGCAAAACGACCGTTAACAGAAAATTTACCAGTAACAGTAGTAGGGTCGTTTAGAGCCTCACCTGAACCGATAACAAAGGCTCTCCCTTTGTTCCACCGTTGTTATCACTGTTGTTTGCACAATTCCCGTTCTTCCTCAACTGAGGATAGTTTCTCCTGTAATGGCCCTCTTTCCCACATTCAAAGCATCCTTTGGTGTTTCCTGGGATTGTTGTGGCTTTTTCATCAGCTCACCACAGCAGTCTTTTGCTGCATGTCCAATCTTTCAACAGCACTGGCATTTGAAGTTGTCACATCTGCCCACATGATGATAGTTACACCGGTTGCACTTTGGGTGTCTCCTCCGTATTCGTTTGGCCCTTGGTTTGAGGGAGTCGTCTGGTTGAAGCTTCTGTTGTTGTCAAACCTCTTCTGTTGCTGATGATATTGTTGCTGCTGAGGTTGACTGTTTGATGACGATCCCTTGTTGCTTGAGCAGTCCCACTTGCGTTTATTGTCGGGCACGCTTGCCACAGCGCCCCGCTTGGGTAGTTTGCCTTGCTCTACCGCTTGATCAGTAAGTTTGTGGGCTAGTCGGATCACCTGTTGAATAGTAGGGAGGTTTGCAGCAGTCACCATGCTCTGTATCTCTGGAACCAAGCCGCGTAGATAAAGTTCAATCCGCTTAACCGGGGTGTCGATCATGCCTGGGCAAAGCGTTGCCAACTCGTGAGACCTTGTTATGTAGGCCTCAATCTCCGATCCTTCCATCTTGAGCTGCCAAAATTCAGCATCCAACTTTTGAACTTCGCTACGAGGGCAATATTCCTCCATCATCATTTCCTTGAATTCATCCCATGGTAAAGCATTGGCGATTGCCTGACCAAGCATTTGTACTTGGGCATTCCACCACGAGAGTGTTGTGCCCTCAAGTGTCCACGTGACATACTTTACTTGATCCACCGCTGGACAGTTGCATTTGGAGAAGACTGACTCGGTCTTCTCAAACCAACGTACGAGCCCTACAGCTCCCTCAGCTCCACTATACGTGTGGGGCTTGCAGTCCATTAATGCTTTATATGTGCACGCTGGCGGTCCTGTATTCAACGTTTCGGATTATTTAGTCCAATCAAATGGGTTAACCATCTAGTAGGAAAATTTATACACTTGATGACCAAGGTCATCATTTACCTCAAAATTAGGCAGCTTGTGCACCAACCGCTGCTTGCACATGTTGATTTATCAGGGCAGCTAATTCAGCAGGGGTCATGTTTATAGCACCGGTACCACGACCACCGGCACCACGTCCACGGCCACGTCCACGTCCACGGCCACGTCCACGTCCTCTACCTCTTGCATCCATATTTCACTTTACATTCACAAATACAATAATGAGTAACATCCAACACGTTAATCTCATTGAAGTACAGTAAATAATAAGAAATAATAAATTTACCACAACCATAACATTTATAACAAAAATAATAACCAAAGATAAATAAATTGTAAATGGTTCACAAAATATTCCATCAATATCAAAATTTTAGTTTTTCAGTTGGGTGGGAAACAACCCTTCCCACATAGGTTTCAAAGGAAAAGAAACACCATATAGTCAGGTTCATAAGAAAGTGGAATCAATCTAACACGTCCGATCCATCGCTATCCTCTTCCATTTCCTCTGGATCTTCTTCCTCCGGGTCTTCCTCAGGCGCTTCTTCAGGTTCCTCTTCCGGGTCTTCTTCCTCAGGGTCTGCCACAGGTGCAAGGGCTTCAGCAATCTGAAGCGCTGCTAGCTGTGCCTCTAGGTTAGAAAATCTATCATCTACCACTATGTTCTGATGATCCTGCGTGTTCATGCGCTCGGTAAGCGTTAGCACATTGCCTGCCAGAGTATGATGCCCACTAATGGCCATCGAAAGTCGCTCCTGGAGCTTCTCTACCTGTAACCGTAACTGTCGCATCTCGTATCGTAGAGTGGAGTTCTCATTAGTGAGTCCTCTAATACGCTGCCGCTCGTGTATAGTGTAGCCACCAATGCTGCAAACGCCTGCTCGTGTGGGATGTCCAAGGTAGGAAGTGTGTGTGCTGGAGAAGCTGTCGACGATCTAGTCATGGGTCGAGTAGGAGCTACAGGTGATACTCGCTCCCCGTAAGCCATATGATTTATATAGGTGGGGTAAAAATCCCAGTTCCGAGGAGGATCGAGCTCGGGTATTACGAAAGGTTGATCCCAATCTATTTCCTCAGAAGGGTAGGGGTGTCGGGGCCAGTCTGATCCCCTATCAGGTACGAGTGAAAAAGGAGGTGATTCAGACCGTGCAGGTCTCCTACCTAAATCTCTGGATGACGATGCCATGCTGCGAAGTACGTGATGCGTATGCCAATGAGTATACAGTAAGGAAATAAGTGACGAGTAACTAACAAACTATGCGGTTATAGTCTAGTGTGTATACAACTAGTTCCCTATAACCAATGGCTCTGATACCAATTTGTCACACCCTCAAAATCCATGTGCGGGGTTTTACCGCGAGGCGTGTGACAAACCAGGATCTCAATCATTAGTTACTCAGAACGACTCTATATGAAACATTCAAGCAAAATCAGATTTTAAAACTTTAAAATAGTGTGGAAGCGTTCAGTAAACAAGACAAACCAAAGTAATGTAATGTAATGTAAAATGCGCAAACACGCGCCAACCGTTGTTCAAAACAAAATACAATAATTCCAATAGCAAAACCAACAAATGTTCCCATGTGAAGCCACTCACGACTTCACACCCTAAACCTTGCCAATCCTACTAAGTAGGGGCCTCAGATTCGCATGCGTGACGATCATCATCATGTATAATCCATAAAAATCCAAATTTCCCAATTGACCAATCAAGTATCCATACAACCTAATTAACACATCCACCATAGTAGACACCATCAATAAACATTCTAACATGACCCTAACATCATGATTATACTCAATTCACCATATCCAAAGTTCTACATAAATAAAGTTTTTCTTTTGGGAAAGTAACATCCCAAAATCAATCTAACGCTCAATTCAATCATGAATTCATCAACACAATACCTATTCAAGCTCATAACTATCATTTAAACATGTTCAACATCATTAAATCATCATAATTCACCAATCTCATATCCAAAAGTTTCTATTTTTTGCAAGGTATGAACTACATGATCAATTCTTGGATTTCTAGCATAATTATCATAATTCCAACATTCATACAACATCATTAGCATCATCAATTCATCATCAAATCATCAAGTTCATGCAATAAAGTTACTATTATTAGTAAGGTATGATCCACGCATCAAAATCATGAATTTCTTGTACAATCCACGTAAACTATCATTAATGTTATCTAACTAACATCATACAATCAACAAACAATCAAGAATTCGACATTTTGAACAAAAAATCAAACTAGGGTTCAGCCATACATAAAAATCCATGAAAAACCACTAAAATCTAACCTTTAATCGCGTAATGGCTAGAATTGAAGCTTGCTACACGTTGTAATCACTTGGAACACACTAAAAATCGATGCTTGTGCTTGTTCTTGGTCTCAAATCGCAAGGGAGAGGGAGAGAGAGGGGTCAGCTGCGACTTGGGGGTTATGGGGGGATTAGGGTTTTAATTTTTAGTAAATATTATATTTAGAATGTTACCTTTTAGCCCCTTATTGTTTATATTTTATAAAAACTAATCTTTCTAACACTATTTAAGGGTTTTAACTACAAAATACAAACATTATAAACTAACAATAATGATCAGACATAATTTTCACTAGCCACAAGATATACGAAATAAATATAACACGTTACCACGTTACAAGATAAAATTCACAAATAATTTTAAATCGCGTAAGCACATAAGCACAACTTGATAATCACATTTTTAGTTAAGTTATTATATGATAATCGTTGTTAATTATTATTAAGTCACCACGTTCAACGACAACTAGTGTGTGCTCACGACACGTGTATGCAAGACCTAACGGAACTAATGGAGTTTGGTAACGGAAAATTACCGGATGTCACACAATTAATCTTCACGTTTTGTTCGAAAGTGTACCGTTATTCAATTGATGTCTGCTGTGGGATTGAGGTCTGTTGTTGTCACACTTTGTTTGATTGATGTCTGCTATTGTCACGTTTGTTTGAACATGACAACAACACACATCAATTAAACAAAACGTGACAACAATAACCTTAATCGAACAACGGTGTATGTTCGAACAAAACGTGAAAATAATTGAAATACGACAGCAGACCTCAATCGAATAGCATGGGTTAGTATTAATCGAAACTTTTAAATCGAAGCGACCGGTCTCATGAGTCGCTTCTTGTTTTTTTAGTTTTAATTGAATATTAATTAGTTAATTTGTTTGAATTAAATAATTAGGGTATTAGAAAAAACTAAAATATCCTAAGATTTAACGGAGGTCTTAAAGGAGTTAGTGGAGTGGATGAAAATGACAATATTTGGTAAACTATAGTTATTGAAATGACAAAAAAATTGAATTAAAATGGCAAATTAAACGAAACGTCAGGTACGAAATTAACATTTTACTCAAAACATAATTTTGCATTTAACTCTCTTACATAGGGATGAGATCAAATGACATGCACTAAATATTTATGAACAATTTTATGCATTATCGTTGTATGATTATTAGGAATCATAGTGAATTATTATTATCAATTATAGTGTATTTATTAGTGAATTCGTGTATTCATTACAAAATGCATTTTTATAATTTTGTACATAAATTCACTAGTATATTATGTATTACCAGTAAACATATAATTATATACTTGTGATTGTTTTAATAGTTAGTAGATCTCATTTAAACTATCACTCTCTATTTATAATACGATATAAAGGATTTAATGGCGACAAGTTATCATGTCACCTAAATTTAAGACACTTAATCCAGACGTTTAGGGCCGGCCCTGAGGGGCGGGGTGGGCAACTGCCCAGAGCCCGATCTCCTTAGGGCCCGGAATTTTTAAAATTATATGTATATATATATATATATATATATATATATATATATATATATATATATAACATATGTATTTAAAAAACTATAAAGTATTAATAAACTTAGTAAAAAGACCCGATAACGTTTTAATTATTTTGACCTATTAAACTTTACCTTAGAGCTTATTAATATTTTAAATAGTTTAGCTTAATACATTTACACAATCTAAACTCAATTTAATATGAAAACTTGGTTGAAAACTTTGTTTTCAAAATTGCTAAGATAACTTCACGATTCGTTTAAATAAGTAAATTAAATTATTTTGATACAATACTTTCGTTTTGTTTGTTGTTATAATAATTATCGTTGTATTATATATTTTTTATATATAAGTTATTCGGCTTACACTTTTTTATGTCGTATTATAGAGGCTTATTTTTTGTTATCGCCCCGGGTTCAAGTTCTCTTGGGAATTCTCGGGACTGGCCGACATTTGTGTATTTAATAAATAACATATTAATACTTATATAATTATAATAATCTGAATTATTTTATTATTAATGACATTGTATTTAATGAATGATATTCATGCTAGTATCGATAATTATTAAAATCCAAATTACAAATTTATGCATTTACAAAAGATACATCATAGAATTCCGGGAGAAAAGAAATATTGTTTGTATATTAAAAACGTTTTAGAAAAAAAAACTTTTAATTGTATTTCGAGTCCGCTATACTTTTGTCTCAAAATTGACTTGTACCGCCACTTGCATATTTTTAATATCACCAAACTATGTGTTGTGTTTTCAGCCGCATCACACATGCTTCAAGCTTCAAAGTAGTTCATATATACACACTCCTAAGTACACGTAGGTAACTAAGTAAACGATTGACCATGGAGTTTTTCTTAATCCCATTATTTAGTTGATCCAATTAATATCATTTTCTCCTAAAATAATCTAATTATGAAGACTGAAATTGCAGCAGAACATTTGCACACGTTTCGTCATTTTGATAGAAATAGTATTCTGTAACTTGTAAGAATAGTGTAACATGAGTGCCTAGTCTAATTTGGACATGTCTTATCAAATTCTTGAAACTCAAATTTCAAGAAAGTAACAGCAATTGAATAGTGTAGAGATTATATAACTTTAAAACTTTTATATTCACCCATTCTATAACATAAACAACAATAAATGTAAAACAAAATTGTATGATCGGACTCTTGAAATTGGCTCCAACATTCTTAACTTAAAACATGCATATAACGCAAACCCTACAACTGCTTAGGGTTGTTACAAAAACCAAAAGCTGAAAAAATAATACGTAACAATCGTATTCAAAATCGAATAAAACGATTGGATCTTATTCGGATATTTGGACTAGATCTCATCCGAATCCAGGTTCCTTATTCGGTTTTTAGATATTTTTTTTTTTTTTTTTTTTTTTTTTTTTTTAATTTGGACTATAGATTTATTCGAATATCTGTTTTATCCAAATAATACTTTAACTAAACCATATGTACATAGTGTTTTTAACGAATGCATAGTTATTCAATAATCGATTTGTTGCAGTAATCGAGAATAGTAAGTATTCAATAATCGATTTGTTGGTTCTGTCATTTGTTATTCTATGTAAACCTAATTGAATTATCGAAGAGAGCAAAGAGATAAATACTTTGTCTGTTTTATCCCTAACACTAAAAGGAGATACGAAACTAAAAAGTTAGTCTAAGTAATTACTATTTTCAGTTTGACCTATCTTTTAAATCCTTAAACCATCATGTCTACTAATTATCTGTGAACTTTAGTTTTAACTTTTCCTCAGTACTTTGTCTCATGACCACATCTTTTTAATCCATCGATAAATACAAAACTTTGCTGACACTAAAGCAATATTTTTTTAATTAAAATCCATTTCAGATCATACAAAGAGATTAGTTTTAAGATTTGAAATACATAATATATTATTGGCAAAGGTTAAGGATCTAGACACCTTAAAACAGCTTAGTGATAAAAACAATGATGAAACTTAAAGTTTCATAATCTAAATCTACTAATCAAATATGACTGCCAATAATATATAATAAATATGTATCTAAAGATGCAATCTTAAATCAGGTATACTTGTTATTACAAATAAATTAACAATTCACAAAATACATTTTAGTACACTGCACTTGACTAACTAGGTGCTAATTGCCCTAACTTATGGTGCAACCACAATGAGTGAGGAAGTTAAGTTTTTAAGAGGAAATGAGAGAGAATGGAACATTCGTCCATGACTTTGTAGGGAGAAAGTGGGTTTTAATTTTCTCAAGTAAGATTTTCGACTTGTTTTAAAATCACGCGATAAACATCATGCTTATGCATGAGTGTTTGGATACATGTTTATGTGGACATTTTGGCGTGTTATAACATGCTATTTAAACAACAAACAATTTTTAATCTATAGAATATAATAAAAAAAAGTTTGGTATTGCCACATGTCATCTTTGTAGGTATTCTTACATTATTTTTCCCTCCAAAAGAATATTATAGTAATTTAAACATTCACATTAATTTCTCTATCTTATTAATAATCAATTTAGTTAATTACTATCTCTCTCTCATTTAGGTTTTTGAAAATCAAACTTCTTTTTAAAAATAGATTTTATTAGAAAAATAAAAAATCACATTTTTTTTATTAAAAATCTATAGAATATAATAAAAGAAAGTTTGGTATTGTCACATGTCATCTTTGTAGGTATCATTACGTTATTTTTCCCTCCAAAAGGATATCATAGTCATTTAAACATTCACATTAATTTCTCTCTCTTATTAAAAAAATTTAGTTAATTACTATCTCTCTCTCATTTAGATTTTTGAAAATCAAACTTCTTTTTAAAAAATAGATTTTATTAGAAAAATTAAAAATCACATTTTTTTATTAAAAATAAAAATAATTAATAAACAATTTTTATAAAATATAAATTTTTTTAAAACACTAAACTTTTTTGAAACAAGGTATTTTAAATCATGCTTCTTATAAAATTATAAAAGGTGAAATTTCTAAAAACAATCTTATCAAAACAAAAAAAAAAATAATTAAAAGCTTAAAAAAAAGATATTATTGTTTATTTACTTAAAGTAACTAGTTATACTTATGGTTTTATAATTTAAAACTTTTAACTACCAATTATTTAATATTTTATTTATACAGCTCGTGTGATACACGGGATACTAACCTAGTTTTTTATATAGCATGCTTTTGATAGTAGATCTTTACCAGACAAATCAGGGATCAATTTTAAAAATTATAGTTGGTGGCAAAGTGTATTTTTCAGATGGACTGGTCATCGTAAATTGTTATGACAAATGACTAGAAATATTGCCTAAAAAGTCTATGTGGTGGCAATGTTATTTTTATGTTAGCAACAGATAATAGACAATTGACGAAGCCGTCACAAATAATCAAATATTCAATTGATCACCAACGATACCTAAAAAAATAAACAAAAGTAAATATTTATCTGTGTTTTTACAATTTCCGTGCTAACCCGTTTGTATTTTCTGACACACTATAACATCGGTAAATTTATACAAGTGATATCCTATCTTTTAATAGTGGTTAGTAAGAGAGTAGGAGTAATGTTATTTCTATATTTATAGAAGTGGAGAATAATTTTGTAAACTTGACTATCAACAATTTATTATATATACTTGTCATATCGACTCATATAGTTCTTTAGATATCAGGATAAAAAGCAAAAAAAAAAAATAACTTATACAAAATATAGTAATAGAAATTAATGCGATTACTATATTTAAAATAAAGAAATTATAAAATTAAAGATTGCATTTATTATAATAATAATAATTGATCACTTTTGCTAAAAATTTCTCACTAGCCATTTTATTAAAATTTTTGGTAAATATAAAAAACCATTTGTTGTAACTATGGTACATAAGACACTATTATAACTGTTTATATTAACTGACTCTCTTTTATAATTCTATGTATGTGTCAGATACTAAGTAGAAAAACATTACACGCTTCTCATATCTTTTTGTAATTATAATTGTTAAGCAATGAACATGGCTTAGTGTAAATGTTATCATTAATTATTAATTTACTGGTGCAATAATATTATATATAGATCGAAGTATTATAATATAGGTTTGTATTATTCGATTACACATGCTAGAAATAGTCTTACTTCAAATTAAATAACCTCCAACACCAACTCCAACAAACGTAGCCTCAACAATTTTAATACTAGTTCGATATGTATTTAATAAAGTAATTTGTACTAAGTACGTATCTCTTGTATATAACATATAATAATTTATATAATAATTGGGAAGAAAATAAAAAATGAAAACAAAAGAATGTGCCGTACGAGGTGGGGGAATCAAATATCATATGAAAATGAAAGATTTGGAGTTGGTGAGCCAAGGTTATGTTTAGCGTGTGCTTTTTCGATGCTTTCCGATGTTCCTTAACTTTTCCTTCTCTCTAAAAAATAAACTAAAAGAAAAATGGTTGATTGTTTAAAAATTGTAAAAAATATATAAAAAAAGCCCTAAATTTTATTTATCGCTTTTAAAGTTTATGATTTCTCTAAAACATTTATACATATTAATTACTTTAATTGTGTTGCACAAAAGAGAAATTAACCTTCTACGCTTTCTAGTGATAATTACTAAAGTAAAATGTCATATACTTTAACTTTAGAAATTAAACATCAAATTGATATTACCAAGGTACTCTTATTAAGGTAAGCATTACTCAAAAAATTTGTTCTCTTAGCTTATACGAATTAACAGACATTTGCGGTAATAATTTAACCGGCCCATTCATTTTAATATAGTGGGGGTGTAGATGACTAAAGTTGTTTATAAGCCACTGGAATCAACCTGTTAAAAAGCAAGAATCAAACATAAGTTAAACAAGTTCGAGCCTAAACTAAATCTTATTTAAAACTAAATTTCATTTCATAAATAAGCTTGCATTGAGTTTCATAGAACAAACATAGTGAACTTGGTTGTCCTATGGAAACCTGTTGCTTATACAAATATGATGATTTTTGTATATTATAATAATAAAATAACTAAATAAAATATATTTTTATATAAATATATCTGTAATATATTTAAAAATAATTTATCTATACTACTATATAATATTTAAAATGGAAAAATTGGCATTTCAGTAAGATTTAAGACACCTAATTGTGACATTTTTTATATTAAGAATTTTAATATTTATGACATAATTTTATTATTAAATAAATGACATATTAGTTCTTATATAATTATTATAATCTAATTTATTTTTTATTTAATGACATATTATTTAAAGAATGATATTTTTATACTAAAGATAATTATTAAAATTCAATTTACAAATGAATACAATAAAAAGATACATAACAAATTGAAGGACAAAAAGTATATTGCTTGTGTATTAAGGACCTTCCAAAAAATGAATAAAACGATTAATTATGTTTTGGGTTTCTCCCGGTATTGTCTCGAACTAATCTAAACCGCTCCATGCATACCTTAAAATCATTAACCTAAGTGTTGTACTCTCCGTCGTATCGCGCGGGTTACAAACTAATATATCTATATACATACAATAATTAAACGTTTATGAAAAATAATAGACGGGCCAAGCTTGAGTTGGAAAGCTAATTAAAAAGTAGAGCTTTAACTTCAGAAATGAAGTTCAAAACAAGTCAAACTCTAAGTTTAAAAATCTTAAATCAAACAAACTTAGCTTCAAGTTTTCATGAGTTTGAGCTCATCGCTCAACACATTTATGCCCAATTAATATTTTAGTTTGACTACTAATAATGTAAGTAATTGACTTGTTTACACTTTAATTACAGTAAAGGTCGCTTGCCCATTATTATTATCCGAACTAAATGCTGTTCAAAATAAAAAAAAAAATATTTAAACTAAATATATTTATCCTGGCTTGCCTACGATTATTTTCTTGTAATGGGAGAATATGTTTTTAGATTTTAGAATTTAAACAATTCCTATATATATAGTAGCAAATTCAAGCTTCATCAGCTGTATATCATGAAGAATTAACCTTCAAACTTATAATTTTCAAGATTCGCATATGACATTTCCTTAAAAACAATCTTAGGTTTTACCTCTCAGTCCACCTTTTTGGCTTTTTAGAGGATAACTCGGTTTTTGCTTGTATTAATTCAATCATACTACGTATAAATAATCTCTAATTAATTAATTAATTACTAGAGTATTCAACGTGAAGGTTCATGGCTCTGGCCCGTTTACGGATCTCAGATATATAATTAAATGTTACAACAAACATGTATATATATTAGTTTATATTAGGATCCCGTGTATTATATGGGTTGAATAATAAAATATAAAATAAAATAAAATTTTATTAATTATAAAACGATATTTTAACATAAGATTTAATAAAATCTTCCTTATTATAAATAGAATGAAAATTTATTTCAAAACAAACGTTTAATAAAATATTATTTTTAAAAACTTCTTATTATAACTTCTAATTTTCATTATTTTTTGTTTATAAAATTTTACTTTAAAACATATCAAATTTAGAATTTTGTATTTTTAAAAAATTTTGATGTTTTAAATTTTTTCTTATTTTATAAACAAATTATTTAAAAAAATAACATTAATAAAAAGATATTTTCTTAATTTATTAAAAAACTATTTTAATATAATAAAAAATAAAAACATATTAGTAATTAGTGTGATTATTTAATAGTAAGAAGAAGTGAAAAAATTTTGATGATGAGAAATGTTGTATTGTCACGTGTCCCTCTTAGTTACCATTTTATTAGAGTAGAGAGATATTCTATAGTTTTGTCTTTAAAGAGGTTTTAACATATAACTACCAGGTTAGAAGTGACTTAGTTATATCTAATACTCTCACATTTTACGTTAATCCTTTATCTCAAACCATACCAGAACATATACTTCACAAATATACATCAAAGACGCATACAAACACAGATATACATACTAAAGATTTCATTAAGAATTATTTTTTCTAAAAACTCTAGAAACCATGTGAACCACTACTTTTCAATGACAAAATGATAATTAACGAAAACATAATAAAAAAATATAAAACAAAAATACATAAAAATAAAAAAATAAAAAATGTTTCTCTAGTTTCCCTATTTTATAAAAAATAAAAAAAAATTATAAAAAATAAATAAAAAAAAACACATTTTTTTACGAAATTCGTTTTACATATGTATGATACCGTTACACATGTGTAAATCTGGTATTACACATGTGTATAACCGGATTTACATATGTGTAAATAACGATTGGGTGATTTATTAAAAAAAATATATCAATATGGTACGCGTTTATAAGATAAAAAATACTAAAACTAATGGTGAAATTTTTTGAAAAAAATAATAACATGAAAAAAAGTTATTAATATTAAAAAAAATATGAAAATGGCATTTGACTTGTATGTGACTTAAATGTGTTACTTATATTGTTCCTATAGTTCTCACAAAAAAAATGGTTTCAAGGAGTAATCAAATGAAAACCACGTTTATAATTAAAAAGCATGAAAACTACTTTCAACCAATCAATCTTTTTCTTTTAAACTTTTATATTTTTTATTTAAAAGGCTAATAAGGTAATTTGACACGCCCTTAATTTTGAAAATTATCTATTCTTTTGAATTCATTTATTATCTCCATAATTGAATTTTTAAATTCAATATTCTCTCATCTCTATAGGGCACTACCATCACTACCATCAGCATATCATCATCGCCATCTCATACCACCATCGCCATGACATGCCACCACTATTTTCCATCTCCGTACGCTACCATATAAACCCCTATGTCGTCGTCTACCACTCCCGACAGCCTTCGAACACTATCGACACCACCTTGTTTCTTCCGTCAATGGTTCTTCTAATTCAACACCACAGTCACTTTAAACACCACTAAGAACACCAGTAATAGTTTGATTAAACTTGCAAATCATTCAAAAACCAACAATCAAGAGGAACATGATAAAGACGTGTCATAAAAGCGAGGCGGTGGCTAGGATTACATATGGATGGAACTGGTAACATCAAGATGAAGAAGATGATAATAAACTTACATATATGTAACCCTAATGATGATGGTGATGAACTAGATGGAAAATGGGTATCCGGATAAGATACATATATATACGCACTCGTGACGTAGGTATATGTAAGTTTGATAGCTATGAAGATAAAGATTAATAGGATGAAAAAAATGGTATCTAGGTTATTAAGAACATATTAAACAAAACGAATACTTAGTACTATTGTTATATATACGTAACACTGTTGTTACATATACGTAACACTGTTATTACATATGTAAAACTATGTACTTATTGTCTTGTATTTATTTTATTTATGTATACGGAGAAAGTCTTATCTTTTTATTTTAATAGTTTTTTTAATGATTTTAGGTATGGGTATGGTTAAAACTCATCTGTTGCTAGTCTTTCTTGTTGCAATCTCACATTATATCTTCTATACATTTTTCTAGTTGCAATCTTTTTGTTTTTGTTTTTTTAATAGGCTATTAGCATTTAACCATGGTTACATTATATAAGACAATGGGTTACATATTGTAACTACGTGGCTATGTGTATGTAACTTCGTTCTTAATTGTTAGCCATAACCATTAAATTCAAGTAACCTAGCCCTTAAATTTCATAGCCCATGCTTTCAAATCTTTCAAAAAAGTGACTTACATATACGTGGGTTATATTCAACAGGAACATATAAATAAACTACATATACATAAATGTAGGTTATATTCAACAAGATGATATACGTAAATACAACTTACTTACGTATACGTTAATGCGACTTACTTACATATACGTAAATGAAACTTATTTAAACATACGTCAAATAAAAAAATCAAACTAATTGTTCACTTTAAAATCAAAAATGAAAATATATTTGATTTTTTAACCTTTTTTAAAAAAATAGAAGAGATGAGAGAGGTGAGAGGAAAGAGAAAAGATTTGAGTGAATTTATGAATAATTAAATTATATGTGGTGGTTACTAAATTAATTATTTTGTGTTCTTCTAATTATGTCCTTAAGATCTTATTAAATACTCATAATCTTTTATTAAGTTACTAAAATACCACTAATTATTCTCAACTATAGATCAAAATTATAACTAGTTTTTAATGGTAAAATGGTAATTAACGAAAACATAATAAAAAAATATAAAACAAAAAATAACATAAAAATAAAAACACAGAAGTGTTTCTTTGTTTCCCACTTTCATAAAACAATAAAGATATTATAAAAAATAAAAAAATCTTGTTTTTTTACGAAATTTATTTTACACATGTCTAATACCAGATTTAAACATGTGTAAATCCGGTATTACACATGTGTATAACTAGATTTACACATTTGTAAATACGAGTGGACGATTTTTAAAAAAAATATATATATATCAGTATGGTAGGTGTTAAAAATAAAAAAAATACTAAAATTAATGGTGAATTTTTTTATAAAAATAATATCGTGAAAAAAAGTTATAAACTATATGGCAAGGTTATCTTGTGAACTATTCTTTTTTTATGAGAACTTTAGTAACCAATATAAATCACATAATTAAAATTACATGCAAATCACATGTCATTTACACATTTCTTTAAAACGTTCATAACTTTTTTTTACGATATTTTTTCTTCAAAAAAATTTCGCTATAAATTTAGTATTTTTATCTCTTTAACGCGTAACATATTGATACACTTTTTAAAAAAAAAATCATCCACCAATTATTTACACATGTGTAAATCTAGTTATACACATGTGTATACCGAATTTACACGTGTAAATCCGGTATTACACTTGTGTAAAACAAATTTCGTAAAAAAACCAATTTTTTTATGAAAGAGGGAAACGAGAAAAATATTTTTGTGTTTTTTATGTTATTTTTCATTTTATAATTTTTTATTATTTTTTTAAATTACCATTTGTCATTAAAAACTAATGGCTCATATTGGTTCATAGAGTTCTCACTAAAAACATGAGTTCTCTTGAACCCTTCCATATATATATAGATGGATCATATGAAAATCATGTTTGTAATTGAAAATTTCAATCTTATTTTTTGAGATCATTATATATATATTAATTTAAACTCCAAGGAATGATGATGATGAAACGACTTACATATGCATAACTTGTATAAGTTACATTTACGTAACTCATAGTTGTACACTTGGTAACACGTATTTATGTCACACCCTCAATTTCAACAAACGGGGTATTACCGTTAGGCGTGTGACATACCAGGATCTCAGCCACTAGTTACACCAAACGACACATCAATTACAAAATATAATTATTCGTTAACGTTTGAAATTTCCAAAACAGAGTTATTAATGTAACCATAAGAATAGTTGCGGAAGCATAATCAATCTTAATTTAAAAGGCGCAACACGAGCATACCAATTGAATAAAGTTCATAAAAAAATGTAAATGTTCATTCGACTCGTATGACGATAAATGCATGAATGAGACGTTCCTAATCGTGCGCATCTTGAGAATCTGAAAGAAACATGCTAAATTGTCAATACAAGGTTGGTGAGTTCACATGTTTTGATAAACAGAACATAAAAGTAACCGATACAGTAAACAAAGTAATATCAGTAGATAGCTAGTCTACTTAACAAGTTACATAGTGTATGAAGTTCGCAACCGAAGCTGACAATGTAAATAAAGGCCTCGGCTGTGGCTACCAAACCACAGCAACAAAAATTAGGTCAATCAAACACCCGTTCGACCTTCAGTCGTGCTAGCGCGACTAGCTCGGTGGGGTTTGTCAAACCCAGTAGATCTACTCAGAATTACCTAGCTAAAGAACATACATTGACGGTTCGAAATGTGACGACTTAAATTGATACAACATTAGTAATCATGCGATAATTACAGTATACTGATCAAATGAATGAACTTTTAAAAGGAACATGTTTCTTTCCCCCGAAAAGAATCATAAGTAAAGTGGGGTTGTAAATTCACCTTGAATGCACAGCAGTACGTAAATGTAAGCACAATTGATTGGGTTTCGATTTACCTGAATTTCATTTAATATATAATTAACATTAATTATTTAATATTAATAGAAGGATTGTAAGGTTTTGCGATTCACGACTCGGGTACGGTGCACGTTATCGATTGTTCCCATTCACATGTAGGCACACTCGGTTCCAAAACACCATAGACGTATAGAACCCAAATATTATTGCTTATACTAGATCATGTGTAAAGGCACTATTTATACATTCTAATTATATGACTTTTTATAATAAAACCCATACGTTTTAGAAATGCGTAACGACTAAATCATAACACACTTACATACCCTAAATAGATATACATACCGAACACACACAATATTGAGATATATATATATATTACACAAGACATAATATATATATACATATAATGTACAACTCACCACTTCATAACCACTACACAAATGCATACCATGAATTTAAATTAAGCACTCACCCACTGCCCATACATGAACACATACATACCTAAATCATAACATACATGCTTAACACCCATACCCAAACATACCTACCCGTTGCCCACGATGAATTCATCTCCCACAAGAGTTACCAACACAACACCAAGCCATCATGCAACCGTCTAACCCATATTTATATATATATATATATATATACATGCTTGAACACACTCATACACAGCCACATACACATAGCCATACACCCGCGCCCATTAACCCCAATCCGAGATTACCTCAAACGAAACCATTCAAAACCCAAACAACCCTGCCATCGAGGACCACATGAGTACCACGCACACACAACCAAGAAACATACGCGTACCCACACATAAGCACACTGAACCCTAATCGGAACAAGCACCAAATGCATGCACATACGGGCTACCGCCCCCACATATGACCCACCTACCATCAAGCACATTCGCACAACCACAAGAATGCAACTAAAAATACTAGCAGCAGCCAATCAATAACTGTAAATACATACAAGATCATGCATAAACAACTGAACGCATTTCATACACAACAACCTGAAGCCTTATTCGTGACGAACGCGAGTATTGACCAGAGAAAATCGTACCCGAAACCGAACGAAATTGAACGATAGAGAGAAGAATCATACCAAATGGGGCTGTTTCAGTTGTCGATCGAAGCTGTCTGTCGAATGCCAAGCACTCGCGGTTGCAAGCGAAGGAGACATCGAAGAGTGCACGGTTGCCGTCGGAGGTGATTGCCGTGGAGGAGGCTGCCATTGATGTGCCAAACCGGTTTAGGGTTGCAATAGGTGAGGGTGATGTTGGTTATGAAGTAGAGCCGAGAAGGGGGGCTGATATCATAAAAGGGAGTTAACTTTTACAAATTGCCATAATCATGCCTCAATTTCATATAATTTACATTTTAATGTTTCTAATTAGTTTGGTTAATTTAGGATTAAGTATTGGTAATAGGAATAAACATTTTCATTTATTAAATGAAATTGAAAATTATAATGTAGCGGATAGGGATAAGATAGCGGAAGCGATGCTAACCTAAAATTACGGGGAGTCACAATTTACATATACATAACCCCTACATATGTGTAACTCTTAGTTGTACACTTTGTAATACATACTTACATATATGTAACTTCTGCTTTTCATGGTTTTATTTATTACATGGTTTCCAATGGATCTCTCCCATATATATATATATATATATATATATATATATATATATATATATATATATGTATATATATATATATATATATATATATATATATATATATATATATGTATATATGTATATATATATAGTATATATATATATATATGTATATATATATATATATATATATATATATATATATATATATATATATATATGTTAGGATCAGTATAGAATCATTTTTAATTTTTAGAATCATAAACCCACTGATTTACATAAATGTAAATTAAATCTGGTAAAACTTGAGCTATTTACATATGTTTATATCATACATAAACAATAAAATATGTAAAACAATTAAATATCACAAACTTTAACTTACATTATGTAAATAAATGGTTTTTTTGGTTCCGAAAATAAAAAGTGATTTTGTAATAATCCTGGTTTTGTAATGATCCTGGCTATATATGGATCATATATATAAAAACACATAAAAAGGGCAATAAATACTCACTTGATAAATATATGTGATTTGGTAATGATATAATGCTAGATTGGATACCAATAATTCCTCACGTTTTAACCTAAGGTTTGGTGTATTTTTGTTAGAATAGTAATGATTGAACGACTAAGTACGAATTAGGGTCTCAATTGGGATTTGGGTTTTAATAATTAGTTTAAAATAATGTACTTAAAAAATGAAATAAATTAAATAACTAAGATTGAAAATGATAATGAATAATTTGTGAAATTATATTATTAATATTATTTAATTTATAATAATTGATTAACTAAAGGTTGTGTATTAAAGTGTGAAAAAGAAATAGTAAATTTAATAATTAATTATGATATAACTTGGTTAAAATAATTAATTGAATAGTTAATTATCTAAAGTATTTGTAAATATAGATTTAAAATAATTTGAAATAATTTAAGTTTGATTTATAATAGTTTTTATAACATTTAAAAAATAATTTTTTATAACTTTTTTTATTTTTTAAAAGATAATTGAATGTAAAAATTATATCTTTAAAAAAATCTTTAAAAATTAATTTAATAATTTACGAAAATGTTTTAGTTAACAAACTAATTTTTATATTAATTTAATAATATAATAATAATTTCTGAATTTCGAAAATGATAACAAAATGAGTTTCAAAAATTAAATGGGGGTGCCCGGGGTCAAACCCGGGTCCCCTGTGCGTGTGTCTTGTGGTTTAACCAGTTGGGCCGACGCCCATGTCTGTTTGGAATCAATTAGAAAAGTTTAAAAACATTTATTAAGCAAATCCCAAATCGCATGAACCTTAGATATCGAATTGGCTCAAATTAAACCCCAATTCAATTTTGTTGATCAACAAAAGGTTAGGGCGTTTAATCCCAACCTAAAATCGAGTGTATGTGTGTGCTTAATTGCCCGTATTGATGGATGATTTGGATAGAACGAGATGTAGAATAGTCGCGACCGAGATGATGTCAAATGAAGTTGATCCTTGGTGATTTGATTCAATTAAAGGATTAGGAAGCTTTTGTAACACCAGACCTTTCACACCACCAATATTATCCGCTTTGCCCACGAGGAGCTCATGGATTTGTTTTTGATTGCCCGGGTGAAAACTTCCCTGGGAGGTCACCCATCTCTGGATTGCTGCCACCTTAGCACGCTTAACTGTGAAGTTATCCTCTCATCCATAGTCAATACCCCCAAAACACGTTGGTGATATTAGATGCTAGACATTACTTATGAACCAGGAATCTCTCCTATCCACAGCCGATGTGGGTTATATGTAGGGTGTCACAATCACCCCTATTTGGACTCATCGTCCTCGATGAGCCCGAGAAGTCACCATCTCGGTGAGGCATGTCCCACATCCTGAACGGCACAGGAATGGCTCTGATACCATTCTGTAACACCCGGCCTCTCACACCACCAATATTGTCCGCTTTGCCCACGAGGAGCTCACAGATTTGCTTTTGGTTACCTAGGTGAACACTTCCCAGGGAGGTCACCCATCCCTGGGTTGCTGCCACCTGAGCATGCTTAACTGTAGAGTTCTCCTCTCCTCCACAACCAATACACCCAAAACGTGTTGGTGATATTAGATGCCAGAAATTATTTATGAACCAGGAATCTCTCCTGTCCACGACCCATGTAGGTTATATGTAGGGGGTCACAGCTTCTGACAGTGATGGCGTGTATTAAACTTCACTCAATTTTGATTGGTATTGCTTTGAACATGGATGTCGACTAAGTTGCAGGTGCGATGAAGAAGATGATGACCGAAGTCTGTGTGAGTGGGCTCGATAAGTGAAATTGGGTGTTCGTATAGTTAAATGGGATGGATTAGATGATTTTCCCTCTGTCAATAGAGTCTGTTTCGTGCCGAATAGTAATGACTTTAAGTTGGGGTTTCGGTTTCGAGTGCACAGGCATAACAGCTGATTAAATTCAATTGAAACGGGTCATATGTTCGAATCATACATGCGAGAATTAGGGAACCGTTTAATTGGGTTCAAATCGACGTTTTGGAAAGGTTTGGTGGTGGCCGGAGGGTGGCCGGAGGGATAGAGTCGACGGGGAAGGGGGAGGGGGTTTGGGTTTTCAAGCAAATTACAATTAGGTCCCTGAAGTTAATAAGGGTTGTTATTTTATGTTTAAAACTTTAAAATTAAATTTTGTGTATTACCATTTCAACCCTTAACTTTTAAAATCCTAATTTAAAAATAAAAAGAGTTATTTATAAAACATTTATAAACTTTATAAATTGTTAAACTTTGAAATTTAATTATTAATTTCAATTTAATAAAAATGTATTTTATAAATTATAAAATTATAAATCGAGTAAATTATATAATATATGAAAATTAAATAATACAATTCACAAAATTAATTAAACAACACATTTATTACTTTTGAATAAATAAAACAAAAATATGTCTATTGTATGAAATCTCAAATGGGTTCGGGTTTTGGGTTTATATTTTTTTAAATGGAGCAAATGTTACAGTTACTAAACATAGTGTAATTTTCGTGCAAAGCGTACGAAGTCACCAGAGCGTGACACTTTTTTTTAGCGCAGGGGTAGTTTCGTCCGCGCTCCAATTAAGCATAAAAGGTACATAAATAGGCAAGTTATATTCAAAATTACGCAAGTTATATCTATTATTACGCAAAGAAAAATTACTCACGTTATAAAAATATAATCACGCAAGTTATATTTATAATTACGTAAGTTATATAATAATTGCGCAAATTATGTTGATAATTACACATTGATAATCACGCAAGTTATACGCTCAACAAATAAATATTTTCTTAAAAAATGTATTTTTTTTTAAAAAAAAGTATAGCAATACTATACTCATAGTAAAGAGGATAAAATGCTTATTTTTTATGGTGTATTTTTTTTAAAAATAATACAATATGAAAAAGTTATATGTGTTTAAAAAACAGAGAAAGTTAAAAAGATCAACAATTATAGGCTATTTCCAATTCTACCCCTTCAGAACACATTTCTTGCGTGATTATTAAATCTTAAGTCTGAACCGTTTATCTCTTAGATAATTGATCTTTGTTGTTTCGTACGATTCGCACGAAAACAACACTTTGTACCGTAAACTATATATATATACATACATATATATATATATACATATATACATATATATATATACATATACAATATACATATATATACATATATATATACATATATATATATATAGGAAAGTATTATGAGAAAAACAATAGTTATGCGAAAATTATAGAAAACCACAGAAATCAATAACATAATTCATAACTTTTTTTTCTTTTAATTATTAAAAGGTTACTTAATTATTTGTTACATATATGTTGAACATAAATACGAGAATGAAGAGTATTAGTTATACGTAACACTATGTCGAATGAAAAATGGTTACGTATATGTCATCTATGTGTGACGTATATGTAAAACTATGTTACGTTTTTCATTTGGCCCATACCTTATCAATATAACACACACACACCCATATAAAGCGAGTAGTGATAAAAAATTTTATAAATTATGTGATCAGTTTTATTGGTTTTTTTTAGTTTTCACATAACGATGTGGTTTATTTAAAATCACTCCCCTATATATACAATGGCGAAGCTTGGTAGGGGCCAGGGGGGGCACCCGCCCCCCCTCTTTTTTTAATCAGTAGTGTAAATTTTCGGCTCGTTAGTGTAAATTTTCGTCCGATAGTGTAAAAATTTCATATATATAGGGTTCGGCCCCCCTAAAGTAGTTTACATTCGCCCCCGCCCCCCTATGGTGTGGTTCAAGTTCCGTCACTATATATTACACTCCTTTATGTATCTTAGACTAGGAGAGACAAAACCTGAACCTGCTTTACGCACTTGTTGAAGGGCTACTTAATATTGACGATGTTGCTAGGTCAAACACGTTACTTTCTTGATTTATAAAAAAAACTTGGTGGGTTGTACAAATAGTTTTCCTTTTTTATTAAATTATTTTGAGATATTTATATTTTACATTCTTAAATATTGTAGCTGAAGACTTTAGTAACGATGTAGAACTTTAGATCATTTTGTTTCGATCATAATATTATTGATATATAATCAATGATCAGTTATATGAATACGAATTCACAGGACATTAAAATTCTTTCGTTCGGGAAGAAGAGAGTATAGCATTTTATATACCAAAATTCATAAGAGGCGAGGCATGGTTGAGGTAACAACTACTCATGACGTAACACACCACCTTCTAGGCATGAGAACAGGTGACACCGTGATATGTGAGTGTAGTCAGAAACATTGCCCATAATGTTGTGCTTATTATACTTAATACAAACATTGAGGCATGAAAAATTTTCTAATTAAAACTAAGGGTTGACTAAATTTCCATCACCCTTTTAATTTCCATCTTAATCTACTACCACTGAAAACATCAAATCAGTGGGCACAAATTTATCTTTTAGTGTGAAAATATGTTATATAACTCATGTCACAACTTAAATATTGGGTGCAATAATTAAGTTAAAATCAATGGGTGGCGAGTGTGTTTAGCACAACCCATACTAGATCTTTTGATTTGTATTTATTTAACGTAAATAACTTTTTACATGACATTAATTTAAAAAAAAATACACCATAAATCATTAAGTAAAAATTATTTTGTTATATATAGTACTAGACTAGAAACCCAAGTAATAACGGGTTAAAAATATAAAACTATATAATTCATAAATGTATAATTATTTCGTATGATTAAGTTATGTATTAAATTAATAATGAGAAATAAAAAGTTATATTTTTTAGTTATAAATTCGAATACTTCTTTGGATAATATAAACATACAATTGACCTATGTAAGTATATCAATATATGTTTTTTTTCTTTTTAATCTTTTTAAATTGAATTTTATTTGGCTATAAAAGTATGTATGATTTAAAACAATATAGTATTATTAACAATGAAAAAAGAAAAGTTATATTTTTAAGTTATAAATACTCGAATACATAATATAACATACAATTGACCCGTGAAAGTATATCAGTATATGTTTTTTAATTCTTTTTAACTTTTTTTAAATTGAATCTTATTTGACTATAAAGGAATGTATAATTTAAAACAATATAGTATTATACAATTTAGTTGATAATATAATAAAATTAAATTTAAAACAAACTGAATTATTATTTAGTTTTTTAAAATAAAACCTTTGAAAAATAATATATTAGTTTAGACGGTCATTTTTTAGAAGTAATAGAATAGTGTCATGTGACATTGTATTTACTTCATATTACATACTAAAGATAATTATAACAATAATGTTTTTAAAATTATTATTGTGTTTTTTACAGATAAGTATTCACTAGTAAATTAATTATTACTTCTAGTAATTCAACAAATAATGAATTATTACTTCACCGGTGGTAGCTAAATAGTTTTCTTATGATTTCTAATTGCTTAAGAGCGTTCACATCAGATTTATCCTTCATCTATATAACTAAACTAAAAATAATTTTTTAATGATATAATATTTTGTTATACATTTATCCTAATATTTTTTTTCTTATTCACTCACAAACACTCACTAAAGAAAGTGGGTCTATAGCAACGAAAATATTGAAAAGTTAGGAAACATAGATTATGTTCAACATAAATATGTATTTTTTAACTTTAACAAATAACTTACAAGACTCGCAACCTGTTGGGATCCTATTTGGATCCTCATGCGGAGGTAGATCCCCGCCATCCCCACCATGTCCTCGGGCAATATTGTTGACATGCTTCAACAAAAATAGACAATAAACATTAACAATATACCTATGCAAAGATAATAACATTAACAATAAACACATACAAAAATAATTATGTTGTAAATATATAATAATAAACATAACAATAAACCTAAACAAAATTAATAAACATACTTTCAATTGGAATCATCACTACAATAAAGGGTATCTACTGGATCATCTTCTTCGTCGTTTTCGTTATCATCATTTATATAATCTTCCAGGAGATTTAGGCCCGGGAATAAGCAAGGTCAACATAAAAGAAGACTCTTTCATACATAACCATGGTGGTGTTATATGTTGTCAACACAATTGGCCACATACTGTAAGATTGACTCATGTTACCGAATGGATTAAAACCATCCGCAGCCAAACCCAAACGTACATTTCGGGGTTCTTTGGCAAAATCATGAAATTTTTCATCAAAGTCTTGCCATGCCTTCCCATCAACTGGATGACGTATCATACCATCCGTTGAGCGTCCAGTATAATGCCATGTCATTTCTTTTGCTGTGAATCTCGAGCTATACATTCGTCGAAGTCGGGAAGTTAAAGAAAAGTAGCGCAACACTTTTTGAGGTACTTTCTTCCCCTTTGTGTTTTTGTCAACCATCTACTCTCGTTACAAACCGGACAATTTTGCATCATCTCATTTTCTTTCCAAAATAGAGCACAATCGTTAATGCAAGCATGGATAGATTCATATCCTAACCCAATCTTTCTTAATCTCTTCTTAGCTTCATAGTATGAGGCTGGAATTTGATTTTCTTTAGGAATGCAACTCTCTCAAAAACTCTAAAAGTTGGTTAAATGAACTATCCGTCCATTTGTTGATAACCTTGATATGCATTAATTTTGCTAAAAAGTTTAAAGAAGACATCCAACTACAACTGCGGTATAACTCGGTATTCAGCTCCTTAAATAATGCATCAAACTCCAGGTCAAAACCAGTTTCACCTTCGTCTACATTTCTTCGTTAATATTCTGCTCCGCCATAACATCATCAATTACATCAAACATCTCATTATTTGTTGCTGGAATTGATTTTCTTGGAGGAAAAAGGTATTTTATTTCTGAAGCACGTGGATGTTTCTCACCATAATAAGTACACGTCTTATATGATTGTAGAAACCCATTGTCATGTATGTGGGCATAAATGATATCCAGATCCTGCCGACCCCATTGCAGCATCGTTTACACGGACAAAAAGATTTTCCTAAACTATCGACATGGTTCTTGGCAATTTCCAGAAAACTACGAAGACCTTTATAAATTCCGGAGAACTCAATTTCGCAATTTAATCCAACTCTTATCAATTGTCATATCTATGGTATTATAAAACATGGAAATACAACTTTATCAATTAACATATACACAAAGATGTACTAACATTAAATTCATATACACTTACATATACATACATACAAGCATAATCACAACACATAATCACTTACAAGTATACAAACATACAAATATACAGCATACCTATACAATTACAAAAATACAAACATACTTACATACAAGTATACAACATACTTACATACACAATTACAAAAAACAAACATATAATATACTAATGAACAAACTATAAACATAAATACATACAAACATTCACATACAAAATTTACATAATTACATACATATAAACATATACATAAACAACTAAATACATCAAACCATATACATATAAATTAACACATATAAAAATACATACACACTTAAAACCATGAAAATATATTGTGGCATTTCATCAAACACTTGGTATGCATAACCTAATCTATCATCAAACTTACATACACTAACATTATATACACTTTTACAATCATACAAACCTAATCACAAACATATTCACTAAAAACACTTAAATCATAAGCTTTAAACGAATTTCATACCTTCAAATCTTTAAATCCTTTAATTTCAAGCTTTAAACTTTAATCTCACTTAAAACATAAAAATTTAGATAAAACTTATAAAAACAAGATTATATAACTTCATTATAGTAAAATAACATCATTCTTATCTTCAAACACTTTAATTTGATACCAAATACGCATATAAACCGAGATGAAAATCGGGAGAAAAATTGGGTTTTTGGGGTGAAAAAAGGGGCAGAAGGTCTGAAATGCGATTTAAGGGGTCTGCACTCTATAGCGACGACATGTCGTCCCTATAGAGTAAAAAAAGTCGTTCCTATAGAGTCAAAATTAAAAAAAAAAAAAAATCCTGTCCCGACGACATGTCGTCGGCACAGAGAAATTATTTGTTTTATATTTTTCATCTATCCCGACGACATGTCGTCGGGAAAAGTGAATTTTAAATTTTTTTTAATCTGTAAGTTGAGATAGAAAAAATAAAAAATTAAATAACTTCACCTGTGGCGACGACATGTCGTCGGCATAGGTATTTTCATAATCCCGCGGATTATTTTGCAGCCCGCCAACTCTATACCGACGGTAAGTCATCGGTATAGAGTTTGACCTGTCAAAAATCCCTATTACTATATAGCGACGACATCAATCTATATACCGATCTATACCAGCGACGTATCGTCGCTATTAGATGTCATCGGACAGACTAATTTGTTGTAGTGACTTTCAAAAAATATTAAAAAACTTATATGGATGAACAATGTTTTCTCTAATTATACAGATAAACAATATAATTTTTTCATTACCCACTCACAATCAATTACAAACATTTCTAATGATATAAGAAATACCCACACAATAATAAAATGAACTTATTGTGAATGCTCCAATAAGAGTTTTTATGAAGCCATCAAATCTTCCCTCTCTCCCCTCCCCCCAAGGTTTTTTTTTTCATATGGTATATATGATTTTCAAATCCACTAAATATTTAACAATCATTAATTACAAGAAAGAAAAAAGACTCTTTAGTCGTGATCTGATTAGTGGCAACAAGATATTAGATATATTAGATGATTATTAAAAAGTGTTTGAGCAAAAGGAGCGTGTGAAAAGATTGTAAAAGGCTTCTATTTATAGTCATACACAAAAAAAAAAAAAAAAAAAAAAAAAAAAAAAAAAAAAAAAAAAATTCTACTAGAGAGACAAACTACCTCAGCTCATCCGCGTTTGCTAGGCGTGGCGACGATAGTTTGTTCATTTCCATTACTTTTCTTGTGAATGTAGTTCATAGTAAAATCCGTGCTTTTAAACCTTATTTCATTACAATTCTCTAAATTTTTTGAGTTCCTAAAAAGTTGTTCAAGATTTGCAAACTTAGTAAATTCTTTTTTTTTATTAAAACAGCAAGTTTAGTTTTTTGGCTTTACGAAAGCAATTGATATGTTGAAAAAGATCTAAATATTTCAAGAGTATTCGTCTTTCATACAAAATCATACAAGAAGGCTTTCTCATTCATTTCAAAAACCAAAATTTAATTGGTTTCTCATTCATCTCTAAATTCTCAATATATCCGTTTAGTTGACGAGTACACTTGTTTACTATAACGATCTCCCTCGTAGATAAAAATTTTGTTACATACTCTTTCTTTTACAGATTTATCAGCAAGAAAATAAACGTAAACATTCAAACTCTAACATCTTTAAAATACAATCCTTGAAGGGACTAATCAAATGTATATGAAAGGAATCTATTCATGTGTGTAACCCATTGATTTGCATGTTACTTGGATCTTAATATGAGGATGGGATTCAAAGTTCAACACTCAAAACTTAAAGTTTACATTGGTCAATTCAATAAATAAGGCGTTGGGTTTAGTTTATACACTAGTTTAAGGTTTGCAGAATACGAGCCATAAATTCTGCAGTAGAATCAAAAGACATGAATGCAATATATACGAAAAAGCAACAAAATAAATTTTCAAAGGGGCAGTCCCCAATGAGACGCTCGTTTTAATATATTATTTGCATTCCTCCACTTGGTAAAAGAGAAAAAAAGGATGGTGTAATGGTACTAATACCTCTGTAAGAGTTGGCAGATTCAAATCTTGTTTCGACTAGTTGTGTCATAATTTAGAAGCTATCTATTCAACATAGGTTACGATTTATTTGATAATGTTGTTAGCAAGTACTGATGAGTTCATGGAATTTTTAGTATCTAGTTATACATGAAATAAGAAAAATAGATGTGTGAATAGTGCTGCAAACAAGCTCAGTCGAGCAAGGGTGTGCTTGGACTCAGCTCGTTTTGAAACCAAGCCAAGCATACTCGTTTATAATAAGGAGCTCAAATTGTGGGCTTGAGCTTGGTTCGTTTATAAATGAACCGAGCCGGCTCACGAGTCAACTTGATTATTTTTTTATAAATTATTATTTTTATTTTTTACAAATATTCATATATAAAGAAATAGGATTTTTTTTATATTTTCTTATTATAACTTGTTGAAACAATGTTAAAAATGGTTTTTTTTTAATAAATTACACTTATTATTTATATTTTTATACTTAGTTTTTTTATTAGAAAATATCAAAATAACCATACGTGTATGGTTTATTTAACTATTATGCCATAATATTGGTTTATAATACATGCTTTAATTTACACAAGCAATGAGCAAGCTAACACTTTAGCGGCGACATGAGCAATAACGGCGACACCTATATCGGCGACAGTTTTAGCGGCAACATATTGCCGCTATTCTTTGTAGTGTAACGAGTGATCTAACAAACCAAGTACCTAGCAACCACGAGTTAATCTGACCTTGGCTTAAGCTCGACTTATTTACAAAAGAGCCAGCTTCTAGCGAGTTATTTTCAAGCTATTTTCAAACAAGACGCAAACTTTTTGACTGGTTTGCGTTAAAAAATTAAAAGTCGCATATCTAACGTAATCTTTGATTTACCTGTTCATATTGTTAGTAATCTATTGACGAACTCACGAGTTTATCAGTTAAATGTGAGGGAAAAAAAGAAAAAAAAAGGAGGTGTGAACGCTAAGAAGTTCTCGATCTCCTCATATTTTGACACTTAAGTATTCCTAGGCCATATACTTGTATTAAACGCAACGTATCCTTCTTGGATCAAAAGGGCAAATCTTGATATCAATTTATTTTCCTTTATTAGCGGTCATTATTCTCTTCACATCTGTGGGGTGGGGTTGTGTCAGTAGGTATTCAAGCTTTGGGTAATTTTTAGTACTTTGGATTGTGATTGCTAACTGTTCTAGTCTCTCTCTCTCTCTCTCTCTCTCTCTCTCTCTCTCTCTCTCTCTCTCATACACACACACACATTTACACACACACTCACTCTTAATACTTGTAATTAATGCTCATCCCTTCTTCCACCTATCTCACCTCCTATAAATAGTTAACCCTAAACCCTTTCTACATATGGATTTTTGAAGAGAACCCTTGATAGCTATGGGTCTCTAAAGAAAACCCTTCATAGCCATGAGTCTTTGAAGCAATCCCTTCATAGATATATGTGTTCTTGAACAAAACCATTCATAGCTATGGATTCTTTAAAAACCCTCTTTTCTATTTCCATCTTTTAACATACAAGTTAATCTTTTACAACTTTCTTGCTCTTTATATTATATCTAATCAACATATCTACCTTAACCTTTCACTTTTGCTGGAGAAATGATAGCAGATCTCAAGTGACAGTTAGTTCTGCTGTTGGAGCATCATCAAGATTCACAAAAGACTCAACTTTTAGGGTTTCATAAGCTTTTCTTGATCTTTTATTTAAGAAGAAAAAAGAAAGTGATTTATGGGTCCCTTTGGTGGTTTGAGAATCTTGATGATGCTGCAGCGGCAATTGCTGGCTAATAATATTGTTAATACTGGATTATGGTAAGTGGTGATCATAGATTTGATCTTATAATTACCCTTAATTAGTGGTTTAATTTCTTGCAGGTTATTTATTCTTTGTTGCTTTTTGGACCACTTCTTGTCTTCTTGGTGTTAGACCACAAACCACAGGTGTGAAGTGTTCATGGGCTGTGCGTAGCCCTTGTGACATTGAAGTCTACGAAGTTTAGGGTTTTGCTATTATTAAAATGTCGTGTGTTAAAAAATAAAAAATCTAAGTCTTTTATTTATCTCTTTCATGAAATTAATTGTCATGACATGTTTGAGATCTCTGTGTGGGGAAATCTTTCAGGTGTTGCAGTGGTATAAGAAACAAATCTCACCTGATGAATTGATTTTTTTTTTTTTTTTTGAAAGGCACCTGATAAATTGATGAGTGTGTATTATGAGTAGCTAGATTAGCAAGTTGTACTGTACAAATGTAAATCATAGGATGCTTTTCTCGACATGATGGTCTACTTTGTGTTTTGGATTTGCTATGTGAAGATATCCATTAAGTCTAATCTATTTATTACTAGATTTCCATTGTCATTTCTGTTTAATTTCTTTGACTTCTTGCAAGTACTAGTTTGACCGTTACTAGGTATATTAGGGTTCTTCAAGAGAAATAAAAATACACAAAAGTCGTGGATTAAGATTATGGGTCCAAAATTTGCTAGAAAGATGGTGTGTGTGCTTTCATATTGTTGGTTCTCTTTAAAGTTAAAAAGTATATATTTGGTCAATTTGTTTTCTAATCATGATTGTTATATATTGTAAGCAATGAAACCTTCACAACATGAGGTGAAACTAGACAACAAATCTTTCATGAACTTTCTCATCTCTTTTAAGTTGCTTTGTATTAAATTATGTTTTTAAGGGTAAATTTAGACACCCAATAATCAAGTCTTGAATTTACACCATGTGTTACGACGAACGCTGAACCCTCACCACTTGGGAGAAACACCATCACATTTTTGTAGAGTTTTTCTCTAAAATGTGTAGATGAAAAAATAGTTATCAAAATGGTATAGTTGTAAAAATATTTATCAAAATGGGTAAACCTACTTTATTTTTTATATTTTGTTTTTAACTGAAATTTTTTTACAACACATTCACATTGGTGATTCAAAATGGGTAAATCAAATTGTGTATTTGATATAATAACTAATAGTGAATCGATTTTTTTCAACATTTTGTTTGTGTTTGATATAAAAAAGATCAACTTTTAATGTTTTTATTTTTTAGTTGATATCAAGAATTCAAATTGAACGAATGTTGACGGGCTCCATATGAGGTCATTTGTGTGTTGACAGCTGAATCATGATTTTACTCTACAAATAATTTGACAAACTGTTGTGATGCGCCTCGGTTAATGGATTTTTATTTGTCAAACGTTAAATGTATAATCATATATTTTTATGAAAAAATTAAATATATTAGTTAAAATTAAAGAAATATAAAGAAAAATATAAAAGATAAGAAATAGAATAAAAATATATTAGTTAAAGTTAAAATAAGAAAATAAGAAAAAAAATCCAGTTTGATAATTTAGAAGAAAAAAGAATAATAGACATCTTAAAGATAAATAAATAAAAAACACCTAATTTGATAAATAATTTTCGAACTACACCTGTTTCGTAAATATTTCTTTTTGCGAATACACTTTTTAAGAAAAAACTACCCATTAGGGCCCTTTGGTATCATAATAAATTATAGAGATCTAAATTTCATGGTCAGTGCTTGGCCTTTTACCCTTTCAGAAAAGCTTAATTATGAGCTCACGTTTGTGGTAAATATGAATATATCCAGTACTTACTTTTTATTCTTACAATTTAGTGGTTCCTCAATTCCTTTCTTTTTTTATTCTTACAATTTAGTGGTTCCTCAATTCCTTTCTTTTTTTTTCTATCTTAATCACTTTACAAGGAATTTGTTATAGGTATTTATTAATTATACGAGTACGTATAGATAGTAGAATTCTAGAAGATAATATTTTGGTTTGGTTTAGAGGCTAAACTATGTGCTGTTACATAATATGAGATACTGTCCTGTCAATTGTCAAATATAACTCAGATTAAAAACGGAATATAATGTTTTAATTGTTGCATTTCGAAGACACAGAAAGCAGTTTCTTTGTAAAAGCTCATTACTTTTTATGCTCCAAAAAAAACACAAAATAAAGTAATAGAAACCAGTTTGCAGTACCAACTGGGTTCATGAATCTTTCTAATACAACCTGATTAATTTATAGAAAACGAGGTGTGGTAATAGCTTTAGTGACAGATTACTGATGGTTTTGTTGATGGATTTTAAATGACAGATCACCGAAGGATTTTAGTTCCGATACATATATATATGCCTTTTACCGACAAATTATTGATGTCCTTAAGTTTTTATTCAAATAAATTCGCCAAGGATTAATGACTATTTTATTTTTTTGAAAAGTTTGGAGCGCATTTCCTGTCATAAATTCGCTGTTAACATTCTTATAGAATTGAAGAGAATTGATTTTTTAATTCTATTTTTTCAGTTTATAAATATATTTAAAAGCACATTAATATATAAAGAAACAATCCAATTAAACTAATATTTTTTACAAATTCACAAAATTACTCAAACTTTTACAACTTATTCATAGTAAATTTTCTTCTAGTATTTAAAATTACGCTGCATCGAAAAATACTTTCTCTTCTACTTTGCAAACTACAACATCCAACAAGGTCGTTTGAGAATTTAAGGTAAAGTAGTGAGACACAATCTATAAAGTACATCATACAAAATTTGAGATGCTCCGAATCATGTATTTTGATTAAAAAAAATCTTATATAATTATCCATACCAGATAAGATAAACTTGATATAATGTTTTGTTAATTTGTTGTCCAGCATAAGAACAAAGAAATCTTTACCTTCTTATCAAGCCTGGGCTATAGCAGATTGTAACAATTCAATAATAAACCAACATAAAATTACCTTTGCCATATTTACAAATAATATTGACATAAAATGTTATTGGGTTTTTAACCAACCATTGCAGTAGGGCTGCAAATGAACCGAACGAACACGAACAATGTTTTGTTCGCGTTCGTTCGTTAAGAAATATACTTGTTCATGAACTGTTCACGAACACTTACCGAAAGAGATTTTTTGTTCGTGTTAGTTCATAAAAAAATGAACATGTTCATAAACTGTTTACGAACCTTATCGAACGCAAATTAACACCATCAAAAGCAAACGAACACAAACAACTGTTTATGAACATGACGGACACAAGAAGCTTATGAACATAAACAATACAAATTATTATAGATTTATTTTAGAATAAAATTTACATTTCATTACAAACATTACACAAAATCAATCAAAAATAAATAAGTACTTAACATAAATATTAAAAAATATTTGATATAATAGTCATAAAATAACTGACACAAAAATTAAGAATATAAACGAACACATTATCGAACGTTTACGAACGAACATAATCGAACACATTATCGAACGCTCACGAACATAAATGAACGAAAGCGGCTTGTGTTCATGTTCGTTCGTTGTTCGTTCATTTAACTAAACGAACGAAATTTTCTTGTTCGTTTTCGTTCATTTACTAAACGAACAAACATAAACGAACTTTCTGCCGAACGGTTCACGAACTGTTCATTGAACGTTCAGTTCGTTTACAGTCTTACATTGCAGAAAAAAGGCACTCTATATACTAATTTATTTACCTATCTACATCGCAGTTGTGCTCCATTAGGGTCTGCATAATCCATTTTTCTTAAAATCCCACATAAGTGGTCAAGTAATGACAAATGAGAATAAATAAATCAGTACCAAATTATCAAAATATTAATTTAGTGTCAATTTCTAAGTACTGCAAAAGAAATATTATATTAGTGTCAGTATGTAGGTGTGAACACCCTGAACTGCAAAAGGAAAAGAGACCTTTCAGTTTAAGCAAAGGTACCAACATGAACACCAAAACCAAATTTTGTAAAGATTTATCGTTTCTTTTCAAGTCTTCAACAACTAGATCATATAAAAGTTCTCAAGAAAAGTTGATTGTAAATTAAGATAACTTTTTTAAATACTGTAAAAAACTTAATACTAGCTTGACTAAATTAAAGTTGAACTTTCCATCCACCATGGTGATATACACCATGAATAACTTATTATAACTAGAAGTTTCAAACTACTAAAGTTTAGAATTTTAAAAATTGTTCTTGTTATAAAAAAAAAGATTAGATATTGTAAACAGACAACCATAACATATTCCTTTTCCTGTATTTGCAATCAAATAGGAGAAGGATGTTATGTTATATTACAAACCTCACCACACAAGTGTAACTTAACACCCGTATATGTTTTAGAAGTCGATATAATAATAATTTCATAACGCAAAACTATTTTGACAAAATTGTCCCATAAAAATTCCCTTTAAACATATTTAACGGAAGTGATTAAGCAAAACAACATTACATTTATATGCTAAATTTTGTTTATGGGTGGGGCTTAACTGCTAGTATACTATATAATGATATATACTATAAAACCGATAGTATAATAAGCGGTCATCCCAAAAGTATGATTGTCTTTGACCCCAAAACTTGTATGCCTTAACTATCCTAAAAGTGTAGGGTTTAATCTTGACAAGTCAATGTTGGGGATTTCTTAATAGAGCAATGACCGGATGATTCTGAAGTCGTGTGATTTTACTTTCAGACCAAATAATTGGAGTGTATATCAATGATTTGACCGCATAAAATCAGAATTGATTCAAAAATTCGTATGAATTTTGGATATTGTGTGTAATTCGAGTTTTTCTCTTGTTCTTTTCTTCTGGACTATCAATCCCAACATAAACGGGATTGAAGTTTTCCAAGATAACTGCTATACGTTTTGAACAAACTACACCTTTGGTCCCTCAAGTTTTCCCTTGGACCCAGCCAGGGGCTGCCGCCCCTTGGACCCCGCTTCTCTCGGGGGCGCTGCCCCCGAACCCCCGTTAGTCTCAATGACATTCAATGAAGCTAAATATTCAACAAACCTCCCCCATTTTAGTGTATTATTTAAATAACTAACTAATTCACAGCAACCAAACAAACTAATGCAAATGAAATATCTTGACGATTGAATTTCACATTAGTATATTACACATTCCAAATATTCCAATATCATGGTGTCACTTAGGATTGAACCCTTAATATCAATATTGAATACATGAAGATAATATACACATCAGTTTACATACATAAATCTTACTTGACATATTCTTTTACTAGCTTATGTCCCTATCCTTCATAAGCATATCAAAGCCAAGTCCTAGTTTCTTGAAGCAGCTAAACTTCATGCTCATATAGATAGATCTTTTATTATTGCACATTCCTTAACTTGTAGATCTGAACACTTACCTTTGGGATAATTTAATGTTGTGTTCCAAACTCTAGATGTAAAGCCTTCCACATTAAATTCTGCACCTAACGTCATATTAGGTGGGAATTGGGTATCTTAACATGAGAGTTTTAGATAGACTTTAACCCCAATCCCACAGTTGATCCTTTCACGAGATCTCTACTTAACCTTTTGGTTAAATGATCAGCCAAGTTATGCTGAATTCTAACATACTCAACAGATATGACACCATGTATAATGAGCTCACGAACTATGCTGTGCCTCACACCTAAGTGTCTTGACTTGCCATTGTAAACTTGACTATAAGCCTTAGCCAGTGTAGCTTCACTATCACACCTGATAGATATGGGAGCCATTGGTTTTGGCCATAATGGAATCTCATAAAGTAGATTTCTTAGCCATTCAGCTTCATTACCAGCCAGGGGCTCTGCCCCTAGACCCCGCCAGGGGCTGCCGCCCCTTGGACCCCGCTTCTCTCGGGGGCGCTGCCCCCGAACCCCCGTTAGTCCTGATGACATTCAAACAAGCGTGCATTCTTGTTTGAATGACACACGCAATCTTTAATTACACTAAAATATTCAACAGTCAAGTTACGGGTGACGGGTCATCAGTAATTTAATCATATGTTTTAATTTAGTCATGTAGTAAGTTGGTGTTTTATTAAGTTAAAATAGTGATTTAGAAGGTTATTAGCAGTGGGAGTCAAATTGTGGGGTAGTTATAAGTAAGTAAGAGTCATTAAGTTTCACGTCCTCTATATATATTTTAAGTTAATAAATGAAAGAAAATAGCCAAAGTAGTGAAGTTCTCTCTGTTAGTGTGTGTTTTTGTGTGTGATCTTGGGTTGAAACCAAAAAATGTATCAAACTGTCTTTATAAACATCCATGTTAAAAACTGTTGATTAAAGTTTTATTGTATCGAAAATATCAAGTCGGCATGGCCTAGGCTGGTGAGTGTACGTTATTAGAGTCTAATCTCTATTCCATGTGGGCTGTTATATTATTTGGTTTATGACCATTAACTAGTGGGTCAAAACTTGTATTATGTAGTGGGCTTGTAGCCCAAGATATGGTTAAAGTGACAAAGTCCAGTCGGTTTCTTACCCATGTCATAGTCAACAAAACACATACACACCAAAAGAAAAAGAAAAGAAAAAGAAAACGAAAAATAAAACACATAGGTCGGGAATAGATTATTTGTTTACCCGGGTCAAAAGGATTTTTGTGTGGAAGCTAGTGATTGTGAGAATGAATTATATATTATATTTGTTTCTGGAAGTGAAAACTACTAGCTTGATGCAAAATAACCGTCAGATCAGAGATAAAATCTCGGTCTTTTAAGTCGACAATTAGAATTTCAGAAAGGAAGGTTACCAGTAGTTTTTATAGCTCCCTTTTAAATAAAAAATTGAAACTAACGCGCCTCTACTATAATGCTCTGTTTCTTTATATAAGCTCTCTTTCTTTATATACATGGTTTTTTCAAAGAAATTTTAAATTTTAAATAAATACTTTTGTTTGTGTAACATTTAATTTTTTAAAAAAGTGATTATAAACAATATGGCAACTTATTAAAAAAAATGTAGACAATAAAAATAATATTTGGTTACCGTTTAATTCGACCCCACCTTCCCACTTTTCCATGTTTTTAGACTTTAGTACAATGTCGGTTACTCATTCATGAATCATGGATTAGGTAGTTAATTAACTACATTTATACATAGTTTGTTTAAAAGGTGAGTTTATTCTATAAATTGTATTTTGCTACAAAGTGTTAGAATACACAATGAGGTTAAAAGAGTCACAAAAAAAATTATATCTCACAATCTAAATCGAATTTCAAAAAAGTAATCCGGAGTTCTGTTTCTCTCGTCGTTCTCTTTCGGAAAAAAAATAAAAAAAAAAAATTCATTGTGTCTTTTATGACACAATGACGTCATTGTGTCTTTCATATTTTTCATAATGACACAATGACGTCATTGTGTATTTCATAAATGACATAATAAAAAAACGTTTATTTTTTTTATTTTTTTATTTTTCATTTTTTTTTGTGAGGACGGCTAGAGGAATAAAGCTCGGAATTACTTTTTTGAAATTCGATTTAAATTGTAAGATATAATTTTTTTGTGATTTTTTTTTACTCATTGTATCTTTTCACACTTTGTAGCAAAAATATACTTTTTATTTGAACTTCTTTCTTGTTTAAATATGTGTGTTTCGATTGTGGTTTTCTTCGTACACTTCTCCATTTTCACTTCACACTCTAGCCTAGGTCATTAGACATTATTATTCAAGACTTTGTTTGAAGATAAAGGTTTTCTTTACTGGTATGTTATGTCTTATATTTGCATTGTTATTACGTTGTGTTTTAAGTATGTAAACATGGTATTTGCAAAGTAATTGAAAACTTTAATCATTTTTAAGCAATTTAATCTCTTTCTTGAAATGCAGCCCATCATCATTTTGAAGACGTATTAAATAGGTATACATCTGAACTTCTCAAAATTTCACCATATTTTTACTATTAAAGTTTGAGAAAGTTAATACAATTGTGGGTTGCATACTATGTGAATGTAAAATGACTTGACACAGATAAAAGCATTTGTTAATTGACATTCTTTTCACAGGTAGATAATACTGACAAAACCATAACTATGTGTAACATGCTCTACTTATTTACTGATAACAATTGTTTAAAAACTATAAGTTTAGTAACGTGCAATTGATATAAAACGAGTAAAAGCATATGTTAAATACTTAAATGCCATGTTTCACAAGTAGATTACTTTTTATAATGTAGTTGCTTATTTTCTTACGTATAAAGGGGTAACTTCGCAAAAATAACCAAGTTATAGACTTATAGTAGTGTTCCAATTAGAGCATTAAGTTTAAAAAAATATTGTAATAAGTCATTTAGTTTTCATGTTTAACTTAATTAGAGGTTTTAACATGTTTTTTAGTATGTTTATTTTTGTTTAAGTTAGGGAAAAAAATTATGTTGATTAGGAATGGTGACGCTAATTTTAAGTTTTTTTATTTTCATTATAATTAATATTTTTTTTTAATTTTTTGTATAATCACATGTATTAGAAATTCCAACCCTCATATCTTCCCTTCCATTTTTTCCTTAACACAAAAAAAATCCGTTGATGATTCGATTTGATAGTTTAGTGATCTCATTTGAGCAAAGTATGTATGAGTAAACTAATGGAAACATATTTGAAACTTAATTATTATTCTGTGATATATTTTAAATTTTAAAAGTTATACTTTGATATTAAACGTCTTATATTTTAGTTGTTTAACACTAACTTCTTACCCTTACTTTATGGTTGTCTAATTATATGGACATTTATTGACTATTTATGTTAATGAGTTGTATTTTATCATAAATAAAATGGTTTTTGTTTAAAATGCAATTCAATATAGTGATATTATTATGGCATTGAATTACCTGGCCACAGCAAATATACTTTGCTAGTTTATGTTTGTGTGTGGAATTAGTGAAACAAGAATTTCATAAATGCTAGAGTGAAAAACATGCGTCTTTCAAATTCAATGAGATTCTTCAATCTCACACTATGGGTCAAGTTATAATTTAGATGTCTCACTTTCATCCTCTTAATTATCTAATATTAACAGATAATAAGAGATTTATCCATCATCATCACCTGCACATTGAGTATGCTTCGTGAAGTCTCATTATAAGCAAAATATTTAGAGTTGAACCAGGGTTTTTTTTAGCAATGGGTTTCCTTCTGAGGGGGTTGGGGTGCGGTCTCGGTTGGAAAACGGATAGAATGGGTCTGATTAAGATAACACCTATCATCCGAAGCAGAATCGCATATTTGATGTTAAAAAAAAAGAAGCGTAACAATTCAAGGGTAATACAGCTAGCCCACAATTGCACATAACCATACTAGATCATTCTTTAAACATGAATTTAGTAAAATACTTTACACACAGAGTGAACTCCCCATGATTGTTGGAAGTCATATTAGTTACTGTTGTGCTTCTTGAGCACGTTTGCATATCTTATTAAATGTTAGGATTCATCTGACCCCAATTGAATACTTGTTCTAGTATACTAACCCCTTAGTAAGAAGGTCGACTTATTTGAAATCAAAACTTACATAGTTCGCTTTGATTACATCAAACCTCATTATCAATACTTTATATACATCTAACTAAACGTATTTGGTCTGTTAGAACCATAGTTAGTCAATCAGACTTGCCAAAACACTATTTTGGCATTTTAAGTCTAAGATAACAAAAGAAACATCATCTTTTCACTAAATATCATCACTTTCACTCTTACATAAAGTCTTTTGGATCCAGACACATTTGATTAGTTATTTATTTTTAATCATTGTCATTATTTGGTTTTGACTAAAACATTATTTTTGTTCAAACTTCACCTTGAGTCAATATGAGTCAAATTTTCTCAAGAATTAACCGAACACATATCATGATTTAATAAGTTAGTTCTATCAAATTACAAGTACCATTTATGATGTTTCTATGGTACCCTTAAACTTCATAAATATATTCTCTTTCCAAAATATAAGTATTGAAGTCTAAACCCACCGAGAACTCAAAAGATGATGTTTTTGACTTTGCAACTATTCCAATCATCATGTATGATCCTTAACGAATAAATATTAATATCACCATCAACTTCTATCAACTTTATTACGTGGGTTATGACCGATCATAAAGACAAGAATAAAAAATTGTTTCTCCATAGTTTCCTTTCTTCTCCATCACACAAACCCCATGAAGTTTCTAGTAATTTTGACTAACTCATATGTGTCCTCCACTTAGATTCCCAAATTTTAACAAGATTTAATTTGTCCAAAATAAGCTCCCTAAGTCCAATTTGTTGAGCTAAGCCACTTAACTCACTATTTGCGTTTTGAAAAAACGTGACATCTTTCGACAATGTGCATGGTCCCCCTTTCACAACAATTTAAAACCGTACAAAAGGACAATAACCATAAGTGAGGAATAATCATTATAATGTAATCATACATTTAAGAATATTACATTAAAGTTTACAATGTTTTAAATGTGTGATATCATGTTATCGTTTAGTACTTTAACTTCTATGTAGTTAGTTTCTTGTTTATGTTTTCATTGGACTTTAGCTAAATCATCCACTATGTTACAAGTTGTTTGACCTTTTGATCCAATATATATAATGTACTATAATACACTCCAATGGTACATTCGTACGCTCATCCAACCATGCTTCATGAAGCACAACATGTGTAAATGTTGAGTTATTCCTCTTAATTACATAGTCGTACTAAATGCTATGTAACCATCCCGTCGATCTAGGATCCTTATACGCTTCCAAAAGGGATCTTTTACCATAAAACGTTTTTAAAAATTTGAACTCGTTAATTTCCCTCTATTGTCGACACAAGGCTTTTGTCGTATCTATCATGACTTTTAGCAGGGGCGGACTTGTTTAGGTGACACCATAGTCACTGGAATACAATGAATTTTCACGAGTATATAAATATGTATGTATCGGTTTTTTAAATAAAAATAATGTTTTTTTGGATGGTGACTCCATATGATTTTGATTTTGATGAAAATAAAGTTAAGTTGAAGTAAAAAAAGAAAAGTGAAAGAAAATATTCATCGAAGTTTCCTTTTTTTTATAAATACTTCAAAATTTGTAACAAAATTAATGTACGGATACCAGAGAGTTAGTTAGAGAATATAAGGTACATTTAGTATAAACGTCTACGTTAATTTAGCTTTTATCTTTTTATTATATTTATCATCTACCAATAGTCTAATTAATGCATTACTGTACTCTACTCAAAAGTATATTTTTTTTTGTAATATGTGAAATAGTTAATAATAATAATTTGTTTTGAGTCTTTCTTAGTTATCTTTTTTTTAGTTTATTTAATGTAGCTTAAAATTTTCTTGTATTTGACCAACTTGACCTAAACCGATTTGAAATTTTTTTGTCCACTTTTATTAAGTTGGAGCATTTAAAAAGTGACTCCATAAAATATATTACTAAATCCATCACGATGAATACATATCTTTGAGTAAGTTATAACTTAAAGTGTAAATGAATCGAAATCAAACAAGTTAGATGATAGTGTCTTTTGATCAATTTGACTATTACAACCAGATAATGCTATCTTTGATCGTCTCTCCCCCTCAAGCCTTCAGCTCACACATAATTCACACCAAAAACACCGACACACTAGTACCCTTGATTAGAAATAAAATAACATCCATAATACAACAAGAGATTCTGATTAAATATAACGCTGAAGTCGTTTGAGTTTAACAAATAACATTCTCTTAACCTTTATTATTATAAGATACTATTGAACTGAAGTCATTTAATTTAAAGTTCGGATTTGTAAATATATACTTTTCTAAATCTAAAGTGTATTTTTTTAATATGTTCTATTGTCTTATACAATAAGAAATTAAACATAGTTTAGTATATCTAATTATAAAACCCAAATGTAAGATAACGATAACATGAAATATAACAACGTATGTAGGGTTGATGGTAAAAAAGAAACAAGTAACTTATTTTTTTTTCTTCACATAGTGTTTTAAATAAGAATCAGAATGTTAAGTTTGTTTTATCCATTTGTACATTTGCTTGATAACCAATAACGTAATATTTAATACTTGAGTCGTGTGATTACTTAAATAAAATCACGAGTCAAAAGTTGTTTATATGATTTTCCCCTAAATAGATTAACCACCCAATGTAAAAGTCAAACTCATTCCATCTCTATCAATTTGACAATATGAAAGTCCACCCACCCACACTAAAACATAATATAATTCACAACTCACAATTCACAACCACGTTATCATCAACCTCTACATTTTTCACTTGTCTTTTAGCTCTCATGACCGACAGATGTTGCTCTCACCTCTCCCATGGCTTCTTCTTCATCTTCTATCTTCATCAATTCAACAATCTTTCTCACAGTCCTTCATCTACAACGGCTTCAAATCCCCCGATTCCACCACCTTAACGTTAAACGGAATTGCAGACATCACCGGTGACGGAATTTTAAAGCTAACGAACTCCATTCTCGCCAAATCGGGCGTGGTTTTATCCGGATCCGATTCGTTTCAAGAACCCTGATACCAAATCAGCTCTTTCGTTCTCCACCGCATTCGTGTTCTCCATCGTCCCCAAATACAGAAGACTCGGTGGCCATGGGTTTGCTTTCACCGTTTCTCCGACGAAAGAGTTCGCCGAGCTCAGCACAGTCAGTACCTTGGGCTTCTTAATGTCACCAGCAATGGGAATGCTTCTAATCATCTGTTTGCGGTGGAGTTTGACACCTTTCAAGACTTGGATTTCTTCGATATCGATGATAATCACGTCGGTGTTGACATCAATCGGATGAGATCGGTGAATTCAACGAGAGCAGGGTATTTCGTCGATGGGAATTCGACGAAACAAGATCTTTGTTTGCGCAGTGGGAAAAGATTCAAGCTTGGGTTGATTATGATGGTGATAAACACCAATTGGACATCACTCTCTCAGTGTTTTCAGAGAAACCCGATACGCCGATCATCTCTCTACCGGTGGATCTTTCTCCAGTGTTTCAAGATTTCATGTACGTCGGTTTTTCCGCATCCACGGGGGCTCTTACGAGCTCACATTACATCTTCGGATGGAGCTTTAACATGACTGATAAAGCAGAGTCATTGGATCTTCATCTTATTCCTTCACTTCTACCAGTAAAAAAGAAAAACAGAGGTTTCGTAGTTTGGTTTTCTATTTCTGTAACTTTGGTTATTTTCGTCATCGTCATCAGCGGTGGTGTTTATGTCATCAAGAAATTTAAGAACACAGAGGTGGTTGAAAGTTGGGAGCTTGATTTAGGCCCACATCGATATTCTTATAAAGAATTGAAAGAGGCTACAAAGGGGTTTCATGATAAACAACTGCTCGGGTTTGGTGGGTCGGGTAAGGTTTACAAAGGGGTGTTGCCGGAGTCGAAGACCGAAATCGCGGTGAAGCGGATTTCGCCGAGATCGAAACAGGGCCGAAGGAGTTCTTGTCGGAGGTTTCGACCATTGGGCGTCTCCGGCACCGGAGTTTGGTTCAGTTGTTGGGGTGGTCAAGAAACAAAGGTGAGTTGTTGTTGGTGTATGATTTCATGGCTAATGGAAGCTTAGATAAGTATATTTATAGTAGTAATAACTCCGAAATGATATTGAATTGGGATCAAAGGTTCAAGATCATAAACGATGTATCATATGGATTACTGTATCTGCATGAAGAATGGGAGCAAACTGTGCTTCATAGAGATATTAAAGCTGGAAATGTGTTGTTAGATTCTGATTTAAATGGTAGGTTAGGCGATTTTGGTTTGGCCAAGTTGTATGACCATGATTCGATCCCTATTACCACTAAAGTGGTGGCACGTTGGGTTACTTGGCTCCTGAGCTAACCCGAACGGGGAAGCCCACCACGAGTTCTGACGTGTATGCGTTTGGGGCTCTTTTGTTAGAAGTGGTATGCGGGCGGAGACCCACTGAACTCAAGGCATCACCTGAGGAGCTCATATTGGTTGATTGGGTTTGGGATAAGTGGCGAGATGGGTGTTTACTTGAGGTGGTGGATTCACGGTTGAATGATGAGTTCAATAAGGATGAAGTCATGATGGTTTTGAAGCTTGGGTTAATGTGTTTCTCGTGATGAACCGTCGTGCAGGCCTAGTTTGAGGCAGGTGGTTAGGTACTTAGCGAGGGAGGTACCCTTGCCGGAGATTCTAGGTTCGTCGCGAGATGGTGGTGAGAAGAAGTGTGGTTTTGTGGTGAAGATTGATGAGTATGCACCTTCATTAGAGACAATGAAGCCTTGGTGAGTAGTGAAGTGATGTGTATATAAGATGCACTAAAACTGGTTTTTAATGAATTATGAGAAGCCAGTCAGCAACCATCAAGTTTATGGATATTTGAATCCTATGTAGATTGCCTAAAGTGTCGTAAGCTTGTAACATAAAGCATTGAAGTTTATGTTTTCATCGTTAATTTTGTAATAATAGGGTAGGATTTTATCGTCACCACCTACCCTTCTTCTCAACTGAGACCCTTATTCGTCTTCACCATCAGGTGAAGAGCCGACAAACCCAAATACTCAAATAAACCGCTTCTACGTCTTTTTTTAATACGAGCCCGCTAATTGAGCTAAGAGTTGGAGTCGTGTTCTAGTTCAAAGTTCATCTCCGTTGTGAGATTATGAGCTTATTACAATCCCTCTTAGAGTCTTAGGTAATTCGCGAACAACTTTGCTCGTTAACACCCACTTTAAAATTATTTGATAACACAGGCGTACATAACCCATCATGTAGCTATGTAGATGGTAATTTCTTGTGTTATTAGACGTGATATAATCAAGGGAATATGATTATTTAGTAACCTTTAAGGCCTAAGAGTTTTAGTGGCACGCGGTGGTTACCACTACTTCCACGCCCCCACTAGAGCAAAAACCGCCGTTTTAGGAAGGTTTTTGGCTACCAGCTTCCAAGAACCCTGTTCAACAAAGTTCTCGCATGCACGGGTCCGAGTGTGTGTCCAACCAACTTGGGTCATATATACGTAGCCTTACCTTGCATTTCTATAAAGGTTATTTTCACGATTCGAACATGTGACCCCATGCCACATGAAAGCAACTTTATATGAAATCCCAAGATCACTTCCTTGTAAACCTTCTGCCAACAACCGACTTATTCAGCCAGCCCATCTTCTTTAATTTCAGCCCACTTAGATTCACATATCCATTAAACTACTGAGCAAACAATTATTAATTGGATTGCATGATTATTTTTGTAGCCCAACATTAAGAGTTCATATGTTAAATAAAGTTGGTCCACTTCTTTGTTGATTGTAGATTTCCCACGTGTTTAGAAGTTGCATTGGAATCTTCCATTTTAATTTCATCTACATTCAATTCAAAGTTAGATAACATGGTTTATATTTATCACATACATATATTTTTACTTTTTGCTTTATGTATTTCAAGTGTATATTTCAAATAATAAATCTTAAGATTAGTGAAATATATAAGTTTAACATGTGGTCTCTTAAAATATTCTAAACTTTATATATAAGTCCTTTATGCATATAATGAGTCTTAAATATATATTATTAGTTATAGTTAATGCCTACATTCAACCATTTATCATATTCCCCAACTTAAGCTTTTTGTTTCGAAAAAGAAATGCAATGAGATCATAACCGGTATCTTAATCTTATAACATTTGTTTCAAACATGAACATAATATATATTAACCGTGATTGTCAATATGTTAATTTTATAACACTTACTAAAACACATACTATAGGATGTTATGTAGTTTGCGGGCTTGGTTCGTTTGGTTTAGATGATGATAAAGTTATTTGCTTCTATCGTCTTATGATTCTCTTAAGAAATCTTTGTACTTGATGGTGTTAATGTTGTCTTGAATAATTCCTTGTCTTGAGGAATCTTTGTACTTAATGGTGTTAATGTTGTCTTTTTCTAGCGTCAACTTTTTTGCATTTGTCGTCTTATGATTCTCTTAATGATCTCCGTGCATTTTGGTTGTCTATGTTCGTTGCACCCAGCCCTTGTTCTTCTGTTTCTACATCAACAGTCATGTTTTGTTTGAGCGTTACTATGGCCCGACCATGACACTTGAAGCTCAACTCTTTTCTTTGTAGTATTTCCTTCTTCTTGCCGTGCTCATAATCCTTGATCTCGCCCTTTTATCTATGATCCCGGACTTGCCCTCGCGGGCCTAATATTTTATTTAACTTGAGATCATTGATCAAAGCAGGTTGAACTTTACTTATGCCTATCATATTGGGTCTAGCCTTGGTTTGATCTGGGGTAGACCCATCATTCACTATCATCAAAACCAAATATATTAACAAATTATATAATCTTAAAATACAATACATAGTATTTTATTTGTGATTGAAGCTTTGAGATCGATTTTTGGTGATGGGTCTGAATTAGTAATATTTAACCGCATAAGTTTATAACATGATCCTTATTACACAAACAAACAAAATAGATAATAAGTAATCAAGTTCAATGAGTATGAAATGCAAGTTAAAAATCATGTATGAGAGCGAGATTACGAGAAGTCATCCAAACTCAACCCGTGACATCCTTACTTGGGCAGTACTTTACTATTACACCGTACATTGACAAATTGATTGACATTTCATTTTCCAGTATATACATTGATGTTTATTTATATGTTTGATTTTTAGACGATATTCTTGTTGATAATTTTAGAATACAAAACACAATAATAGTTAATTATATATATTTATCCATGTTTAATTTTTTTATTACCAGTAATATTATAGTATCATTTTGTTAGCGCATCTTAAATGGACGCACATGGTGTGTTGATGGTTAAATGTGACGATTAGGGTGACAAAGACATGTTATAGATGGAGGGAATTGAAAGAGAAGACGTGTGTATTGTCAATTGTGACCGACAGATGGAAGTTGAAATGTACTGACGTTCATGAGGCATGCATGTTAAATTTGTTAAATGTCCCATAAGATTTTGACCCCAACATGGTGTACACTTAGAGAGTCACAAAACCAGAATTTATTTAAAGACATCCCACTCATAGTATAAACTTATTCTACGTTTAGAATTCCAAATTATGTTTTATACAAGGTTGGGCTTATTTGAGTTTAAAATTATATGAGTTGGACGTCCTAGTTGGAGCTAGTGAAGAGAACTTTATGATTACACCTTACCCAATAAGTTTTAGTTTTGTCACGTTACGTTTAGATCTTTACCATTAACCTAGACAAATTGCACCAACGAATTGATATTTTCATTAATATACTTTTTATGTATTCTATTGTGTTGCCAAACATTTCAGATACACCATCCAACTGATGATGATGTATATTAAATCCAAGATCGTCAGCATGTATAACAGTTATGCGTACATTCAACATATGTCACGATTTTTTTTTTCTCACCTACATTTGCAAAAGATAACAGTTTCCTACCTGCTTTCAACATAATTACAAGTTTCCAGGTCAAAAATGTTATAACCATACGGTATTTAATTATTTTATTTTTTTATAAATAATGCAATTAGGTATATACATTGAAAAGTGTAACACTTTAATATCATTAAAGAGAAGAAAATTAAGAAATAAGCAGCTTTATATACGTTACTTTTTCATGATGTGTACCTGATATTTCTTAGGAAAATATATCTCTAACTAGGTTAGAGCTCATGTAATACATAGGTGGAATAAATAAAACATGTCAAAATCATTAGTTTTATAATTATTTTATTTTCTAGATGTTATTAGCCATTGGTGAAATAAAATATAATGAATATCTAAAGTTATAACAATAATAAAATTAGAAATTATTACTCTATATTAAAAGATAAAACATGTCTGAAATCATATAATTTAGTATGTAATAATAAATTATTAAAATAAAAATATTTATATTTTAGATTTTAATAGTTTAGTTTACCTATTTAAAATAATTATTATTTAATATTCGAGAGACAATAAACACAAATACAGATATGTTTGTTTTAACATATTTTAGTAGAAAAGAAAGTCAAATTGATTATTGATATAATTTTTTATTTGTTATGAAAAGAGAAAAAAAATAATTTTTTTTGATATGCTAGAATGATGACACATGTTTAAAAAAAAACATTCTTTTATTATATGTTATAGATTATAGAATATAGATTATAGATATAAATAGATTTTAAGGTATTTTAAATGCTAAAGTGACAAGAAAAAGTCAAGTATCAAAAACAAATATAAATTATCAATCGTTTTATAAAATACTTTCTCATAAGAGTAAATTATCATTTGCATTTCTGATGTTTGTCCATTAACCGTTTGCATCCCTATAGTTTCAAAGCCTCGATTTGCATACTTGACGTTTATAGTTTTAATCGTTTGCATCACTAATGTTTTTATTATGTAACCATTTGAATTAAAATGACTAACGGTGTTAGTCAAGTCTGTTAACAGGCCGCCACATTATTTCTTTTTTGTAAGGGTATTTTTGTCATTTTCTTTTAATCCTATTTTTTTTTATTATCATAATTCCATCCATTTTTAACCCACCTACAAACCTTCTGCTCCAATCAAACTCTCTGGTTAACCATCTACACCACCACCTACCCCTTCACCGTCGACCACTAACCACCACCGCCATCTCCGCCTTCTCCTTCGCCTACCGGACCTTCTTCTCCTCCGCCTCCTTCGCCCCCACCCACCGCTTCACCACCACCAGTCCACCATCTCATTACCCCCTCCCACCTCCCACATCATCTCCTCTGTCGAACTCAAATACCACCAACAGCTCATCTTCTCCAAAGTCGAATCCACCAACACCACTTCCACCGACTGGTTCCAAACGTCACCACCACTTTCTTCAACCCAAAAAACTAGTCTTGTCACCTGCGAAACTCCCCTCCTCCGCCTCCGGCGATTATCGGACTCTGCTATCGGATCTTGAAACCTACATGACGCTGAGCTGGATCCTAATCGACCCGACCCAGAACCGGGCGGTTAATCGGAGGAGTCAACAGGAGAGAGCGTTGAACCGGAGGCTGAGGGTGGTGAGTGGGTCAGGTTGCCGAGGGTGTTGTCCGGGAGCTCGCCGGACAGTCAATCACAACCCTCCCACCACCATAATCGTACCACCACAAACTCAACCACCGCCTGACTTGCAAATCACCACCACCTATCACCTACCACCCATCGCCAGTCAATACCCTCCGCAATCGAGGACCAATCGCCAGTCAACACCAACGCCATTCGACACCCACCGCCATCGACACCCACCGCTAGTCGACCCACCGCCAACCATCATCTCAGTCCTCCCTTTGCAGATTTGTGATTTCATGTGCACCTCCAACCACCACCTTCATCTCATCCTTCTTATTACTTCAGATCTGCGACCTCCCTTTTTTAGATTTGCGACCTTCTTCTTTAGATCTGAGATTTCATATGGTGGTTTGTGGTCTGGTGTTGGAGTTGGTGTGGAGGTGGTGGTGGCGGTGGCGGGTGGACTACTGAGAGAGTCGGAGAGAGAGGGGAGAGGAGAGAGAGAGAAAAAGAGTGTGGGAGGGGAGGGGTTTTTATTTAATTAATCTTGTGTGGTGGTGGGGGTGAAAGTGATTTAGATGGTATCCATTAAGGGTATTTTTGTCTTTTTATAAAATCGTAACAGAAAATGTAACACCGTAAGGTTTTATACTCAAATGGAGACAAAAGTAAAACGTTAGGGAGTAAATGATGATTTTGAAACTATAAGGATACAAGTAGTTAAAAGGAACAAACGTCGGAAGTAAATAGTAATTTACTTTTCTCATAATGTTAATTATGTTTAATCATCATATGTGAAAAACCAAAAGTAATACATCTTCTAGGTGGGGTTGGATCTAATGGCTCAATTAAAGTTAGAGTGACGTAGCTCTTAGCAAGGTTAATAGTTCAAGCCTCGTATAAGACATATTTGAGTAAATTAATTACAGGTACTTATAATTAAAGTGACATTTGCTGTTAAGAAAAAATTAATAAAACTCCAGTTGTATTTTTGACATACAAGTTCTCGTAATTGAATATTTTAATTTTAAATGTAGTTATTTACATAAAGTATAGCAAAATGACAAGTATGGTGTACCAGCTAGCACACCCCTCGCCACACAAAACCAAAAATTTGTGGAAAAGATAATGTCATGTACAAACGTGGAGGTCACCTCAAAATATATTCAATTTTAATATATTATATATATACAAAGCTATGTGGCTTTTGTATTCTTTATTGGTAAGTAACCTACATTTTCCCGTATGCAAACATTTTTCAGTACATAAAAAGTCAGAATTTCATTTATTTTTTTAAACTTTCTATTTTATCATATGTATTTGATAAAATAAAATGTTTTGTAATGCAATGTACAATGCTTTTAAATGTATATTAATTAAGGGAAACATGAATTATATAAGTTTAGAATTTATCCGACCCTTGGTTTTTAAACTTTTACAGAACACCGTCCGACCATCATAGTTTTTAATTTTAACTTATAATTATTATCTAATAAATTGTTATATAAAATGGCTTTTTAATACGTTCATACAAATTAGTATGAATTTTGATCAACCTAAATGAAGTTGTTGGGGTTAAGTAACCCATCATCCAAACAAGTAGTTTATAGTTTATTAAGTATACCAAGATATTTCAAACATTACACAAACTAAAATATTAAGAGACGAAAATTCAAATATAAATTGCTACCATTTTCCCTCATATAAAGTAGGTAAAACCGATAAACGACCTCATTCTTGCATTACATATAGTCAATCTACCTTCAACCTCCATTACAAATCCAACACTCAACTTTTAATGAGTCTTTTCATTGTCATCTTCAATTCATCTCATTCAAACACTAATTTCAATCAAGTATTAACTCAAAAGTTAAACACAAAGAATCACCATTATGGAGTCTGTGGTTTCAGAGCTAGAGGAACTCTTTAAAGAACAAAGATCCTTTCTCCTACTTCATGCTAGAGCTTTGAAGCCTCGGCATAATCCGATTCGCGTTGTTATTATTATTCTGGCCGATTATCAAGCTACTCGACGCGTGTGGGAAGCCCGACATAAGCCGAAATTGGCCATCTTCTTGCCACCGTTGGAGTTCCCATGTCGGAGATCGAATCGGTTGCAAGGGCAGTGTTGCCCAAGTTTGCTTTGATGATATTGATTGGAAGCTTGGAAGGTGTTTAACTGGGGGATAAAAGGGTGGTTGTGACCAAAATGCCTAGGGGTATGTTGAGCGGTTTGTGAAAGAGCATTTACTGGCTGATGAAGTTGTTGGGACCGAGCTTGTGGTTAGCCGGTTTGGGCTAGCCACTGGCTTGGTCGTGATGGTGAGTTTGGTTCATCGGCGGTGATCGTGTTGCAGCCTGTTTAACAGTCAACAACCAACTCTAGGGCTTGCTAGATGTCATTCTGATTCTCTGTTTCTGTCTCAATGCAAGGTAACCAATCTATACTGATCATTGATAGAATACTGAGTATCACCGATTGTAATAAATTGATGTATCAACAACGGATCCTATCAATCCCTAAAAATATAAGAAATTTAGATAAAACATTCTAAAATCTTTGATATACATGAAATAACATTTATGGTATTTTTTTTTTCGAATTAGTGTTGTTTATCAAAAATGATAGTTCACACTTAGATTTAAAAGAGTTTTGGTTTATAAGTGTTCTGTCAGCTTGACTGGCAAAAGTCGCCTATGTGACAAATGCTTATAGAGGTTACTAACAATGAGGGGTGTTCGTGTGGCTCTAGAAAACCATTCCACGTAAACGACTCCGCTGATCAAACTACCCGAACACTCATAAACCAAAACTCTTCAAAACAACTGCAGAAACCATATCCTTTACAAAACAATAGTAATTAAAAAAAGAAAACATCTATGGTAAAAAATGATCATGCATGTGCATGCAAGAGGTTTACACAAAAACGAAACATACGACATATGATATTTCACGTCATTTCAGGAACAACTAACGCACCATACACAATCAATCACAAGAACCACAGGCCACACCAGAAAACCCGTCCGGTGCCGGTGATCTTCCACGACGGACGCCTAGTGAAGCGACCGACACCTTCCACCGCCCTCTCATCCTCATCTGGATCCCCATCGGCATCATTCTCGCGATCATCCGCATAACCATGGCGCTATGTTGCCAATGTGGGCTATTCCTTATTGGCCTGCATATTCGGTCCAAGGTTATAGTGAAAGGGGTCCCGCCACCGCCCCCCTCGGGGTCCAACGGGGCGTCCTCTTTGTGTGCACCCACCGGACCTTGATGGACCCTGTTGTGTTGTTACTGTTCTACAACGAAGTATTCCGGCGGTCACTTACTCAGTATCGAGATTGTCGGAGATCTTATCTCCTATTCCGACGCGTCCGGTTGACCCGGATCCGCCATGTGGATGCTGAGAAGATTAAGAAGGAATTATCCAAAGGTGATCTGGTGGTTTGCCTGAAGGTACTGTTAGAACTTTGAACTACAGATGAACAAATTTAACACAGAGATCTAAACAAGGGTGGTGTAAAAATATCTGAATTGAAACCAAATCCAAATATCCAAAAACTCAAATCCGAAATATTTGAAATTTCGGATTCGGATAGTGATTTTGAAAATTTTCGGATATCGTAAAATAAGTATTAATTAAAAATTTAGGATATTTTGGATTTTTTTTGTAAGAAATTTGGATATCCGAAGTTCTTTAATAAAATTATTAATTTTATATAAAATGTTATTAATATATATTATTTAAGAATTCAGATATTCATTCGGATATTCGAATATGTATCCAAAATTTCAGATTCGATACTAAAATCACTATTCGAAATTTTAGGATATCCAAAATTTAGTTTTTGAATCTGCTATTATAACTGTTGTATTAAATAGGTCAATCATCCCTATTCATTAATAAATGTGTTAACTGAATTCTATCCATTTAACCTATTACTATGTTTAAGGATCTTTTTATAACGTTTCTATTATATTTTTGGGGTTGTTTATAGATTGTTAAATTTTAAAATTGTTATCTGAGTCATGAATATATATGAGTCATGTTTGAGTCGAAGAATATCCATTACCCATCAATCCACCAACCGGATTATTACTTTTACTATGTTAATAATAATTTTTATAGAGATAATCAGATAAATGAATGATCGCTTGTAAGAAAATCTTGCTCCAATTTGTACCTCATATTGTGTAACCAAGATTTTCGTAACTACCCTTTATTACTTCTCTTAGTTACAACCTAACTTTAAATTATCTCAAAATGAGTGTAACCTATAGTATTTGTTAAACTAACAGGTACTACATGTAGAGAACCCTTCTTGCTCCGCTTCAGTGCCCTCTTCGCCCGAACTAACAGACCGCATCGTGCCGTGGCAATGAACTACCGAGTCGGGTTCTTTCACGCAACCACCGCAAGGGTTGGAAAGGGCTAGACCGATATTCTTCTTCAGAACCTAGACCGGTTATGAGGTCACGTTCTTGAACCAGTTGCCCGCCGAGGCTACTGCTCGTCCGGAAAAGCCCACACGACGTCGCAAATTATGTTCAAAGAATCTTGGCAGCAACACTAGGGTTGAGTGCACAATTTCACAAGAAAAGATAAGTACAGAGTGTTAGCAGGAAATGATGGAACAGTGTCTTACACAACGGTGATGGACCGGGTCAGAAGATGGGGAAAACCGTGAGGAAGGTTGTGGGTACATTTAAACCGTTCGATTTTAACTAGTTAATTAAGGTTATCAATATAATAATTGTGTTTTATACATGTAATAAGTTTTTTCATTCCTTGCTTATTGTTTATGAACATTTTTTGTAATTTTTCGTTTACAAGAAAGGTTGAATAATGTATGTGTATTATATCTTTTGTGGGCTTATATTGGTTTAATGTATATTGGATTATTCATTTTTAAATAATTAATTAAAAAGTATTTTGATAGCTGCAACAAATAAACTAAATTTTTTTTACAGAAAACAAATACACTCTCTACTTACATCTACTGAACTACTTTTACAAATCATCATCTATACAATGATTTTCAACGTGTCCAAACATGGATGTAAATTCCCATATGTTTTCCAATGCCCGCGCTTCCGTCCTGTAATTCAAGTCCACGAGCGCCTCTGTTAAAGGTCGGTCGCTCACCCCTGTTTTGAGCCCTTCGGTCTGTGTATTAAGTTTAGTCGATGATAAAATTTTGAGGAGGCGTTGATGCCAGTATTTTAAGGCCGGTTGGTTAGCCATGTTATAGAAATGAAAAGCACAAACAGATAAATAAGATAAAACTATAAAAATACACATTTTGAAAGTAAGGTTTGTTACTTGCAATACTTAAGATGACACGAAGATGTTCGCATGGAATTTATAATGCTACCTTTACCACCTCATAGTTACTATTCTTCTCAGATTTTGAAATCTTACGCACATGAGTTTGTCCTAATATAAAATAGAGAAGTCATACAAGCTCAAACTATCAAACACGCCCAAATGCAAAATTTATCATCAATAGATGTATTCACATTAATTGTATCAATTCTATTTTTATAACGAAAACTTAACACCTACGGTACATATTAGTTTAAACATTCAAACTCACAACCTCTTTGACTTCAACCATTTCAATATTGTTAGACCTAAAGGTTATGTTGAAGTAAATATAGATGTTGGTTTTTCCTTGGTAAGGTCACAATTAGAAAAAACCGCTTTAGAGGTTAAATAAGTATGTATTTGATTTCATTTTATTAATTAAATGAGAATCAAAAAAAAAAATTAATATTTTTAAATTAAAAAAGTCATCCGGTGAGGTATCAATATACTTTATGTTAAAAGTACGTCTTCTTTCAATAAGTAAAGGGTATATTATCATCACATATACATGGTTTAATAATTGGCTTTGATATTTGAACGAATAGCAACTTTCATACGTAAATCTTTTATCATACTTTATAAAGGTAAGTCTGGTTATTTAAAAAATGATTTCATTATTCTAATTGTAATAACAGTGTACAAAAAATAAAATAATAAAATAATATGAAGATATAAAACAAATAGTAACAGTAAAGTGTGTCTATTGATGCGATATCTTAACAACTACATACCCAAGGTCCATCATTAATAAGTTGTTTCTATTTTAGTTATAACAGTTTAAAAGGGATAATTATAATGGCAAGGTGTTTGCTTTTCTTTTAAGAAAAGATTAAAAGTAAATCTTGTAAAAGACAATTAGTAAAATAGATTAGGAGTAATTCTAAAAAAAATAATTATGAAATATTATATATTATTAAAAGAGTTGTATTTTCATTAAGGTAGTTATTTGTGTTTGTTACTTATGTGCATTTGAGTCATTATACATATCATTTAATTTAAGTTTTTATTTATATAAATGTAAATGCCATAATTAACAAATACAATAACTAAGTTAATAAATACAAATAAAAATTATAATTTCCAAAAGGTTAAAAATCAAAGAGGAACAAATAACTTTTTTAGACGAAAATTATAAACATACCAAAACCAATAACGAAAATAACAAATTAACTATTATTAAAACCAGATCCTCGAGACAAAGTACAATAACAAGTGGGTGTTTGGGATTGTTTATTGAAAAACTTTTTTAACTTTTGAAAAATAGATAAGTTGAAAGAAGATGAAAATATGTTTGAATGAAGATAAAGATGTAAGAAGAAAAAAAAAATTTAAATTAAAAATTTAACTTTCTCAAAACTCTTATGAAAAATCAAAAAAAAAATATAAATAACTAATTTCAAACATTTGCCAAAACGAATACTTGAATTAAAGCAAAACTATCATCTCTCAAAATCTTCGGGAGGGTACATAACAACCATTAAATCATATAGGTACCAAATTTAGTCAACCCACAATCCCACAAACGTTGGAATCATGACTCATGAACTCATTGCCTTTACATCCATGCCACGTGTCGGTTCACCCACAAGCCTTGATGACTCCCCAATCTCCCCCTTTCAAATATTCAAATCTACCACCGAGTCAGATCCCACTTCAATTTTACCATCAACTATCTAGTGGTTCATCTCATGCTAACTGATTTTGGGGTTTGATTTGAACTTCTAGGGTTCATCATTCATCAATCACACCCAAGAAACTGTTTTTGTAGGAAGATATTAGAGTTTTGTCAAAGAATCGTCTTCTTTAGATCTCTACAGATGTCAAGATTCTCATCCTCATCATACTGGTGCTACAGGTGCACCCGATTCACCGGAGGTTCTTCTCATCGGCAAAATTAATCTTTATTTGTCCCGATTGCAACGGTGGATTCCTTGAAGAGATCCATAACCCGACCCGGTTACCCGAATATGAGATGCATATGGTGACGTATATGGGTCGCGTTTGGATCGGTATTGGATCAATTGACTCAAATGAAGCAAAAGGATTAGGTAGAATCGATCGGAATCCACGGCGTTAAAATCAACATTCAAGAAACATCTATTAAAAGATTCCCATTGTGCTGTTTGTAATGACCCATTTGAGCTCAAAACAGAAGCTACGAACTGCCGTGTGAGCATTTATACCACCCGATTGCATTCTCCCATGGTTAAGTTTACGCAACTCGTGTCCGGTGTTGTAATTTGTTAGATTGAGAAGAATGATTCATTTCATTTTTTCGTAAAAGAAAACAACGAATTCTATTTAAACTATCTAACAAACCACCGTTAACAACTAATCTCAACTAATTCTCTAACTAATTAATTACATGTGTGCATAAGCACGTGAACACCTCGTGAACCCATGTGAATACCATGTGACATAACTTAGTCAGCATAGTCAAACCTTGCTCAGTCAGCTGCTCAGTTATCAAATCTATATTACCAATATCCCCCTTAAGTTGGAGGTGTGATTAACCCCAACTTGTAAAGAAGAGAATGGTGTTTAGTGCCCGGTAAACCTTTGTCAAGATATCAGCAGGTTGAGCAGAAGTAGCAGTATGCCAACAAAGTAATCAACCCAGCTTGAACTTGTTCTCAAACATAATGACAATCAGGTCAATATGCTTAGTACGCTCATGAAATACCGGGTTTTGGCAATATGAATGGCTGCTTGGCTATCACATTAAGAGGGAATGGGAAGCATATTTGGAACATGAAATTCACTGAGTAATCTAGTAAGCCAGCAAGCTCAACAGTGAGACGTCTCATAGCTCTATACTCAGCCTCAGCTGAACTTAATGAAACAGTGGGTTGTTTCTTTGACTTCCAAGAAATAGGACAACCACAAGAGAAACAAAGTAACCACTCACAGATTTTCTAGTGTTTGGACATGAAGCCCAATCCGAATCACAGTATGCACGAAGACTGAAATCTTGAGTATTATTGAACAACAAGCCTTGAGACATTGTCCCTTTGACATATCTAAGAGTACGCAAAGCAGCCTCCCAATGTGGTAAATGAGGATCCTGCATGAATTGACTTAAAACTGTACTGCAAAAGCCAAATCTGGAGAGTATGGGTCAAGTAGTTAACTTGCCTACCAACCGTCTATACTGCAGTGGATCATTAATAACAGGACCATCTTTGACAAGTAACTGTAAGTGTTGGTAAAGGGCAAGTAGCAAGAGTTGAATCAGAAAAATTGAACTCAGCTAACAAGTCTTTAGCAAACTTTCTTTGAGTCATTATGACACCATTTGAATGTGGTAATACTTCAATACCTAGAAAGTAATTAAGAAATCCCAAATCTTTAATTTTGAAAGTAGAATCCAGGAAAGCTTTTAGATTGGAGATTTCTTGTCATTATTACCGGTCAACAATATATCATCAACATAAACTGCTAGGTGCACTATAGATGTCCCCATTGACTTTGAAAACAAAGAATAGTTATTTGGAGATCTAACATAGCCTCTAGATTTTAGTGCAGATGAAAGTTTGCCATACCATTGCCTGGAAGCCTGTTTTAGACCATATAAGGATTTTTTTGAGTTTTAAAACTTTGGAAGAAGAGGATAAACTAGAACCAGGAGGAGGAGTCATGTAAATTTCTTCATCAAGATCCCTATGAAGAAACGCATTATTAACATCCAACTGATATAATTTCCAGTTAACTTTGTAGCAACAGCAACCAAGCTACGAATTGTTGTCATTTTGATGACTGGGGAGAAAGTTTCATTATAATCAATCCCTTGTTTTTTAGTGTCACCCCTGACCACAAGTCGAGCTTTACATCTCTCAAGAGTACCATCTGCATGATACTTAACTTTGTAAACCCATTTACACTTGATGGCTTTCTTTCCCTCTGGAAGATCTACAACATCCCATGTATGATTTGCTTCCAAGTCATCAAATTCTTTTGCCATAGCCTCTTCCCAAGCAGGCTGCCAGCAGCTTTTATAAGAAGTTGGTTCAGTTATAACATCAAGAGTGGGCAAGAAAATGTTGAGTAGAAGGTGAAAATTGATCACATGGGAAAAAAGAAATTGCTGAACAGGCATGAAAGATATTATGAGGACAAGAAGATGAATCAGAATCTGAAAGAGTATGCATAAAACTGCATACATAATCATTCAGATAACTAGGTGGAACAGAAGTTCTACTAGATTTTCGAAGAGGAGGTGGATTAGATATGTTAGGATAAGGTGTATGAGATGGAATAGAAGTAGAGATGGAAGGTGGGGAAGAAGAATGATCAAAAGAAGGAGTAGGAACAGAAATATTATCAGATGAGGGGTCATCTAAAAATACATCATACATAGTAGGAAAAAGAAAAGAAGAATGAGGTTGTTGAATGGAAGGAAAAATGTGTTCAAAGAATATAATATCCCTTGAAACAGAAATGTGATGTGTGTCAAGATTATACAACTTGTAACCTTTCTTGCCATATGGATAACCAAGAAAGATACAAGCATTTGCCCTTGGCTGAAACTTATCTCTTCCAGCCTTAGATGTGCCATGTAACACAAATAGCCAAAAGTCTTGAGATCATCATAAGAAGGGACTTTATGAAATAAGAGTTCAAAAGGAGTCTTATTGTTAAGCACAGATGAGGGTAAAAGATTTATAGATGTGTAGCTGTTAAAATGCAATCACCCCAAAATTTCAAAGGTAATTAAGACTGAAATAGTAAAGCTCTGGCAGTTTCTAACAAATGCTTGTGCTTTCTTTCTACTATCCATTTTGTTGAGGCTTACCAACACAAGAGTTTGATGAATAATCCTTTTGTTCAAGAAATATTCAGCAGAAACTTTGCCAGAACCAAGCTCATAAGCATTTTCTGATCGTACACATTTAATAGTGGTACCAAATTATGTTTCAACCATAGTAACAAAACTTTTGATTGCTGTAAAAGCATTCCTTTTTGTTTTTAAAAGATGGGTCCATGTAGTTCGACTATAATCATCTACAATTGTAAGAAAGTACCTATAACCATCATAGGTTGATGTGTTATAGGGTCCCCACACATCAATATGAACAAGCTCAAAAGCTTTCAAAGACTTGGTTTGACTAGTAGGAAAGGTAAACACTGTTGTCTGGATTTTGGACAGATGTTACAAGGATTCAATGCATCAAAATTACCATCAGACAACAATTTCAACTGTTTCATTTTATACAATGGTAAATGGCCAGCTATTATGCCAAGTTTGAACATTAACAACAGAATTACATGAGGAAGGAATAAAGGAAGTTGACTGGATGGAAAACATTTTATTTGAGTGTAAAATGTAGTGACCATTGAGCAGATTACCAAGAACCACTGGCCTCTTCATTGAAGGGGCCTGCAGAATGCAAGAAGTGTTAGAAAATTGAACAACCCTTAGTATATTTACATAATTTAGGAATAGAGAGAAAATTATGTTTGAATTGAGGGACAAAAAACACATTTAGAATAGAAAACTCAGGAGTAATGTGGACTGTCCCAGTTTTAAGAACTGTTAAAATCTGTCCATTAGGTAAAATGATATAGATTGGTTTAGAAAGCAATTGAGATTGTGAGAAAAGATTTTCATCATAACACATATGGTCACTTGCAGCAGTATCTATGATCCATTTGGTGTCAAGTTTATGTGTTGGACAAGACAAAATACCTGCAAAGTTTGCATAGTTGATAGGCATAGGATGAGAAGTATTGTCATTATCAAGAGAGGACTTTTGCAAAAGCCGCACTAAAGCATTATACTGTTCAACTGTTAGGGATTGAGACTGTGAAACCAAAGGTGTTGCATCAACTTCATTATCTGTGGCCTGAACATTTGCTGCAAATCTCTTTGACTTAGTAAACCTAAATCCTAGGAAAACCAATAATCCGATAGCATTTAGCAGCCACATGTCCTAGTTTCTTACAGTTTGTGCATAATACAGTTTGTTCTGGTTTTTTAATTTCAGACTTAGCATGTTGATTGAATGAATTTTATGAATTAACATGCATAGATGCAGACTCATACACAGATTGACCATTAGAGTGGACCTCCCTTTGTTTTCATCTTGAACAAGTAAGGCATATGCTTCATTAATAGAAGGAAGAGGTTTCATCATTAGGATGTTACCTCTAACAGTATCATAAGCAGGATTCAATCCCATTAAGAACTAAACAAGTCTTTGATCTGCTTCTCGTTTCAACAAAGTTGCAGCAGCTCCACAAACCACAAGCAGGAACTGTGTCCAAAGCATTTAGTTCATCCCAATGACGTTTAAGCTTTGTGAAGTATGAAGCAATGTCATCATTTCCTTGAGTCATTTGACAAATTGTCTTCTGTAACTGGTAGAGTTTTGCACCATTTGATTGACCGTACCTATCATTCAATTTCATTTTTTATGAAGATTTAGAAGAATTGATTCATTTCATTTTTTCGTAAAAGAAACAATGAATCCTATTTAAACTATCTAACAAACACTGTTAACAACTAATCTCAACTAATTCTCTAACTAATTAATTACATATGTGCATAAGCACGTGAACACCTCGTGAACCCATGTGAATACCATGTGACATAACTTAGTCAGCATAGTCAAACCTTGCTCAGTTAGCTGCCCAGTCATCAAACTCTATATTACCAACAGGTGTGCCGCCGCGAGCTCTCGCCGGAGAATCAAGACTCCAGCGATGATAATGTGAAGCTGTGGGGTTGATGATATGGAGGCTGCCCAGTGGCGGTTTTGCCGTGGGGAGGAGAGGGTGGGAGGCTGAAATGGGTGGTGGGGGTGGTGTTAGTGGAGTTCCGGTGAGGGGTTTGTGGGGAGGAGGTGGTGGCGGTGGTGGTGGGTTCGGGTTCGAGTTCAAGTTAGGTGGTGTGTTTTGTTGTTTGGTGGTGGTGGACAGAGGTGGGGTTGTCGTCGAGTTCGAGTTCGAGTTCTGATGAGGAATGGGTGGTGGGAGTAGATTTATTCCGGCGATATATAGCGGCACCTCACGACAGCGGAGGGCGTGGTTTTTTGACGGGACAATTAGGGATGTTCAAAATTAAATATCTGAATTTTGAATAACAGAAAATTTAAAACAGTATTATTTGAATCTGAATCTTCAGAGTTAAATGACTTAAATTAGTTGGATGTAAATGAAGTTAAATTAGTTGAAGGTGTAATTTCTTTCAACATGAATTTGTAAGTATGTTCTAAAATTATTAATTAAAAACCTACAAAATTTTGAGTGGTCATGCCCTTTGACAGTGGAGCATTCACATTCTATATGTTATGCTCCCTCTTATCATTTTAGAGAACTTTAAGAAAACCATACTAAGGTGTTGTTTGTTTTTTCTGCAGAAAAATGTCTGCAATCTGCGGACCACATCTGCAGACATCTGCAGGAGAAGAGGTGGACAAAAGTCTGCAGTCTGCAAGAAGAAGACTGCTTGTTTTTTAACATCTGCAGACTGCAAAAATAGATTGTAATAAAATAAACCTAATTTTTAAACTTTAAAAAGTACTTCAACATTAAAATTTATATAAAAGTCATACAACACTGCAATAATATTCATAAAACTATAAAAATACATTTTATTTAAATCATTTATTTCATATTTTGCATTAACTGTTCAGCAAATTCATCTCGTAACTGAGTCATATATTCTACCCAACTTGTTAACCTCTTCTATGCAAGTCTCTATTAAACATTTTTGTTGCTCAATCGACCATTGTTGTTTCTCTCCCATTTTTATTAATCAACAAACAAAAACATTTTCACAAATCAAATCTAATAAAATACTAAACCAAATCACAAATCATACCACCTAATATCATAAATCAAACAAATCATACCACCTAATATCATAAATCAAACAAATCATACCACCTAATATCACAAATCATACACACATTACATAAAATGTATATATAATTGCTAAACACTAATATACAAGCACAATACCCATACATCAAACAAAGAACCCACATTCAATTTCTATAGATGCTTTATAATATACAAGCACAATACCCATACATGAACACATACATACTACCATCAAAACATACATTCAAATATATATATATAATATATATATATATATATATACACTCCACACACACAAAAACAACCATATGGATTTGAGCAGAACACAAAGATGCCAAAACCTACTACCCATCAACAATCGAACAACATCAACAACATCAACAATCGAACAACACAATCGTGAACTGCTACAACATCAACAATCGAACAACATCAATGATGGGTTTGTAAGCAGCACAAACTTGAATCGCAGACCTAGGGCAGGGGGCGACCAAGCAGGGGGCGACAGTAGGGCAGGGGGCGGCCGGGCAGGGAGCGATGGTAGGGCAGGGGGCGACCGGGAAGGGGGCGACGGTAGGGCAGGGGGAGACCGGGCAGGGGGCGATGGTAGGGCAGGGGGCGACCGGGAAGGGGGCGACGGTAGGGCACGGTCACGGTGGAGGCTCGCAATGGGGATGAGGGTAGAACAGTAGGGGAAGACTGGAGGGTGAAGAGGATGTTTAGGGTAGAAGTGTATGAGAAGAGGTAAAAAGTGAATATGTTTGTCTTCTTCACGCATGTGACCTCTCGTATTTTTGTTAAATGTTTTGTTAACTTCGTTATCTCTTGTAAGTATGTTTTGTCATTAATGCAAATGCGGGACTCGTTCGTAATTTATGTACCTTGACCTCTTTTGGTATTCTTAAATAATTAAGTAAATAATAATAATAATAATAATAATAATAATAATAGTAATAATAATAATAATATAATAATAATAATAATAATAATAATAATAATAATATAATACTAATACTAATGGTAATAATGTTAATAATAACTATGATAATAATAGTAATAATAATAATAATAATAATAATAATAATAATAATAATAATAAGATATAACTTATTAAATAAATAAAATGGTTATATAAAATAGACATCTATTTATAAAGTGAGAAAAACTTGTAAATAAATTGTTGGCATAAAATAATAAAACTTTAAACCACAGGGACTAAATTGTAAATTTAGTTTAAACTGAAACTTTGGATTAAAAGGGACGAATTTAAACTACGGGGACCAAATGTGTAATTTCTTTAAACCCAAACCCCACCCCGTATTTCTGGTTACACCTCCGGCCGAAGCTCCGGCGAGCTACGGCCACCACCGAAACCTCATTATTTCACCTAATTAAATTCCCAGAACCAGTCGCAACCCAGTGTCGAACATTAACCACTTCAAATCGAATCATCAATGTCGAATTTAATTATTTACTTGAAACCGAAATCAAATTCTCCGAACCTAAAACCGATTCCACACTTAAATCATCATAATCATCGAATTAATTGATTATAAACCATCGGTTAATTACATAGAACTTAATGGGATGATTAATCCCACCTGAAACAGCATTACACCCGTTTAATTCGACCTGAAACGGCCGACAATAATCCTATAGCCGTTGGACATGTACTCGATCAAATTGAACATATAAAGTAGAGGGCAAATGCTCTCGACACCTTCTTTTCACTATCTGTAATCTCAATTTCACCAAAAACACACACACATCGAAATCCCCAAATCAAGAACAGTTGACTTGTGTACTTCCTTGTTCTATCAAATTTCAAACAAATCCAGGTAATCACATTAGGGTTTTTACTCGTTTTTACATGGGGAACAAAAGCCCCATGGTTAATTTGGGAATTATCATTATATTGGCGATCAATTTGATCAAACCGAAATTAGGATTCTTGGGTGAAATTGGGGTTTTTGGGGAAAAGGATTTAAGATTCGATTTTTGGAAATTTACACCAACCAGGGCTTTGGCCTGGTGGTTTGTGTTTGTTGCCTTGGCAAAGGGCCCGGGTTCGAACCCGAGGCCCTACCATTATTTTTTTAAAACGAATCGAGGCCCTACCATATTTTTTTAAAAGGGTTTTATTAATATTTAAATTTCAAAAAATGTTTAATATTATTATTAATTATATAAAAATCGTTTTTAATCAAAAATTAATAGAATTATTTCCTTTTTAATTTTCTTAGAAATTCAATTAAGAAATTCTGATTTCTTTTATTTTAAATTATAAAAGTTGTTACAAAATACTATTATTATGAATTCTAAATTGTAATAAATCTCATTGAATTTTTAAATAATTCCAATTTAATAAATTCTTCATTGTTATAAAATATAGTTACAAACTTATTTATATATTTTAAAGAAATAAATATATATGTACAAATTTAAATGTACACTTATTGTAATTAATAGAATTGTTTTAATCATTTAAATCTACAAAAATTACTATTTTATTAAATAGTAAATAATAATCATTTGATAATAAAGGTTTAACTTTATTAATAGTATTAATCACTAAAATTCTTATTTAATAATTTAAATACCAAAATAATAACAAATTGTATCTATTTAATAATTTAAAAATTATGGGTTAAATGGTTTATAAATATAAACACCATAATTATCATGATTAACTTCACACGTCGTTCATTTAGGTTGAACGTTAACGAATCATCGGCATTTTATACAAGATGTTCTTATTTGCTCATCCTTATTATCCATGTGAGTTTTCATACCCCATTTTATATTATTTCTCACTTTTGGGGTGAAACATGTTAACCTTATATTAAACACACTTGTAAACACGTTTTATTCTTGTAACACTTGTGCAATTCATCTTATATTTGTCATGGTTATTTGAGCTCTTGTAACTATCATGTGATGACTCTTGTAAGATACAATTATTAACTATTGCTAGCCTAGCGACGTCATAGATCTATGAGCCTGACAAGCCTATTTGGTGCTAAAGCCGAGGTTATTGCCGGCTCCTAGTGTCGTATTCTTGAGCACTATGGGAACCAAGTACACTTAGCTAATCGTTTAATCTTGTAATGGCCATATTTGTCAAGGTTTGATTGTTACATTTGTTCATCCATCTTTATTTACTTTATTCAATAACCTATGACGTGAATTGCCATCTTTGATATATATCTACGTATGATTAATCTATGAAAACTCACCAACATTATGTTGACTTTATTTTTTAACATGTTTCAGGAAATGATACAGCTTAAGTTTCTCTTGAAGACTTGAACACATCTAGGATTTGGACCTAGATTAAAATAAAATGACTTATACTGTCACATGATGCTATGGAAACTTTTGTACTTTTGTTTGCTTGAAACTTATGATATCTCTTTTCTGTATGTTATGAACCTTGGAAGATAATTATATTTACACTTTTGAATTAGCATTGTGTGGCATGAACAATCTTAACCCTCACATCTTTATGTTTCTGTCGTTAAGGTTGGGGTGTGACAGATTGGTATCAGAGCCCATAACTATAGGGATTTAAGTTATTAGAAATGATGGCCTAAACTATGGTTACCCTAGGGACTCCTTTTTCATGTATAATTTGCTATAATCTTGTAAGTATGCTTATATGCCTATCACATGTTGTTACATGTTTCATGATAAATCCCTTATGTGTTATTTGTTTATATTTAGAAAATGGTGCCTTAGGGATATGACTTGAACCTTGTATACCCCAACTTCCTATCCTCTTCGTATGCCTTTAAGTTCTACCACGTCTAATCTTTTCTAAATCTTATTCTCGACTACGTGTGGAATTTTTTTTACTCATCTTATCGATTTGAGAAAATTCCTTAGACGATATGTCTAAATCTTGAAAATCTCATCGAGGTTTTAATTATAGTAGCCTATAGGGAAGTGTGTGACACATAAACACCTGTATTCTGGATTTCCTGGCAAAAGGCCCTCGGGCTAAGGCAAGCATTTCGTATAAATCTCATTGCGGACCTGTAACGCTTACCTGGGGATTTCTGGAATGAGTACTAAATTATGGTCAACATACACATCTTCCCAAGGCAATTGGGATTAAGTCACCTCGACGTGTCCATGTTCCTATCGGCTATATGGTACCAATTAGAACCATCCTGGTTATATTTATAAATATAAAAAATTATTGATTTGATGAACTGGTTTATTACCGAATTCTTATATTTCTTTATTTCTATCTTATAGAATGTCTCGTCACCAAGGAAAGCGTGCTACTCCGACCGCAAACTTGCCGCGATGATCGCCCGTCAAATGGCTGCTGTACTTTCGACCATGGTTGCTGTAACCTCTCTTGTTTTTATTTAACGTTTGATTTAACGTCGTTATCCCTTATAAGGGCTTGTTTTGTTATTTAAAGCAAGTACGAGGACTTATTTGTAAATTTGTAGAATTATTATAAATGGTTATAATTAAATAATTAATAATAATAATAATAAATAATAATAATAAAATGATAAAATAAAATACTAATAATATTAATAATTATTAATAAAAACAATCTAAGATAATAATTTTTTAAAACTTGTAAATTTAATAGTTTGGACATAAAATGATAAAGCTAAAACCGTAGAGACCAAACTGTAAATTTTTTTTAAACAAAATCTAGAATTTTGGGTTAAATTGTGAAACCTTAAAACCATAGGGACCAAAGTGAAACATTTTCAAAACCCAACCCTACCCCCGTTTTCCGGTGATCGGCCGACCGAGCTCCGGCGAGATCCGGCCACCACCGAATCATCAATATTTCACATAATTAAAACCCCAGAACCGGTCGCAAACTAGTTTCGAACGTTAACCATTTCAAATCGAACCATCAAGGTCGAATTAACTTGCTCACTTGAAACCGAAACTATAATCTCCGAAACCAAAACCGATTCTTCACTTAAATCATCATAATCATCAAATTAATTGATTATAAACAATCGGTTAAACAAATAGAACTTAATGGGATGATTAATCCCACCTGAAACAGTTTTAAATCCATTCATTCGTCCTAAAACCCCCGACATTAATCGTGTAGCCATTGGGCAATTAAAGGATCAAATCGAACCTATTTAACAGAGGGGAAATGTTTACCCTGTCCCTTTCCAAACATCTGCACACTTAATTTCACCGAAACACTCGCACACATCGAATTCCCAAATCCAAAAACAGTCGACTTACACTTCTGTCTTTCCGATCGAATCTCAAACTATACCAGGTAATTACATTAGGGATTGTACTCATTTTTACATGGGGAACAAAAGCCCCATGGTTAATTTGAGTGTAACCATCGATTGGAGGTCCAATTTGATCGATTTCAAATCTAGGGTTCTTACGAATTTGGGAGGGATTTGGTGGGTCATGTTTTTAAGTTAACCTTTCAATTATAAAACAACAGGGCCTTGGCCCGGCAGTTTGTGTGTTGGATTGTTGGGCAAAGGTCCCGGGTTCGAACCCGGGCACCTGCCATAACTTTTAAAACGGTTTCTTTTTAATATTTAAAAATTCTAAAAATGTTTAAATATTATTATTAACCATGTAAAAACGATTTTTTTTTATAAAAATGAAATAAAAATTATTTTCCTTTCAATTTTATTAATTCACTCTAGAAATTCTTATTTTCGTATTTTAAAAATTATAAAAATTGTTATAAAATACCATTTATTATTAATTCTAAATTGTAATAAATCTCATTAATATTTAAATAATTTCAATGTAATACATTCGATATTGTTATAAAATATAGTTACAAATTTACATATATTTAAGAAATAAATACATATATGTTCACATTTAAAATGCACACTTATCGTAATAAATTTAATCATTTGGACCTACAAATTTATTATTTATTTAATAGTAAATAAAGACCATTTAATAATAAAAGTTTAACTTTTATTAATGGTGTTAATCACTAAAATTCTTATTTAATCATTTAAGTATTAGAATAATAAAAATATATGTATCTATAATTTAAAATCATGGGTTAATGATTTAATCACGAACTTAAACTGTGGATTCCCGTGTACTAATCATGTTTAACTTAATACGTCGTTCATTTAGGTTGAACGTTAACGAATCTTCGGCGTTTTATACAAATATAAATCAAGTGAGTTTTCGTACCCTTTTTATATATTTCACATTTTTGGGGTGAAACATGTTAATCGTATTACAAATACACTTGTAAACACATTTAAATCTTGTAACACTTGTGCAATTTATTTTATGTTGTCATGGTTATTTGAACACTTGTAATTATCATGTGATGACTCTTGTAAGATACAATCATTAACTATTGCTAGCCTAGCGACGTCATAGATCTATGGGCCTGACAAGCCTATTTGGTGCTAAAGCCGAGGTTATTGCCGGCTCCTAGTGTCGTATTCTTGAGCACTATGGGAACCAAGTACACTTAGCTAATCGTTTAATCTTGTAATGGCCAAATTTGTCAAGGTTTGATTTTACATTTGTTCATCCATCTTTATTTACTTTATTCAATAACCTATGACGTGAATTGCCATCTTTGATATATATCTATGTATGAAAATCTATGGAAACTCACCAACATATTGTTGATATTATTTTTAACATGTTCAGGAAATGATACTGCTTAGCTTGTTTTGAAGACTTGTTCACATCTAGGATTGGACCTAGATTATAATAAAAAGACATTTATTGTCACATGGCGCTTGGAAACTTTTGTATTTGATTGCTGAACTTATGTTATTTCTTAGATGTATGTCATGAGTTGCTATTTAATAATATTGTCATTTTAATTTAGCGTTGTGTGGCATGAACAGTCTTAACCCTCACATCTCGACATTCCGCCGTTAAGGTTGGGGTGCGACAGATTGGTATCAGAGCCCATAACTATAGGAATTTAGGTTATTAGAAATGGTAGCCTAGACTATGGTTAAACTAGGGACCCTTTACATGAAATTTGCTATAATCTTGTAAGTATACTTATATGCCTATCACATGTTGCATGATCAATTCCTTATGTGCTATTTGTTTATATTAAAAAAAATAGTGCCTTAGGATTTGCCTTGAACTTTGTCTACCCCAACTCTCTAATCTTCTTCTTATGCCTTTAAATCCTATCGCGACTAATCCTTTCTAAATCTTATTCTCGACTACGTGTAGAAATCTACACAATCTCATCGAGTGGAGAAAAATTCCTCAGACGATATGTCTAAATCTTGAAAATCTCATTGAGGTTTTAATTCTAATTGCCTTAGGGAAGTGTGTGACACATAAACACCTGTATTCTGGATTTCCTGGCAAAAGGCCCTCGGGCTAAGGCAAGCATTTCGTATAAATCTCATTACGAGACCTGTTATGCTTACCTAGGGATTTCTGGGATGAGTGCTAAATTATGGTTAACATACACATCTTCCTCAAGGTAATTGGGATTACGTCACCTCGACATGTCTATGTTCCTATTGGCTATGTGGTACCAAATGGAACCATCCTGGTTATATTTTAAATATAAAAAATTCTTGATTTTGAACTGGTTTATATTCCGAATTCTAATATTTTTCTTTATTTCCATCTTATAGAATGTCTCGTCATCAGGAAAGCGTGCTACCTCCGACCGCAAACTTGCCGCGATGATCGCCAGTCAAATGGCTGCTGTACTCCCGATGATGGTTGCTGAACTTAGTAGCACCTTAATCGCCAATAACAGCAACAACGCCAATGGAAACAATGGTGGTGATGGCAACAATGGTCATGGGGAGAATAGCAACAACCAAGGTGGGAACAACCGCACCTGCATGTTCAAGCACTTCAACTCATGCAAACCCGCTAGCTTTAGTGGAAAGGAAGGAGCCACTGGACTTCTCGAGTGGTTCGAGAGTATGGAAAACACGTTCATCAACAGCGAGTGTCCTGAGGAGCTCAAGGTCCGCTATGCTACAAGTGCCTGTAATAACGGGCACTCACTTGGTGGAATAGTGAGAAGTGAACCGTGGCACTGAGGTTGCCATTGACACTCACTTGGGAGGAGTTCAAGACTATCATGATCCAAAATTCTACCTAAGGAGTGAATTGCAAAAGTTGGAGGAGGAATTTTGGAACCTCAAACAAGATAGCGGGAATCATTTGGCTTATTCCACTCGGCATCATGAATTGAGCATGCTTCTACCACACATGGTGGATACCGTACCCCGCAACATCGAGAAATTTATCAAGGGGGTACCGCCTCAAATCCAAGATGTTGTGGTGGGAAGTAGGCCCACAACTTTGGAGGAGGCGATCAATATCACTTCCCAGCTTACTGAAAACCATATTAAGGCTGGTACCATGATGGTGAAGGGTGCCAAGTCAACTGTTAAGGTGACTCCCGAAGCATCAAAGGAGGTGAAAGCTGAGTCGTCATTCAAAGGCAAGAAGCACAAGTTCACACCGGCCCGCAATTATGCTGTGACAGCGCCAAATGCCCCTCAAAGGCAAGCCGTCGCTGCAAATCAAGCACCCGTGGCAAGGGCTTATACTGGACCGTACCCGATGTGCAACACCTGTAAGTACCATCATGCGGGGAACACTCCTTGCCGAATCTGCTCGTTGTGTGAAAGTATGGTCATTTGGTGGCTACTTGCCATCGTGCCCCGAATAATGCTGCAATGGTTGCTAATCGAGCCTGCTACAACTGTGGCGAACCTGGGCATTTCCATCCACAATGTCCTCGCATTGCGGGAAATGTGCCACCGGCTCGAGGAAGGGCTTTCAACATCAATGCCAACCAAGCCCAAGCCAACAACGACGTAGTGAATGGTACGTCTCTATTTCCTTTAATCGTTATTTATCTTGTAAAATTCCTGACTGCTTTCCATGTGCCAATGATAGTTTATTATTTGAGCAGTATGTACCTTGTAAATAGTAGATATGCCTCTATACTTTTTGATTCGGGTGCGGATAAGAGTTTCATGTCTTTAGAGTTCGAGCCTATTCTTTCTAGCCGCGTTCTAACTTAGAAAGATCCTTTACGGTCGAAGTCGCCGATGGTAAATCTATTGAAGTCGACGTCGTGATACGCGATTGTGTTTTAAGTCATAACGAGCACGAATTCCTTATCGATCTTATTCCTATGCAACTGGGGAGCTTCGACATCATTATCGGCATGGATTGGTTAGCCAAACAACATGCGGAAGTTATATGTTTCGAGAAGTGCATTCGAATTCCTTTACCATCGGGTGATACCTTAAAAGTCTTTGGGGAGAGATCATCCCAAAGACTCAAACTCATGTCTTGTATCAAGGCCCGAAAGTGCTTGAGTAAAAACTACATAGCTTTCATGGCTTACGTAGTTAACACGAAAGCCAAGGGGAAGGAATTGAAGGATATTCCTGTCGTACGAGATTTTCCCGAGGTGTTTCCCGAAGATCTTAGTGGGTTGCCTCCCGTTCGAGAAGTGAGTTCAAAATCAATTTGATTCCAGGTGCGAACCCCGTGGCTAAGTCACCTATCATCTTGCACCGTCTGAAATGCAAGAACTAGCTAGTCAACTGCAAGAGTTGACAGATAAGGGTTTTATTCGACCTAGCTTTTCACCATGGGATGCACCCGTGCTATTTGTGAAGAAGAAAGATGGTTCATTCGTATGTGCATCGACTATCGGGAACTCAACAAACTCACTATCAAGAACCGATACCTCTTCCACGAATCGATGATCTCTTCGATCAACTTCAAGGAGCTACACAATTCTCAAAGATCGATCTACGTTCTGGGTATCATCAACTACGTGTTCACGACAACGACATTCCAAAGACCGCATTTCGTACTCGATATGGACATTACGAGTTCATGGTTATGTCTTTTGGCTTGACTAATGCACCCACTGTCTTCATGGTTCTCATAAATCGAGTATGTAAAGCGTACTTGGATAAATTCGTGATCGTGTTTATTGATGATATTCTCATCTATTCCAAGACAAAGATCGATCACGAATCGCATTTACGTCAAGTCCTCGATCTTTTGAAGAAGGAACAACTATATGCCAAGTTCTCAAAGTACGAATTCTGGCTCGAAGAAGTTCAATTCCTAGGACATGTGGTGAATAGCCAAGGAATTCACGTCGACCCTGCAAAAATAGAAGCCGTGAAGAATTGGTGTGTTCCCACGACCCCAACCGAGGTTCGTTCTTTTCTGGGTTTAGTGGGTTACTACCGTAGGTTCATTGCAAACTTTTCGAAGATTGCTAAACCGCTTACGGCGCTAACTCAAAAGAATAGACTTTTTGAATGGGGATCCGAACAAGAAGAGGCTTTCGAGACACTGAAACACAAACTGTGTAATGCTCCTATCTTAACCCTCCCCGATGGAAACGATGATTTCACTGTGTACTGCGATGCATCTAGTCAAGGCCTTGGTTGTGTTCTCATGCAACGAGGCAAGGTCATAGCTTACGCGTCAAACAATTGAAGGTTCATGAGGTGAACTACATAACTATGATCTCGAACTTGGTTCCGTGGTATTTGCTTTGAAGATTTGGCGGCATTATCTTTATGGGACGCAATGTATAGTCTACACCGACCACAAGAGTCTCAACACGTGTTCAATCAAAAGGATCTCAACATGAGACAAAGACGTTGGGTTGAATTGATTAGCGACTACGACTGCGACATTCGCTATCATCCTAGAAAGCGAATGTTGTTGCCAACGCGCTGAGTCGTAAGATCCACAACATGACTGTCTCGCTTCAAGAAATCCGAGATCGAAGACAATGGTTTGACACGTTAGGGGAGTTTGACACTGAGATTCATGTGGATGTTAACGAGGCCACTATCATGCTTCAAAACATAAGGATTGATAGTGATCTCGAGTTAGGCATCCGCGAGGCTCAACAAGCGGCGCTAACGAGGAAGGAAAAGATGAAGATCAGGCATTTAATGTTCGATCACAACTGGAAACAAAACAGAATGGCATGTGGTACTTCTTGAATCGACTTTGGATTCCGAATCACGATAATCTCCGTCACTTCATCATGAACGAAGCTCATCAAACATGATATTCTATTCATCCCTGGTCTGATAAATGTATATGGATCTGCGTGGCCAATATTGGTAGCCAGGAATGAAGAAAGATATTGCGTCTTATGTTTCTAAGTGCCTCACGTGTGCAAGGGTTAAAGCTGAACATCAACGGCCTAGTGGTTTACTTGAACAGCCCGAAATCCCTATGTGGAAATGGGAACATATATCCATGGATTTCGTAACTAAGTTACCATGTACTCCTCATGGTCATGATAGTATATGGGTAATTGTTGACCGTTTGACCAAAATGGCACATTTGATACCCATACGGGACACTTACAAGGTTTCAAGTTTGGCTCGTATCTACATCGATGAAATTGCGGTCGTCATGGCGTGCCGTTGCACATTATCTCCGATCGTGATGCTCGTTTCACTTCACATTTCTAGTCTTCTATGCAAAAACTTTTGGGTACTCAATTGGATTTAAGCACGGCTTACCATCCTCAAACGGATGGTCAAACCGAACGAACAATTCAAACCCTTGAGGACTTCCTACGTCTTCGTGTCCTTGAGTTTGGTGGTGACGGGGATACGCATCTTCCGTTAGCGGAATTTTCGTATAATAATAGTTATCACTCGAGTATCAAGATGGCACCATTTGAGGCTTTATATGGTCGTAAATGTCGTTCTCCGATCTGTTAGACAGACATTGGTGAGAATTTCATTACTGGACCAGAACTTATTCAAGAAACGACCGACAAAGTCTCCAAAATCCTAAATAACCTTGAAGTGGCTAGAAGTCGTCAAAAGAGTTATGCCGATAAAAGACGCAAACCGTTGGAGTTCCAAGTCAACGATATGGTTCTTCTTAAGGTCTCTCCATGGAAGGGCGTGGTTAGCTTTGGGAAGAAGGGCAAGTTAGTCCCACGTTTTATAGGACCCTTCAAAATTCTGAAAAGAGTTGGGAAAGTGGCTTACAAACTGGAACTACCTTCCGAACTTAGCGGGGTTCATCCTGTTTTCCATGTCTCAAACTTGAGGAAATGCCCGGCTGATGAAATTTGCATGTTCCTTTGGAGGAAATCTAAATTGACGAGTCGTTACATTTCGTTGAGAAACCTGTCGAGATCATGGACTGAACATTGAAGAAGACCCCAACCACTACCACACCGATCGTTAAAGTTCGTTGGGAAAACAAACGAGAAGCTGAGTTCACTTGGGAACGCGAGGATCACATGAGGAAGAAATATCTCTATCTTTTTGTTTAGCCTTGTCTTTAAATTTCGGGACGAAATTCCTTAAAGTTGGGGAGACTGTAACCTCTCGTGTTTTTATTTAACGTTTGATTTAACGTCGTTATCCCTTGTAAGGGCTTGTTTTGTTATTTAAAGCAAGTACAAGGACTTATTTGTAAATTCGTGGAATTATTATAATGGTTATAATTAAATAATAAATAATTAATAATAATAATAATAATAATAATAATATAATAATAATAAATGATAAAATAAAAATACTAATAATATTAATAATTATTAATTTAAACAATCTAAGATAATAATTTTTTTAAAACTTGCAAATTTAATAGTTTGGACATAAAATGATAAAGCTAAAACCGCAGGGACCAAACTGTAAATTTATTTTTTAAACAAAATCTAGAATTTTGGGTTAAATTGTGAAACCTTAAAACCACAGGGACCAAAGTGAAACATTTTTCAAAACCGAACCCCCACCCCCGTTTTCCCGGTGATCGGCCGACCGAGCTCCGGCGAGCTCCGGCCACCACCGAATCATCAATATTTCACATAATAAAAACCCTGAACCGGTCGCAAACTAGTTTCGAACATTAACCATTTTAAATCGAACCATCAAGGTCGAATTAACTTGCTCACTTGAAACCGAAACTATAATCTCCGAAACCAAAATCGATCTTCACTTAAATCATCATAATCATCAAATTAATTGATTATAACAATCGGTTAAACAAATAGAACTTAATGGGATGATTAATCCCACCTGCAACAGTTTTAAATCCATTCAATTCGTCCGGAAACCCCCGACATTAATTGTGTAGCCGTGGGCAATTGAACGATCAAATCGAACCTATTTAACAGAGGGGAAATGTTTATCCTGTCCCTTTCCAACCATCTGCACACTCAATTTCACCGAAACACTCGCACACATCGAATTCCCAAATCCAAAAATAGTCAACTTACACTTCTGTCTTTCCCATCGAATCTCAAACTATACCAGGTAATTACATTAGGGATTGTACTCGTTTTTACACGGGGAACAAAAGCCCATGGTTAATTTGAGTGTAACCATTGATTGGAGGTCTAATTTGATCAATTTCAAATCTAGGGTTCTTACGAATTTAGGGGGATTTGGTGGGTCATGTTTTTAAGTTAACCTTTCAATTCTAAAACACAAACAGGGCCTTGGCCGGCGGTTTGTGTGTTGGATTGTTTGGGCAAAGGTCCCGGGTTCGAACCCGGGCACCTGCCATAACCTTTAAAACGTTTTTTTTTAATATTTAAAAATTCTGAAAATATTTAAATATTATTATTAACCATGTAAAAACGATTTTTTTATTAAAAATGAAATAAAAATTATTTTCCTTTCAATTTTATTAATTCACTCTAGAAATTCTTATTTTCGAATTTTAAAAATTATTAAAATTGTTAAAAAATATCATTTATTATTAATTCTAAATTGTAATAAATCTCATTTAATATTTAAATAATTCAATGTAATACATTTGATATTGTTATAAAATATAGTTACAAATTTACATATATTTTAAGAAATAAATATATATATGTTCACATTTAAAATGCACACTTATCGTAATAAATTTAATCATTTGGACCTACAAATTTATTATTTTATTTAATAGTAAATAAAGACCATTTAGTAATAAAAGTTTAACTTTTATTAATGGTGTTAATCACTAAAATTCTTATTTAATCATTTAAGTATTAGAATAATAAAAATATATGTATCTTATAATTTAAAATCATGGGTTAATGATTTAATCACGAACTTAAACCGTGGATTCCCGTGTACTAATCATGTTTAACTTAATACGTCGTTCATTTAGGTTGAACGTTAACGAATCTTTGGCGTTTTATACATGGTTTTCTTATTTGATCATCTATATAAATCAAGTGAGTTTTCATACCCCTTTTTATATTATTTCACATTTTTGGGGTGAAACATGTTAATCGTATTACAAATACACTTGTAAACACATTTTAATCTTGTAACACTTGTGCAATTCATTTTATGTGTCATGGTTATTTGAACACTTGTAATTATCATGTGATGACTCTTGTAAGATACAATCATTAACTATTGCTAGCCTAGCGAAGTCATAGATCTATGGGCCTGACAAACCTATTTGGTGCTAAAGCCGTGGTTATTGCCGGCTCCTAGTGTCGTATTCTTGAGCACTATGGGAACCAAGTACACTTAGCTAATCGTTTAATCTTGTAATGACCATATTTGTCAAGGTTTGATTGTTACATTTGTTCATCCATCTTTATTTACTTTATTCAATAACCTATGACGTGAATTGTCATCTTTGATATATATCTACGTATGAAAATCTATGGAAACTCACCAACATATTGTTGATATTATTTTAACATGTTTCAGGAAATGATACTGCTTAGCTTGTTTTTGAAGACTTATTCACATCTAGGATTGGACCTAGATTATAACAAAAAGACATTTATTGTCACATGGCGCTTGGAAACTTTTGTATTGGATTGTTGAACTTATGTTATTTCTTAGATGTATGTCATGAATATTGCTATTTAATAATATTGTCATTTTAATTTAGCGTTGTGTGGCATGAACAATCTTAACCCTCACATCTCGATGTTCCGCCGTTAAGGTTGGGATGTGACAGTTGCTGAACTTAGTAGCAACCTAGTGGCCAATAATAGCAACAACGCTAAAGGAAATAATGATGGGGATGGCAACAACGGCCATGGGGAGAGTAGCAATAACCAAGGTGGAAACAACCGTACCTGCACCTTTAAGCATTTCAACACATGTAAACCCACTAGCTTTAGTGGAAAGGAGGGAGCCACTGGACTTCTCGAGTGGTTCGAGAGCATGGAAAATATGTTTATCAATAGTGAGTGTCCCGAGGAGCTCAAAGTACGCTATGCTGCGAGTGTCCTTCAACAACGGGCGCTTACTTGGTGGAATAGTGAGAAAAGGAACCGAGGTGTTGAAGTTGCTTTGGCACTGTCTTGGGAGGAGTTTAAGGATTTAATGGTCCAAAAATTCTGCCCGAGAAGTGAGTTACAGAAACTGGAGGAGGAATTCTGGAACCTTAAACAGGACAGCGGGAATCATTGGCCTACTCCACCTGCCACCACGAACTGAGCATGCTTCTACCACATATGGTGGATACTGTACCCCGTAGTATCGAGAAATTTATCAAGGGGGTACCGCCTCAAATCCAAGATGCTGTGGTGGGAAGTAGGCCCACAACTTTGGAGGAGGCGATCAATATCACTGCCCAGCTCACTGAGAATCATATTAAGGCTGGCACTTTGACGGTGAAGGGTGCCAAGTCAACTGCAAAGGTGACTCCTGAAGCAACAAAAGAGGTGAAAGCTGAAACATCATTCAAGGGCAAGAAGCGCAAGTTCACACCGGCCCGCAACTATGCTGTGACAGCACCAAATGCCCTCAAAGGCAAGTTGTCGCTATCAACTAAGCACCCGTGGAAAGAGCTTATACGGGACCATATCCGATGTGCAACACCGGCAAGTACCATCATACGGGAAACACTCCCTGCCGAATCTGTTCTTTATGCGGGAAATATGGGCATTTGGTGGCTACTTGCCATCATGCCCCGAATAATGCTGCCATGATTGCCATTCGAGCCTGCTACAACTATAGCGAAACTGGGCATTTCCGTCCTTAGTGTCCTCGCCTTGCAGGAAATGTTCCATCGGCTCGAGGAAGGGCTTTCAATATCAATGCCAATCAATCCCAAGCCAACAACGACATGGTGAGTGGTACGTCACTATTTCTCTTTAATCGTTTTTTATTTTGTAAAATTCCTGTCTGCTTTCCATGTGCCGATGATAGTTTATATCTGAGCAGGTATGTACCTTGTAAATGATAGATATGCCTCTGTACTTTTCGATTCTGGTGCGGATAAGAGTTTTGTGTCCTTAGAATTTGAGCCCATTCTTGCTAAGCCGCGTTTCTAACTTAGAAAGATCCTTTACGGTCGAAGTCGCCGATGGAAAATCGATTGTAGTTGACGTCATAATACACGATTGCATCCTTTGTCTTAACGAGCATGATTTCCTTATTGATCTTATTCCTATGCAAATGGGGAGCTTCGACATCATTATTGGCATGGATTGGTTAGCCAAACAGCACGCGGAAATCATTTGTTTCGAGAAGTGCATTCGAATTCCTCTACCATCGGGAGATACCTTAAAAGTCTTTGGGGAGAGATCATCTCAAATACTCAACTTATGTCTTGTGTCAAGGCCCGAAAGTCTTTGGGGAGAGATCATCTCAAAGACTCAACTTATGTCTTGTGTCAAGGCCCAAAAGTGCTTGAGTAAAAATTGCGTGGCCTTCATGGCTTACGTAGTTAACACGAAAGCCAGGGAAAAGGAATTGAAGGATATTCCTGTCGTACGAGATTTTCCCAAAGTGTTTCCCGAGGATCTTAGTGGGTTACCTCCCATACGGGAAGTTGAGTTCAAGATAGACTTGATCCCTGGTGCAAACCCAGTGGCTAAGTCACCTTATCGTCTTGCACCTTCTGAAATGCAAGAACTAGCCAGTCAACTGCAAGAACTGACCGATAAGGGTTTTATTCATCCTAGTTCTTCACCATGGGGTGCACCCGTGCTATTCGTGAAGAAGAAAGATGGGTCGTTTCATATGTGCATCGACTATCGAGAACTCAACAAACTCACCATCAAGAACCGATACCCTCTTCCTCGAATCAATGATCTCTTCGATCAACTCCAAGGAGCTACGCAATTCTCGAAGATCGATCTACGTTCTGGATATCATCAACTACGAGTTCACGATAACGATATTCCAAAAACCACGTTCCGTACTCGATATGGACATTATGAGTTCATGATTATGCCTTTTGGCTTGACCAATGCACCTGCTGTCTTCATGGATCTCATGAATCGAGTATGTAAACCGTACTTGGACAAATTCTTGATCGTGTTTATCGATGATATTCTCATCTATTCCAAGACAAAAACCAATCACGAGTCGCATCTGCGTCAAGTTCTCGAACTTTTGAAGAAGGAGCAACTGTACGCCAAGTTCTCCAAGTGCGAATTCTGGCTTGAAGAGGTTCAATTCCTAGGTCATGTGGTGAATAGCCAAGGAATTCACGTCGACCCTGCAAAAATAGAAGCCGTGAAAAATTGGTGTGTTCCCACGACCCCAACCGAAGTTCGTTCTTTTCTTGGTTTAGCGGGTTACTACCGTAGGTTCATTGCAAACTTTTCGAAGATTGCTAAACCACTTACGGCACTAACTCAAAAGAATAGACTTTTTGAGTAGGGACCCGAACAAGAAGAGGCTTTCGAGACACTGAAACGCAAACTGTGTAATGCTCCTATCTTAACCCTCCCCGATGGAAACGATGATTTCACTGTGTACTGCGATGCGCTAGTCAAGGTCTTGGTTGTGTTCTCATGCAACGAGGAAAGGTCATAGCGTACGCGTCAAGGCAATTGAAGGTTCATGAAGTAAACTACACAACTCACGATCTCGAACTTGGTGCCATGGTATTTGCTTTGAAGATTTGGCGGCATTACCTTTATGGGACGCAATGCATAGTCTACACCAACCACAAGAGTCTTCAACACGTGTTCAATCAAAAGGATCTCAACATGAGACAAAGACTTTGGGTTGAGTTGATTAGCGACTACGACTGTGACATTCGTTACCATCCTGGAAAGGCAAATGTTGTAGCCGATGCGCTGAGTCGTAAGATCCACAATAAGACTGTCTCACTTCTAGAAATTCGAGGTCGAAGGCAATGGTTTGACACGTTGGGAGAATCTGATACCGAGATTCACGTGGATGTTAACGAGGCTACTATCATGCTTCAAAATATAAGGATTGATATTGATCTCGAGTTTTACATCCGCGGGGCTCAACAAGCGGCGTTAACCGAGGAAGGGAAGGATGAAGAACTAACATTTAACATTCGGTCACAATTGGAGACAAAACCGAATGGCATGTGGTATTTCTTGAACCGGCTCTGGATTCCTAATCGCGACAATCTTCGTCACTTCATCATAAACGAAGCTAATCAAACACGTTATTCTATTCACCCTGGGTCCGATAAGATGTATATGGATCTATGTGGCCAATATTGGTGGCCAGGAATGAAGAAGGATATTGCGTCTTATGTTTCCAATGCCTCACGTGTGCAAGAGTCAAAGCTGAACATCAACGGCCTAGTGGTTTACTTGAGCAACCTGAAATCCCTATGTGGAAATGGGAGCACATATCCATGGATTTCATAACCAAATTACCACGTGCTTCTCGAGGCCATAATAGTATATGGGTGATTGTTGACCGTTTGACCAAAACGGCACATTTCATACCAATACGAGATACTTACAAGGTTTCAAAGTTGGCTCGCATCTATATTGACGAAATTGTGAGTCGTCATGGTATGCCGTTGCATATTATTTCCGATCGTGATGCTCGTTTTACTTTCTGGGCTTCTATGCAAGAACTCTTGGGTACTCAACTGGATTTGAGCACGGCTTATCATCCTCAAACGGACGGTCAAACCGAGCGAACAATTCAAACCCTTGAGGATTTGCTACGTCTTTGTGTCCTTGACTTTGGTGGTGATTGGGATACGCATTTACCGCTAGCGGAATTCTCGTATAACAACAGCTACCACTCAAGTATCAAGATGGCACCTTTCGAAGCTTTACACAGTCGTAAATATCGTTCTTCGATCTGCTGGACTGACATTGGTGAGAATCTTATTAAGGGTCCAGAACTTATTCAAGAAACGACTGACAAAGTCTCCAAAATTCGTAACAATCTTGAGGTGGCTAGAAGTCGTCAAAAGAGTTACGCGGATAAAAGACGCAAACCATTGGAGTTTCAAGTCAACGACATGGTCCTTCTTAAGGTTTCTCCATGGAAGGGTGTTGTTCGCTTTGGGAAGAAGGGCAAGTTAGCCCCACATTTTGTAGGACCTTTCAAGATTCTGAAAAGAGTTGGGAAAGTGGCTTACAAACTAGAACTACCTTCTGAACTTAGCGGGGTTCATCCTGTTTTCCATGTCTCAAACTTGAGAAAATGCCTGGCCGATGAAAATTTGCATGTCCCTTTGGAGGAAATCCAAATTGACGAGTCATTGCATTTCGTTGAGAAACCTGTCGAGATTATGGATCGAACACTGAAGAAGACCAGAACAACTACCACGCCAATCGTCAAAGTTCATTGGGAAAACAAACGTGGAGCTGAGTTCACCTGGGAACGCGAGGATCACATAAAGAAGAAATATCCCTATCTATTCATTTAGTCTTGTCTTTAATTTCGAAACGAAATTTCTTAAAGTTTGAGAGACTGTGACCTCTCGTATTTTTGTTAAATGTTTGTTAACTTCGTTATCTCTTGTAAGTATGTTTTGTCATTAATGCAAATGCTAGGACTCGTTCGTAATTTATTGTACCTTGACCTCTTTTGGTATTCTTAAATAATTAAGTAAATAATAATAATAATAATAATAATAATAATAATAATAGTAATAATAATAATAATAATAATAATAATAATAATAATAATAATAATAATAATAATAATAATAATAATAATAATAATAATGGTAATAATGTTAATAATAACTATGATAATAATAGTAATAATAATAATAATTATTATAATAATACTAATAAGAGATAACTTATTAAATAAATAAAATGGTTATATAAAATAGACATCTATTTATAAAGTGAGAAAAACTTGTAAATAAATTGTTGGCATAAAATAATAAAACTTTAAACTGCAGGGACTAAATTGTAAATTTAGTTTAAACTGAAACTTTGGATTAAAAGGGACAAACTTTAAACTACGGGACCAAATGTGTAATTTTCTCTAAACCCAAACCCCACCCCGTGTTTCCGGTTACACCTCCGGCCGAAGCTCGGTGAGCTCCGGCCACCACCGAAACCTCATTATTTCACCTAATTAAATTCCCAGAACCGATCGCAACCCAGTGTCGAACATTAACCACTTCAAATCGAATCATCAATGTCGAATTTAATTATTTACTTGAAACCAAAATCAAATTCTCCAAACCTAAAACCGATTCCACACTTAAATTATCTTAATCATCGAATTAATTGATTATAAACCATCGGTTAATTACATAGAACTTAATGGGATGATTAATCCCACCTGAAACAGCATTACATCCGTTTAATTCGACCTGAAACGGCCAACAATAATCTTATAGCCGTTGGACATGTACTCGATCAAATTGAACATATAAAGTAGAGGGCAAATGCTCTCGACACCTTCTTTTCACTATCTGTAATCTCAATTTCACCAAAAACACACACACATCGAAATCCCCAAATCAAGAACAATCGACTTGTGTACTTCCTTGTTCTATCGAATTTCAAACAAATCCAAGTAATTACATTAGGGTTTTTACTCGTTTTTACATAGTGAACAAAAGCCCCATGGTTAATTTGGGAATTATCATTGTATTGTCGATCAATTTGATCAAACCGAAATTTGGATTCTTGGGTGAAATTGGGGTTTTCTGGGGAAAAGGATTTAAGATTCGATTTCTGGAAATTTACACCAACTAGGGCTTTGGCCCGGTGGTTTGTGTGTTTGTTGCCTTGGCAAAGGGCCCGGGTTCGAACCCGAGGCCCTACCATTATTTTTTTAAAACGAATCCGAGGCCCTACCATTATTTTTTTAAAAGGGTTTTATTAATATTTAAATTTCAAAAAATGTTTAAATATTATTATTAATTATATAAAAATCGTTTTTAATCAAAAATTTAATAGAATTGTTTCCTTTTTAATTTTCTTAGAAATTCAATTAAGAAATTCTGATTTCTTTTATTTTAAATTATAAAAGTTGTTACAAAATACTATTTATTATGAATTCTAAATTGTAATAAATCTCATTGAATTTTTAAATAATTCCAATTTAATAAATTCTTCATTGTTATAAAATATAGTTACAAACTTATTTATATATATTTTAAAGAAAAAATATATATGTACAAATTTAAAATGTAATTAATAGAATTGTTTAATCATTTAAATCTACAAAAATTACTATTTTATTAAATAGTAAATAATAATCATTTGATAATAAAGGTTTAACTTTTATTAATAGTGTTAATCACTAAAATTCTTATTTAATAATTTAAATACCAAAATAATAACAAATTGTATCTATTTAATAATTTAAAAATTATGGGTTAAATGGTTTATAAATATAACACCATAATTATCATGATTAACTTCACACGTCGTTCATTTAGGTTGAACGTTAACGAATCATCGGCATTTTATACAAGACGTTCTTATCTGCTCATCCTTATTATCCATGTGAGTTTCATACCCCATTTTATATTATTTCTCACTTTTGGGGTGAAACATGTTAACCTTATATTAAACACACTTGTAAACACGTTTTATTCTTGTAACACTTGTGCAATTCATCTTATATTTGTCATGGTTATTTGAGCTCTTGTAACTATCATGTGATGACTCTTGTAAGATACAATTATTAACTATTGCTAGCCTAGCGACGTCATAGATCTATGAGCCTGACAAGCCTATTTGGTGCTAAAGCCGAGGTTATTGCCGGCTCCTAGTGTCGTATTCTTGAGCACTATGGGAATCAAGTACACTTAGCTAATCGTTTAATCTTGTAATGACCATATTTGTCAAGGTTTGATTGTTACATTTGTTCATCCATCTTTATTTACTTTACTCAATAACCTATGACGTGAATTGTCATCTTTGATATATATCTACGTATGATTAATCTATGGAAACTCACCAACATTATGTTGACTTTATTTTTTAACATGTTTCAGGAAATGATACAGCTTAAGTTGCTCTTGAAGACTTGAACACATCTAGGATTTAGACCTAGATTAAAATAAAATGACTTATACTGTCACATGATGCTATGGAAACTTTTGTATTTTTGTTTGCTTGAAACTTATGATATCTCTTTCCTGTATGTTATGAACCTTGGAAGATAATTATTTACACTTTTGAATTAGCGTTGTGTGGCATGAACAATCTTAACCCTCACATCTCGACGTTTTTCGCCGTTAAGGTTGGGGTGTGACAACGCAGACCTCAGGAAGACGTTTTTTAAGGAAAAGACTTCTAAAAAACAAACAGTCTGCAGACAGAACGTCTGCACGTGGTCTGCGCGGCGCAGACAAAAGAGGTCAGGAAGTACTTCTGACAAAAAACAAACACCACCTAAGTTGCTTGTCCATTTTATTCTTTAAACTAGTGCTTATCTTTCTGATCTATGAATAAAATTCATTGGAGCTACTATAGATTGATAAGTATACCAATATACTATAAACACCATCTCCACTGCGTCTCCCCTCTCTCCAAAACAATCCTCTACTTTCCTTTTTTTTTTTTTTCCATTTAAATTTTTTATCATTCTTCTCTTTGATGATCATAGAAATTAAATCTATAAGTGATGATGTCTTACATGAAAATGCAAATGTTTCAGATCGAACAAGGATTTTGGCGAAGCTACACATACTAGATGCTTACCTAAAGTGGTTGTGATGATAGTATGTTAAATATCAAATTGTGTTGCAATGTTTGGTAGTGTCAATCCCTAGCAATAATAATACGAAAGGATGAGTTGGTTTATTTACTAAAACAAAACCCTAGGCTAATATGGAATACATCATCGACATGAGTCAAGCATCATAAGGGTTATGATGAACATAGTGCTAGGAATTGCAAGACGATACATAAGTCACACTAGATTGTGGAGATGAAAGACTGAAAATAAATCTTAGATGAAAGTCTTGAGAATCTAGACAAATGAATATCTGATCCCTGAGTCAGGTAAATCATTAGAGACAGACAAGAGGTAAAGAAATTCTTCAGAATTAAAAAAGTATGAATGATTTACTAACACAAATCCGAGTTGATTGCAGATAAAAGACTACTGTAAAGACGAAGAGACAACAAAGGAACACATGATTAAAAAATCAGAAAGCTGTTAAAAGCTCAGACGGTTTATGAGAGATCTCTAGAAAATTATCAACATAGCTTCACTACTAGTTATAAATGTTACTTGTATATATACAAAAAGTTAGGATAGTTTTTGTTTGATAACTAAGAAGGGATTCTTAGGACTTGTGTAAAAGCTTCGGGCTAGTTATATAGGCTAGTTTAAAGGTGTTAAAGAAAATGCATGTGGCACCCCGTGTCTTCAGGTTAACACTATAATATTAATCCTCTTCATCAAATCGTTTTCCGTTGTGTTTCCATTACTAATGGTTTATTTGTTTTGAGTTCTTTCTTTTTATAAACTAACAAGATAATTAAACTTATACTATTTAAACCCAAATTACTTAACTACCAAACTTATTTAAATTCTTGAGCACCTAAACTAAATAAATAATTATTTAAACTAATTAACAAACAATTTAGATTATCCTAAATATCATCCAAACTTAACAACTTTCACCGACCTCCCCTCTACCACGGTTGGTTCGATTAAAACCCCCTACCCCACGATCTCATCTTCATTCACCTTTTGATCACCATTGATCCCCCAATTCAAATTCCTGTGAGTTTTCGTCTCCCGGCAGCCTCTTCTTCACGACCGATCATCTCCGTCGGCTTTTCCCTTTGTAACTGCAAGCACTCAACCACTGACACCGCCCCGACAGCCGCGAAACCGATCCAGCAGCGCGTTCGGTATGATTTTTTCTTCTCGTCGTCCTCTCGTTTTCATTATGTTACGGTTTCAGGTTACGACTTATGTGTACGTTCATGCTCTCAGATCTAAGGGTTGTGATGTTTGGTTGGGTTCTATGATCGGTGTGTTGTGTGTTTATGTTACTTGTTTTTGCTGCCTAAATCGTGCGGGTGGGTAATCAAGTGTGGGTCTTGATGGTGGAATTGTACGTACATGCCTGTATATGGTCGTATGTATGTGTGAGATGGCTTTGTGTGTTGAGCATATATATAGATATATTTGAATATATGTTCATAATGAAAGTATGTATATGTGCAATGTGTGTTCTTACGAGAGTGTTATATATATAATTGTTGTTGGTGCTTGTTCTCCAAAAGTTGTTAGTTGGGTGGGTCCTTAAAAAAATAATAATAAAAAGGGTGTTGTATTTATTTATAATATGGCTCGTGTAATGTTAATGCATGGTTGAGTATAATATGTTTTATATGTGTGAATTCATGTGACATGTATAGGAGTGTATGTGCATCTCATTAATGTGTGCTTTATCTATGTTATAAAATATGTGTGGGTAATATATTATGTATGGATGTCTATAATATATTATATGTGAGTGTATGAATGTATAGTTGTATAAATTACCATAAGAGTGTTACATTTGATCGTTATGCATTAATATAAATGGGTTATGCATTAATGAACGTATAGGGTTTTATTATATAAAGTCATGTAATTAAAATGTATGACGTGTACCTTTATACATGATCTGGTATTGATGAGGATAATTGGGTTTGTGCATTAAAGGTGAATTGGAATATACTTGTGCTTGATTGGAAAAGGGGAAATGTCGATGACCTATACCGTAACCGAGCCGTGTTCGCGAAACCATACAGTTTTAATATTAATAATTAATATTAAAAGACATTAAATGATATCTAGGTGTTTTGGAAATTTAATTGCTTGCGCTCTATATAACTTTATTGGCTGTGCTAGTTAAGGTGAGTTTACGGCCTCACCTTACATATTCTTTTTGGGAAAAAGACACATGTTCTTTTAACGTTCATTCATTTGATCAGTATTACTGTATTGCACATGCTTACTAGTGTTGTATCAATTTAAGTCCTCACTTTCGAACCGTTAATTTATGTACTTTAGCAGGGTAATTATGAGTAGATCTACTGGGTTTGACAAACCCCACCCTAGCTAGTCGCGCTAGCACGACTACATGTCAAATGGGTGTTTAATTGACCTAATTTCTATTGTTGTGGTATGGTAGCCACAGCCGAGGCATTCATTTACATTGTCAGCTTCGATTGCGAACTTCATACACTGTGTAACTTGTTATGTAGACTAGCTATTTACTAATATTACTTTGTTTACTGGATCTGCTTTCAATTATATTACTGTTTCTCAAAACCTGTGAACTCACCAACCCTGTGTTGACACTTTAGCATGTTTCTTTCAGGTTCTTAAGATGTGCACGGCTAGAAGCATCTCATTATTGCATTCACCATTGAATTGTTTAATTGATTAAACAACGCTTTTACAAACTTCTTTTACTTGTGTTACACGTGTTTTGTGCCATTTGAATTATGAATTATTACGCTTCCACAAATGTTTTCATGAATTCATTATTAATCATGTTTTGGTATTTTCTATTAATATTACACAACTATGTTTTGTAATTATTGTATTGTTTGGTGTAACTAACGGCTAAGATCCTGGTATGTCACGCGCCTAACGGTAAAACTCCATCTGTGAGAATTGAGGGTGTGACAATGCAAGTGTTGACTTGAAGAGGCCATGCTGAAAGATAACATGCACTTGAAAAGAGTTTATGTTTATTCACAATTACTCGTCCACAAATACACCATCACTCGTATCTAACATAAACCTGTTAAACCATATAACTTTATACTCGAAAAGATTATGTGACGTCAAAACAGTCTAACTGTTAGAATAAAGGTATCCGACATTATCATGAAACATGTATACATAGAGTCAATAAGGCCACTCTTTAGTCGCTACTAAAACCAGTGACGACTTTGTGTAGCAATGTTTGTTAGAAAAAAATAAAAGCATAATAATACTATGAACGGATAAGTTAGTTTATTTTACTAATAAAAGAATGCCATAAAACAAAACCCTAGGTTCCCACTAAGGCCGCAAGAAAATCCGATCTATGCCGTCAGCTTCGTTAATCCAACGGTCCAAATCACTCCATGCCTCTGCTTATCACTCCCCTACTCGCTTCACTCATCTCTTCTTACAAACCCTCCTTGAATCCACTCTCAAAATGCCCAAAATTACAGTTTTTTTCGTTTTGAATCTATCGATCTTTAAATCTTTCGAGTAAGTTTATGCAGACAGTTGAATCGGAGAAAAAAGATGCAGTTTTGTTGTAGATTTTGATGAAATACATTTTAGTAGATCATGATGAGATGAAGTTGATTCATACCCTCAGAGCGTGTAAAGATTGTGTTATGGAAGGTGAAAAAGGTTCGATCTTTATCTGATGTGTGTGTTAAGATGATGACTGATAGCTATTCGAAGATGATGTCCGACATTGGAATGCGATCGATGGCTTCGAACAACGAGGAGTTGCAGTTGTTGATGAGGGAGAAGCGGATGAACAGCAGTGATCGTGAGATGGAGCTTAACATGTACCGCAGTGGGTCAGCCCCACCCACCGTTGAAGGGTCGCTGAAGGCCGTCGCAGGGTTGTTCGACGGTGGTGGAAGTGATCTTTCCGGCGAGTTTGGTGGCGTTTCGGAGGAGGAGCTGAGGTCTGATCCAGCTTACCTTTCGTATTACTATGCGAATGTTAATCTGAACCCTAGGCTCCCTCCGCCGCTGCTGTCGAAGGATGATTGGCGGTATTCGCAGCGACTGCACGGCGGCGGTGGTGGTGGTTGTGGAGGGAGTTCTGCAATTGGGGACATGAGGAAGGTGAAGAAAGATAGTGAGAGTAACATGACGTCACTGTGCGCCGGAAATTCTCACGGTGGTGGGGGTGGCGGTTTGCCGGAGTGGGGCGGTAATGGGCTGATCGGGTTGCCGGGGTTAGGGCATAGGCAAAAGAGCATTGCAGAGATCATTCAGGTTATAATTTTTACTCATAGTTAAAAGTTATTTCAATTTGTGATCTTGTTGATATAATTGTTTGTATCATAGATTAAACGCATAAGGATTGTATCTTATGAATTTATGATTAAGCTTCTGAAATGATAATGCGAGTATGCAACAGTTTGTTATAAATGGTATTGATTGTTGAATACAGGATGATATGAGTCAGGCTGCTGCTTCTGGCTCTAGGCAATCGTCTCGTCCAGCTAGCCGAAACGCGTTTGATGAGAATGTTGATCTTGCTGGTTCACATGCCTATGGGTCAGTTCTCGGTTCGTCTTTGTCTAGAAGCTCCACCCCTGACCCTCAGTTCATGGGTACTCCATTGGCTCCTGAGGTTAGGGGAGGGAGGATGAACGGACCTTCGGATCTACTAACTGGTTTCTCCAATTTGAGTCTTTCGACTAATGGTATGATAGATGAAGAGAACCAGTTACAGGCTAGAGTTCACAAAAGTTCCCAATTGGCCAAAGGTGCATATCAATATATGGGCAAAAGTGGCGGGAGCATCAATGGTCATGGGTCGCCTGTGAATTCGTACATGAAAGGGCTCGCCAGTGGTTCAGGAGGGTCTCCTCAATACCAGAATCTTGATAGTCCAAGTTCGTCTTTTCATGGACTAGGTGGCGCTGGCGGTTATATGATGAATCCTGCATCACCAACTATGATGGCAAACCATGTTGGGGGTGTAAATTTACCGCCTTTATTTGACAATGCTGCTGTGGCGGCAGCAATGGGTGTCTCTGCCATGGATTCTAGAGCAATGGGAGGTGGGTTGGGTTTAGGATCTAATAGATTTATGGACGCATCGTATCTTCAAAACTTAAGATCAAGTGAATATATATCGGCTTTGAATGATGCAACAATTGATCGGGAATTGCTAGCAATTCAGAAAGCTTATCTGGCGGGTCTGCTGTCTCCTCAGAAGTCTCAGTATGGTCTTAACCATGGTTACTATGGAAGCCCTGGTTATGGGCTTGGGATGTCGTATCTTGGAAGCCCATTGGGCAGCCCACTTCTGCCTAACTCTGCTATTGGGCCTGGTAGTCCCGCTCGGCATGGTGACAGGAGCTTGCGGTTTTCTTCCGGGATTCGTAATTTAGTTGGTGAAAGTTTTTCATCTTCTTTGCTAGATGAGTTCAAAAGCAATAAGACCAAGTGTTTTGAGCTATCAGAAATTGTGGGGCATGTTGTTGAGTTCAGGTCTATCTTGTTTCCTTTTAATTTTAACATGAGTGATTTGCGTTTATACCATATCTAAATAGTCACTCAGCGTGTTCTTTTAACAGTGCGGACCAATTTGGAAGTCGTTTTATTCAGCAAAAGCTTGAAACCGCTACAGCAGAGGAGAAAGACATGGTGTTTAATGAAATTATGCCTCAAGCTTACTCACTAATGACTGATGTATTTGGCAATTATGTTGTCCAGAAGGTAAAGTATTCATATTTGTTTAGAACTTACATTGTACTGGGGGCTAAATCAATCATCAATAATTTTCTCTTACCTTTCAATGCATGTAGTTTTTTGAACATGGAAATGCTGCTCAAATTAAAGAATTGGCTGACCAGCTCACCGGGCATGTTCTAACACTCAGTCTTCAAATGTATGGCTGTCGGGTTATCCAAAAGGTAAATTGAACGCTTTGGTTTTATGAAATTGACAAACTTTTTAGTGACTGAAACTTGGTGGTTTAGGTGTTGCGTATAGGTGGCAAGATGGGCGGTTTGGGTAAGGGTTCAAAATTCAGTGGTTGTTTTCTAGTACACCCGAACACCTTTTAGTCCATTTTTTTTTTTTTAAATATGATGAATGCTTTTGTTATAACTAAAATATAAATCTTTTTGAGTCTAACAATTTAGGAGGCTGTATGCATTAAAAATGACCATTGGTTGATTTCTATATCCTTCGATCCACTTGACCCATTTCTCTTCTTGCTAATGACATAAAAGCTTGCATTATATTTCATAAGCTTACAATCTTTTATCAAATTAAGGCCATTGGAGGTTAGATAATAATTTCGTTTCAACTTTGGTCGCCAATAATGGTGTTGTGAACTACATTTCATGTTTGAGAATTTTAAGTTTCACATGTTTTTATTTTTACTTTCTACTTTCGTCATTTATATACGTGCTTGAGAGACTAATTACTTAAGAGACTACTTTAGTTTTGTTTCTTTTCTTAAAATTTTTCTTTGATTTGTATTTGAGAAAAGAGCTGTAAAGAATATTGGATCAACGAATGAAGCATATTATATTTGAATTACTTTTTGTCTGATCATTTATCTTTTTATTTGATCAAATACCTTTGGCTTTGTTTCATGTAGGCTATTGAGGTTGTTGACCTTGACCAACAAACAAAGATGGTTACAGAGCTTGATGGTCATGTGATGCGTTGTGTACGTGATCAAAATGGCAATCATGTTATTCAAAAATGTATTGAATGTGTACCAGAAAATGCTATTCATTTTATAATCTCTACATTTTATGATCAAGTTGTAACATTGTCAACCCATCCATATGGTTGTCGTGTCATACAGGTAAAAAATCTAATTTTATATACTCGGGTGACTGATTTATTTCTTTTGATGAATGACTATTATGAAATTTCTTAAAATTTTATGTAACAGAGAGTCTTGGAGCATTGTCACGATCCTAAAACACAAAGCATAGTGATGGATGAAATTCTGAAATCTATTAATATGCTGGCTCAGGATCAATATGGAAATTATGTCGTTCAGGTATGTTGTTGAGATTACATGCACATTTAATAAATTTGATATATTTATCGACATTAGTCAATTTTAATGTAGGATAAGTCTATAAGTTCATGATTTGAGAATACTTATTGTTTTCTTAATAACAATAACACCTGATCAATGATCATAGGAAATATCTGTATAGAACCCAAATTTTAGGAGGTGAAGACCAGTTGTCGGTGGACTATATATTATGGTAAGGTTGGTTTTTCGACCTCTTTACTTGTGAACGGAGTCATGGACAAATGGATTAAAAGTCACTGTCACCCCAACAACCTTCTAACTGTTTTGACCCGTGCAAAAAAAAAGACCAGCTTTAACCTGATCTCATTTGGCTGTTACTCGAGTGGTCGCTCTGGTAATCTGGTTTTAATTACTATTGATATTCTGACAGCATGTACTGGAACATGGAAAGCCGCATGAACGCAAGTGTATTATAGATCAACTAACAGGGCAGATAGTTCAGATGAGTCAACAGAAATTTGCCTCAAACGTCGTTGAAAAATGTTTGACTTTTGGTACGCCTGAGGAACGCCAGACCCTTGTGACTGAAATGCTAGGCACCACTGATGAAAATGAACCACTTCAGGTTAGTCTTCCAAATATTTGAACAACTTAATTTCCTGTTGCGTTTACTTAATTATTTGTAGTTCCATATCCTCATTGTGGTTCATCTTGTGAATACCAGGTGATGATGAAAGATCAGTTTGCTAATTATGTTGTTCAGAAGGTTCTAGAAACATGCGATGACCAGCAACTTGAGACGATTCTTAATCGTATTAAGGTTCATTTAAACGCCCTCAAGAAATATACTTATGGAAAACATATAGTTGCCCGTGTCGAGAAACTTGTTGCTGCTGGAGGTACATCCTTTACTGTTGATTAAAGAAGTTATCACCACGTGATATTATTTGCTGTAATTTGTTCTTGAATTACACATTTCATTTTTCTAACAAGCTCGTCTTATCACTTTCCAGAAAGGAGGATCGGGGCTATGGCTGGATATGCTGCCGCTGCTGCTACCGCCACTACTACTTAATATTACATGATGAGGAGTTGTACAGCTAACTGAGAGTCTGGAATATGAATGGTTTGTGTTTCTTGGTTTACTATTAACATCCAGCCGAGAAAGGTAATGTTTTGCAAATAAAAAACGGGTTGTAGCTATGAAACATGTACATTGTTAGTTCTAAGGATATAATATATGTATACCTAGGACTCGAGTCTTTAGCCAAGGCTCAGAGGGTGAAACACACCCGAAGCCGCCCCCGTTGCAGAGATTAGAACAGTAGTTTGTGTTTGTGTATGTGGTGATCGTCGAGACTGTACAAATATATAGCTGGGTGCAGCAGAGCGTTATGGGGTGTTTGGTGTTTGCCTGATTTTCATTTCCTTTTGTATGGATCAATGCTTTGAGATTTAGAACCGTTTGCTTATTACTAATATTACTCTCAAAACATTTGATTTTCTATTTATAAAACTGTTTGCTTAGCTTGTGTAGCTTAATTAAGCAAATCCGGGTCATCAAAGATCATAATAAATGGACACGAATAAGAAAATATGTTTGTTTTAAGTGTTCAATGTTCGGTTAAAGATAAATGAAAAGACATGGCCAAGCCCCATTTGTATTGTTCGGTGCTAATTCTTAAGTTTAAACTCATAGGATGAGTAATGCTCACGCGATCACTCTACTAACTAACCATTTATCTCCTTCATGTAGACGTTACATCACACTTAACTCTTGACTCTGTTAAGAAGTCATCATAAAGTTATAACACCAATCTAAATACAAGTATAAATATTACGAAGTTGATATTTACAAAACTATGACAAAAAAACAAACAAACAAACTTCAAGTATACGTTGACTGCATACAGCCTTTAAGTGTCACAGGCGAGCCAAAACATGCTTCAACATCAACATCTTCTATTACAACTCAAAGACTTCATTGTGCATACTCATCAATCTTCACCACAACACCACCCTTCTCACCACCATCACGTGGCGAACCTATATTCTCCGGCAAGGGCACCTCCCTCTCTAAGTACCTAACCACCTGCCTCAAACTCGGCCTGCATGTCGGTTCATCACGAGAACACATTAACCCAAGCTTCAAAACCATCATGACTTCATCCTTATTAAACTCACCATTCAACCGTGAATCCACCACCTCAAGTAAACACCCTTCGCGCCACTTATCCCAAACCCAATCAACCAATATGAGCTCCTCAGGTAACGCCTTGTGTTCAGTGGGTTTCCGCCCGCATACCACTTCTAACAAAAGAGCTCCAAACGCGTATACATCAGAACTCGTGGAGGGCTTCCCCGTTCGGGTTAGCTCAGGAGCCAAGTAACCCAAAGTACCCACCACTTTAGTGGTGATAGGGACCGAACCATGGTCATACAACTTGGCCAAACCGAAATCGCCTAACCGACCGTTTAAATCAGCATCTAACAACACATTTCCAGCTTTAATGTCTCTATGAAGCACAGTTTGCTCCCATTCTTCATGCAAATACAGTAATCCATTTGACACATCGGTTATGATCTTGAACCTTTGATCCCAATTCAATATCACTTTGGGGTTATTACATCTGTAAATATACTTATCCAAGCTTCCATTAGCCATGAAATCATAAACCAACAAGAACTCACCTTTGTTTCTTGACCACCCCAACAACTGAACCAAACACCGGTGCCGGAGACGCCCAATGGTCGAAACCTCCGACAAGAACTCCTTCGGGCCCTGTTTCGATCTCCGCGAAATCCGCTTCACCGCAATTTCGGTCTTCGACTCCGGCAACACCCCTTTGTAAACCTTACCCGACCCACCAAACCCGAGCAACTGTTTATCATGAAACCCCTTTGTAGCATCTTTCAATTCTTTATAAGAATAACGGTGTGGGCCTAAATCAAGCTCCCAACTTTCAACCACCTCTGTGCTCTTAAATTTCTTGATGATATAAACACCACCGCTGATGACGACGACAATGACGAAAATAGCCAAAAATAGAGAAGTAGAGAACCGAATTAAGAAACCTCTGTTTTTCTTTTTTACCAGTAGAAACGAAGGAAGACGTTGATGATCCAATGACTCTGCTTCTCCGGTCATGTTAAAGCTCCATCCGAAGATGTAATGTGAGCTCGTAAGAGCCCCCGTCGACGCAGAAAAACCGACGTACATGAAATCTTGAAACACCGGCGAAAGATCCACCGGTAAAGAGATGATCGGCGTATTGGGTTTCTCTGAAAACACAGAGAGAGTGATGTCCAATTGGTGTTTATCACCATCATAATCAACCCAAGCTTGAATCTTTCTCCCACTGCGCAAACAAAGATCTTGTTTCGTCGAATTCCCATCGACGAAATACCCTGCTCTCGTCGAATTCACCGATCTCATCCGATTGATGTCAACACCGACGTGATTATCATTGATATCGGAGAATTCAAAGTCTTGAACGGTGTCAAACTCCACCGCAAACAGATGATTAGAAGCATTCCCATTGAGGGTGACATTCAGGAGCCCGAGGTACTGACTGGGCTGAGCTCCGGCGAACTCTTTCGTCGGAGAGACGGTGAAAGCAAACCCATGACCACCGAGTTTTCTGTATTTGGGGACGATGGAGAACACGAATGCGGTGGAGAATGAAAGAGCTGATTTGGTATCAGGGTTCTTGAAACGAATCGGATCCGGGTATAGTCCCCGCCCGATTTGGTGGGAGCTGGTGTTTGTTAGCCTTAGGATTCCGCCACCGGTGATGTCTGCAATTCCGTTCAAGGTTAGGGTGGTGGAATGGGGGGATTTGAAGCCGTTGTAGATGAAGGACTGTGAGAAAGATTGTTGGATTGATGAAGATAGAAGATGAAGAAGAAGAAGAAGGGGCCATGGGAGCGGTGAGAGCTGCATTTGTCGGTCATGAGAGCAAAGAGACGAGTGAGAGTTTGTGAGGGTGATGATAATGTGATATAATGGAGTTTGTGAGGTCATATGTTACACGTGTTTAGAGTGGAGGAAATTGGGTGGGTTGACTGTGAGAGAGATTTTATGGTGATTGTCATGGATGACGTTTTTGCTATTTTAGTGTGAAAGTGAAACTTTTGCATGCAGAGGTTGCTTAGGTGGACGACGGTGATGTGACTATGTGGAGTCCGTGTGAATCTCATTCAAGATTAGAATGTGTTGTGGGGTGATACGGCGGGCTCGAGCTATGTGGTTGTCATCCTGGTCGCGTACACCGCAACTGGGTGGCGTGATTGGGGAGCGATGGTTGTGGTGTGGGCATTGTAGTGGAGGGAAGGAACCATGGATTCTATTAAGGTTCTGTTTGATATGATATAATGAAATGAACGAAAAAATAGAATGGAAGGGAATGTAATGAAATTGATAAAAGAATGAAATTAATTATTACATTCCATTGTTCTGATCGGTTACCCTATGATAATAAAATAAACTGATACTTGTGTTGTTTGTTAGATAGGAAAAGACGAAGGAATAGAATGCAAAAGTGGTATGATGGTGATGGCCTGTGGTGTTGGTGGCCATTGGTGACTTGTAGTGGTTCCCCGTGGTGGGGGTGGTGGCCAATGGTGGTGGTGGTTGCTGGTGGTGTTGGTGGTGGCTGATTGTGATGGTGATGGTGATGGTGGTGGTGGCTGATGGTGATGGTGGTGGTGGCCGGTGGTGATTGGTGGTGGTGGCTAGTGACGACTGATATTGGTGGCTAGTAGTGTGGGCATGGTGGTTGGAAGTGATGGCGGGTAGTGGTGGTTGATAGTGATGGTGGGTAGTGGTGGTTGGTGGTGGTAATGGTGGGCGGTGCTGTTTGTGATGGTGGGTGGGCAAGTGGTGGTGGTGGGTGGTGTTGTTTGTTATGGTGGGTGGGTGGTGGTGGTGATGATTAAGGATGGAAGAAAGAATGAATGAAACGAAAAAAAGGGTGGGTGTTTGCTCGGATAGTCACATTGGCATATTGGATACCAAGGAGTACTAGGACGATAGGAAGAAAAACTTTAAGTGCCGTAGAGTGATTTTAATCAATCAGTTCATCATGGCACACTAAATTCATGCTTGTGAACTTTATTACATGATTATGCAAGGCTACTTCACCATTGATCATCACAGGGTGTGGGTATTAGGTTGGTACACATATTCAATTTGAATCTTATCTCTTCTAGACATGGATTATGCTTTGATTGTTTGAATACATCATCAATTGGAGTTTGTTTTCACGAGACTTATTATGATTGTGTATAGTGAGACATATGCTTGTGTATAGTGAGACATATGCTTATGATTTCATGTTAGCATCATTTCATTATCGGTCTTGAATCATTAATCATCAATTCATCATGTGTGGTGTATTGGTGTTTTACTATAATTATATGCTGATAGTTGTGTTGATAACATCTTGTGTAAGGCATTTTGATCTATAATTAATAATTATCTCTCAATCAGAATATTAGTTTTACAATTATTCATGATATCATGTATTGAGGTAACCATGTCTACGTTGTTATTAAAAAAGTGATATGAATTAAGTAATACACAATGCTTTCCAATTCTAGGATCGTTTTTACTTAATCGCATTTGTTAATCAGTTATATTGTGTGGTTATTAATTGATCCAGTTAAAATAAAATCTTCATTGTATTTGTAGATCCACCTACTTCTCGAAAGGTCAACGTCATTTCTTTCTATCTTTAATCGGTACATCAACACTAATCGTAGTGTATACTTGATGAATTTAAGAGTAAAATATAAAAAGATAGATATCTTCATCTTTAAAAAAATTAAATTAAAATTTTTCCATGTACGGATTATCTATCCATATGGTTTCTCCCCCACAAGCTTGACAATGGCGGTTCTCAACTTGACCTTGTGTTGCTCCAAACTCAATTCTCTCCCCCTTTCAAACTCAAAACCTTCTTCTCCACCACTCCCAAATCTTCAAATCCATAATTCTTCACAGGTGAGTTCTAATTTCATATCATTTCATCAAAAAAATATTAGAATTTCTTGTTTAATCGTATGAACATACATGAAACAACTGAATTTTACATACAGGGACGAACCCAGATCAAATTCACTGATGATTATTCCATTAATTTGGGGGAATCGATCTCCAGAGCGTGCATTACAGCTCTAGTCTCTGCTTCCCTCTTCTTCGCTGCTGATCCTGCTCTTGCATTCAAGGTTCGTTCATCTAATCGATTAATTGGGACATACCCTTTCAAATTCATGATTTTGGGGTTCGTAATTTATCAATTTTTGATTGATAATTGATAATGTTTGTGTGAAATGATCAAGGGTGGAGGACCGTATGGCTCTGAAGTGACGAGAGGACAGGATCTCACCGGAAAGGATTTCAGCGGCAAGACTTTGATCAAGCAAGATTTCAAAACGGTAATCATGTTTTGAAATTGGGGATTTTCAGTTCAATTGCAACAAATTAAGTTCAGAAGTTGAAAAGGATGAGCTTTAATTGCAATTCTATGCCATCCGATTGAATTTCGTAAACCCTAAATGATATTTTTGTCTATAATTTAGCCTTTACGGAAAGATTTCTGTTGTAATTATGTCTTCTTCCGTCTTCTGATGCAGTCTATTTTGAGACAAGCTAATTTCAAGGCTGCAAAGTTAGTAGGAGCAAGCTTCTTTGATGCTGATTTAACAGGTTTCATTAATAGTCTTCTATGTTTCTATTTGTAGTTAGTTGTTAGTTTATAGCAGTTTGATCGAAAACTAGAGCTATATGTGGTCTTCTATGTTTCTATATGTAGCTATAGCAGGGAACCGAGAACCATGCCGAGTAATGGGTTCTAGGTTCTACTATATAATATCCAGCCTACTTAGTGTTCTAAGAACTTGTAGTGATTCAGATGCTAGAGTTAGTGAGTGCTTGGTAGGTGGTTCGGTAGTGTGCCAACCATCTTCTACTCTATTGTGTTTTTAGGCGGGCAGAGTGCGAATGGGCTTATTTCTTGACATAATTATCGAATAAGACCCTCCCCATTAAGCCTGTTAAGTCTCACGCTCACATGCGCTTGCCCCACTTAAGATGAGGCTTTTATTTTCAGGAGCTGATCTTTCTGATGCTGATCTGAGAGGTGCAGATTTCTCCTTAGCTAACGTAACAAAGGTTGGTGTTTAAAAAGATTAATTTTTTGCAACTACTTTTCTACAAGAAACTCAAACCACATTTTATAATGTTTTTACAGGCGAATTTGACAAATGCCAACTTGGAAGGAGCGCTTGTTACAGGGAACACATCTTTCAAAGGATCGATCATAACAGGCGCAGGTACAATTTCATTCGGTTGTATCAGTGTATTCAGTTCTATGTAAAAAAAAAATAACTTCGATTTCATGAACAGATTTCACTGACGTCCCTATAAGAGAAGATCAAAAGGAATATCTTTGTAAAATTGCTGACGGGTAATCTACTAAAACTCCAAACATAATCATGTTCATTTTTTTTGCATATATGATCGTGTCGAGTTCTAAAGATGATCAACTCTTTCTGCATTTCAGGGTGAACCCGACAACGGGTAATGAAACACGAGAAACATTGTTTTGCAAGTAGCCTGTGTCATGAACTCTTTCTCGTGGCATGACTATTTAGATATGATTATGAGGTGTGTAAAATCTATACCATTCTTTTAAAATAAAATTCAATAAAGTTTTCTCATTTATGCTTGGATTCAAGATCAACATATGTTGGTGTTCCAAATAATTTTCATTTATATTGCTTTTAACAAGACTTTAACTTTACACCATAAGAACTTTAGACAAATGTCGATTTGTTTTGTGAAAATAATGTTACATAGAATAAAAAAAGGGTGACCACAGCACCCATAGTCAGAGTCACTAACATACGTTAGAAAAATAGGTTAACAACATTTTAATTGTTCATCGTCAAACGTGATCATGGAAAGTTGATGTATGTAATTATGTTAAAAGTAAGTAATCAGCATTGAGCTTTTGGTTTGTTGTACTTTCATTGCAATATTATATTTAAGCAATAGGGACATATGCATTGTTGGTTAAATGGGTGCCTTCAAAAAGTTAACTTCTCTAATTAGAGGGCTGTCTTTATCTAAGGTTCTGAAGGAGATCGAGAAAAATGTGATCCTATTGGTAAAAAAAACCTAAACAAATACACTCTTCTAAGAGTGGACATCTTGAGTGGCCGTAGCCCGTAGGGGTGGTTTGAACGTTTTGTAACTTGTGAAGTGGGCCTGTAGCCCAGCACCATATGTTGAACTAAAAGGTTGGGCTGCAAAAGGTGTTGGTGGTGGGGTCCATTGGGTTGAGTTGTGGTTTTGGGCCTAAGGTTGTGATAGGGTGTAGTGCCAATGTGCTATTAGCGACCCCCATATGGAGGGTGCGGCCGAATATAACCGCCTCCCCACGGGTCGGGTCAAATTGATTAGGGTAATAGTTTTGAGGTCGGTTGAAGTCGGGAGGTTCAGGAGGGTTTGAAGGTAAGTTGAGTTGGGTTGTGTTCTTGAGTTTCCCAAAACATACTGATTTGGGTTAGACTGAGCGGACTACGTGTGTAGGGGTGTTCGAATTTGAATATCCGAAATTATTTAATAGATTTTATAAAAATATAATAATTGTATTATTTAATAAATTTTATAAAAATATAATAATTTTTGTTAAAATCATTATCCGAATCCGAAATTTTGGATTTTCGGATATATCGCATATTTCGGATTCAGATTCGGATATTTTTGAACATTCCGGTTGTTCCAATTGCAACAAACCCCTAGTCACGTTCCACTTTGGGCATTCTTAATTAATGTATGTTGCCACCGTATCAAACTCAACCGGGAGCCCATCTGTAAAACAAATCTAGATTCACTTCTCATATGCAACATCAGTATTCATTCATGGATGAACATGAAGCAATTTGTAAACTCATGTTCGAAAAAGGTGGCACGAGATTTTTATTACTAAAAAAATGCCTTAATTGGACGAATCAAGGTTTAAATTTATACCCAAGGACAAACCATGTAATATATTTATGTTTTTATTAAAGTCTGATGATATGAATATATTACTGCAAAACTGGATGTAGGTTACTTTTATGTAAAATTGGTTTTTATTAATTTTTTCAATCTTAAACTTATTTTTCTTAATTTTTAAATTATGTCATAGTACATTTTTACATCTTAGAATTTATACAAATAATTTCCTACTTTTATATATAATAATTTTTAAAATTAGGTTGCCACTTTATGCTAATTTATAACAAAAAAATTATCTGTGTAGTTTTAATGAATTTCTCTAAAATTAATTTTTATGTTATTTACAAATTATTTATTTAAATTTAATTTCTTTTACGACAAATGTACAATCCTGTTTCGGATAATATATATTATTTTAATGTGGATCACATATCCGTTTTTCAGTCAGTACCACACTCCCAACCCCCTAAGAAGAAAACACACAATAAAAAAATCTATTGGTACATCCCTAAACAGTTTTGTTCAATGTAAGGCTTAAACTCAAGACCTCTCTATTTAAAATGCAATTGATGATTGTTTCGTATGTATATCGTAGACCCCGTTGATAATAAGTGACAAACTACCACCATGTGCACGGTGCCCCGCTCACCGCCCCCACAAAATCACCGGAGAATCAGAAATGAAACCCGAGATTCAAAATCACATAAAATCACATAGATATATTGCAACACAAGCATCCGAAGTGAGGTTAGGTGTCCTTATCATAAAAGTTATTTAGCCGTATGTGGGTTCTATAACCCTTTAAACTGATTAATATAAAACCTATGTAATTTGATACTTATTGCTAATCGAAAGAATGTAGAAATCTAACGCCTGATAAACTTAATGGTATGTTTGGACAACTAATCAGGTCAAACTTTAAATTCTCACGTCAATGACGTGCTTACTCATCCAATGGTATAAAAGACACAAATAAGTGACGGGTATTTATTAAACTCGTAAAATAGAACCTTTATAAAAATAAACCAAAGTTTTATAGAGAAAAGAAACGGTTTATAAGAGATTGAGATAATAGAAATTGACTTAAAGTTACAAAGTTAAAACATAATTTTGATTAAAATTGAGGTGTTAGTCAATTGGGTTAATTTGATTTAGTATTAGGGATGATGTTTTAATATTGGGGATGGTGTGATAGATATAAATTGAGAACTTAAAACAAACAAACACCGGATACATTCTTTTAATTCTTTGATTAATTAGATAAATTTAATAACTTTTTTATATATATGGTCAAATACAAAAACATTTTCTTGTTTTTTTTGTGTTTTCGGAATATTTTTTTTAATCTACATTTGATATTTAGAATCGAGTAGTCACGGCTTAATAAGGTTCTCTTATTGACCTTACCCTATCAGTATCACCGTCACAACATGCATTCGCTCCGCGAAGAAGCGATGGTTATATTACCAGTTAAAATCTTAAAATTATTCGGAAAAAATAGAGTAAATTACACAAACAGTCCCTAGGGTATGCATGTATTGCAACTTTAGTCCCTACTTTCAATAAATTACAGATGCGGACCTGTACTTTGCATGGTATGCACATCGGCAGTCCCCGACGCTAACTGTAGTTAAGTTTCCCTGTTAAATCAATGTAAAATTACAAATATACCCCTAAATTTAAAAAATAATAATTCTCAAATAAAACCCAACTTAACCCTCCCAAACCCTACCTATCTCACCTCACCGGCTCACCCCAACACTCCATCTTCTTCTACCTCGCCGCCCACCATCGCCCCCTCACCATCGCAGACCACCACAGCCTCCGGCGAGAAGTTCCGGCAACGACGGTCACAACCATGATTTGTCAGATTAGCAGTCCATCTTTATTCTCATTGATTCAAGCTCTTGTGTGGATATCCATCTTCATCTTCTTCATCTTCACAACCCATCTCCTCATCTTTCTTGTTTTCCGGTAAACCACCCCACCACCACCACTAACGCTACACCGCTACCGCCGCTCATCATCTCTAACACCCCAACCTGGCCACACCACCACCGGCGCTCGTCATCGATAACACCACAACCATCGCCGCCTCTTCATCTCCGTGCGAACTACGAACAGTTACCGCTTCAACATCGCTTGAAACACTCCACCACAACACCTATCGCCGCCTCAATCACCCACCATCACCCCCTGAACTTCATATCCGATCGATGCCACTGGTGGTGGTGGTGGTGGTGGTGGTGGTGGTGGTGGTGGTGGTGGTGGTGATGGTGAAACTTAACTTTAGTTAGCGTTGGGAACTACCAATGTAGATACCATATATAGTATAGACTCACATCTGTAATTTATTAAAAATAAAAATTAAAGTTGTAATACTTGTATACTTAGAAACTGCCCGTGTAATTTACTCAAAAAAAAAATATAAAGCTTTAGCAAATAGTGGTAGCCCCACCAAATAAACACAAAGCTACACCTACACTTTCATGGAAATTGCAAGCACTTCTGTTTTATTTTACAATGTCTGGCAGCAATTAGCAGCACCTGCAAGTCTGCAACCAAACACAAATGATGACATGTTTGAATTAAATTGTTGCTTTCAATTTAACATGTTCATATTTTTTTCAACATCAACATACACATCTTTAATAGTTAATGATAGATTACTCTCTATTTTAGTGGATTTCGTTTTGTTCACAAAGTATATGAATCTGATCGAAACCATAAGGTAATAAACCAATACCATCCACACCACCAATCACTTTTATCTAGCGGTAACTGAAATACCTTAATCATAAAACTCAAAGGTAATACGAAAACCTTAAACCTTAAAAAAAATGATATTATTTGAGTATGAATTAATTATGATTATTATACATGGGCATCTAATAAGTATGGTATTATGTAAAGTTTGTTTGATTATTTAGTATGAAACTCAAGAATATATTACTCAAATTTGAATTAAGAAAATTAAAAAAATTACATAATTTAGTAGTAACATCCTAATATTTATGAGAAAATAGCATGTTTGAATATTAGATGAAAAATATAAATTTTTAGTTTATAACGAGTTTAATTATTCAGGCTAGCTTTTCATTTTAATTTATCAGAACCGACAAATCTAACATGTTGTCACCTTTGGATGCTAACACTTTCCCTAATTCAATAGAAAAAATTAACAAAAATTAACCTTAACATCAAAACTGTCATTAAATTAAAAGTTGACACTAAAACTTGTATCATTTTTGTTTAGTACTCTCACCTAAACCACATAGACAAGCTATATAATTACTTTTTATAAAGTCATAAAAAGGCTACAAATATAAAATTGAGAACTTGAAACAATTTTAGAAAAGTTATAATAGAAGTTGTATCAAACACTAAACAAAAAGATGATTACAAAAAAGCTTGAATCATTCCCATTGAATTGCATTTGTTGCGTAGTTTCATCGAAATTACAAGCCCTAATGCAACAATAGTACGATACAAATCAACTCTGTATCAATGATACAGTGGCATTCAGCCACCACCATCACCACCACCACCGCCGCCGCCGCCGCCGCATAACTCCGTTTATCCATTCTTTCCGTCGACTCATTCAATGCCCTCACACCACCGCTGCAAAACCCTTTTCCCCCATTCAATTCAATTGATTTAAACCCCATCTGCAAAACAAACATATTATGTATTGTGTTCTTCGTTGCTTTCTTGCTAGCATGTTGCAAAATCACCACCGATAATGTTTACCCTTTCAAGATTCAGGTTTTCGGTACCTTGTTCTCTTGGATTCTCGGTTAATTGTATGTTGGTTATGAATGAAATTGAGATTGGGTTGTTGTTGAGAAGTTTAATTTGGATTTTGAAATCAGTGATGTAAATGTTATGTGATTTCCCTTCGGTATCGACTTCTTGATTGCCTATTTGATTGAATGACCCCTTTTATATGTTCTGTTTGTAACTTTTTATCTATATGAAGTTGAAATTAATTAGCTTCTTATTTGACATCCAATGTATGGATTTAAAACTATTAATGTTGTTGATTTCATTGGCTTTTGTATAGTAGGTGAGTTGGCAGTGAAATTTGTTTATCTGTTTTGTGTGTTCTTGTGGCTTATTAAGCCTGAGATTTAGCTCCAGGTGTGTGTGAAAGGGGAAAAACAAAGAGGGTAATTGACTTTTAGCGCATTGTTATATATTGTTGACAGGAATAAGAACTATGCGCCAATTGAGTACAGGATGGCATGACATATGTAGTAAATATGATCATTTATTAGCATTTTTGTTGCACTTATTCTGGAGGATGTTTGTGAATTGTGATATTTTGTGAAATTTGATGATGATTAGAATGGAGTGATGTGGAATGTGGATTCTTATCAACATCTCATATTTGATGTGGAATGTGAATTCTTATCAACGTCTCATATTTCTTGTTTTGCTCTTTTATTAAATATCAATTTAGTGTAGTTGTCATAGCCCTTTGTAACTATATTCTGAATAGCATGAATCATCCAAAATGGCGTAAAGTAAGAATTGTAGTAGTCAAAAGCACATGAGGCACATGAGGCACATGAGCTGGGAACTTTTAAAAGCACAATCGAGGGGCGTGTTTTTGGTCACGCGCACTCAAGGTGCAGACAAGGCGAGATCCTTTTAATACACTTTTTTATTTAGGTTTTAACCTATTGGGTGTTGACAATGAACAATGAATCTTGCTTACTTTTGTGAATTGTAATCAGTTTTGAACTTTTGGTATTAATTCGATGATTCTGATTTCTAATTCTACTATGTTTATTTTATTATGTTATCGTCATTATCAATATTACCAATTTAGTTATCGACTAATTAATAATGGCCTGGACCTTATCTGGTGTACATACCTTCATAAAAATAGGGTTAAACCATTATCTACTTCTGCCACCCCGGCTCATCCACTCTTGCCTAACTTTATTAATCTAGGAAGGCAGCCTTTGGAGGTTCTCGGGTAACAGATGACCCAACTATTTATTGTTTTCATTTTGATCACTTTGTTCTAAATATATGTTCTCTTAATTGGGAGTTAATGTTTTGTTGCTTTTTTATTATAGGCATTATTGTTGAATTGAATTGTATTGTTCTATGTGTCATACACTGATACACTTATACTCACATTACCTGTTTCATGTTTCAAAATTTGGGAGTTTATTTTGTTATATGACCATTATATATAATGTGGTATACTGGTATGCTTCATTGAAAGTTACATTGTTGTTCATTTTGTGTGCTTTAATGTTAACTTTGAACTTTTAAATAGAATTAATCTGAAAATGAGTTGTATGTTTTCAGTCATATCTGTCAAATTCAGTGTTATTGGGGGATTAAAGATGAATTCCCATTATTCGTTGGCGATTGCTCTCACGGATATTCTTCAAGTGGTCAATCCCACAAAGGATGATTGGTCTAGACGGTTTCAAGTTATTGATGATCTCAAATCTGTTGTTCAGACTGTGGATATTCTTAGAGGTAAATACACCATCCTGTATTAGATTGTGTGTACTTTGTGTAATTATGTAAATTGTGAATTTGATTATGCAAGTAGGTGCCACAGTGGAGCCGTTTGGTTCATTTGTTTCTAACCTCTTTACGAGATGGGGAGATTTAGATATTTCAATTGAGTTAAGCAATGGTTCATACATCTCTACTGCTGGGAAAAAATACAAGCAAACGCTACTATTAGACATTTTAAATGCTTTGAAACGTTTAGGTAAGCTTTATGTTTTCTAGATCTTGTGTATAAAAATTTATGTATCAATTAATCTTATTGATAACTATGGTTCACAGGTGGTTTTCATGGGATAAAATATATCTCCCATGCAAGAGTGCCTATCTTGAAATGTGATAGCAACAACAGCAATATTTCCTGTGACATCTCTATCAATAATTTGAGCGGTCTAATGAAGTCAAAATTGTTGTTTTGGATAAATGCGATTGATGAACGCTTCCGTGACATGGTTTTAATTGTACGTGTTTTATTTTTGTTTTACTAGCTGTAAGTGGTGATGCAAAGAACATTCATTCTATATGCTGATTTTGATGTGCAGGTCAAAGAATGGGCAAAGGCACATGGTATCAATGATTCCAAAGCTGGAACTTTAAATTCGTATTCGCTTAGTTTACTTATAATATTCCATTTCCAGGTTATTATAAACGATTTTTCAACTTCTCCACCAAATTTAACATTTTTGCACTTTGAACATATTTTACTATATTTCTTTCAGACTTGTGAACCGCCTATTCTACCTCCTCTTAGTGAAATATACCCCGGGAACATGGCTGCTGACCTTACTGGTATTACGTTTGTATATGTGTAGAAAACTAATGCGCATATATAGACATGTATGCAATAATAGTTTGTGAAACAGGTGTAAGAGCAATTGCCGAGAAAAATGTTGAAGACATATGTGGTGTGAACATAAACAGGATCAAATCAGATAGGTCGAGAATGATTAATAGAAGCTCTTTGGCTGATCTCTTTATTTCATTTCTTGCAAAAGTAAGTTCCTTTTTAACCTAGCAAACAGGCAGGTTGGATAACAGGTCGAAATGGGTTCGAGTTAAAAGGGGTTGTTTTAAAAAGTATCAATTACCTTTAAATAGTCTATGTGCATATATAGTTTTCTGTTAAGAATATCAAATGATAATTAAATTGTTTTTTTATTTCAGTTTTGTGACATCAGTTTGAGGGCTTTGACACAAGGGATTAGTCCACATAACGGACAATGGGAAGACATTGATACTAACATGAGATGGCAACCAAAAACTTATGCATTATTTGTACGTCTTCTAACTTTCGTGCTTGTATATGTATGTGTATGTTTAGTTTATGTTTACATACATAGATTAGGCATGATGGTAGGTTGGGTAGGGTTCAAACATTCTGGTTGAAATTGGTCATTTTTAGTCCATTTCAAGTCGGATTGGGTTGACTTGCAAACACTTTTGTCATTTTTAATTCATTCATAAAGCATTAACATGTCAATTGTGGTGATGAAAACAATATTACTACAATAATGGTCTAAGTTTTTTAATAGAACATTTTAAGAGGTTGTATGCATTAAAATAGACTTTGGGCGACTTTCAACCCGCTTGACTCATTTACCCTTGCTTTTCTGCTAGGTATATATATTATTTATTATTTTATTTTTACATATCTGAGATATAACACAAAGAAGTATTCTATTATAACTCGTTTCTTCCAAGAAAAAAAGTGCAGCACCAATAAAGCCATGAAAAATTATTTGTAAAATAGCTCCACAAAAGCAACCCCTTCTTTTAATGGCTGTCACACACATAAACATAAAAAATGAAAACCTGATTTTGCTGCTTATAGATCGAGGACCCGTTTGAGCAACCATTGAATTGTGCAAGGGCCGTTGGGCAACGAAGCCTTCATAAGATTGCACAAGCATTTCAAAGCAGCCATCAGAAGCTGACATCTGCCAGCCAAATCCACCCGCTTGCTGTTCTAGTGAGACCAGAAGTATTGAGCATCATTTCTAGATCTCAATTTGCAGCTTCAGGTACTCATGGCATGAGTCAGTTAAGAATTTCACCTCAGGTTCGCACAAACCCCGCTGGTCCTTTTAGGAACCCAACTGGGCCTCATTTGCAGACCCACAATCAACACCAAAATAGGAATGGGGGTTCACAGACTCATAGAGGTCCACACACACCCACACAAGGGCAACAACGATATCAAAACGGTCCAAACAAGAAGGTCACTAAGAGACCTTTACCGGGAATGCAAAGTCAAAGCCAAAGCACAAGCCAAAGTCAAGTCGAGCTGGTTTCTAACAATGGCGTGCATAAGAGGAACCCAAACAATGGGCAGCCGTCTCAAAATCTACAGGTTCAGCAGCAGTGGAGGGTAAGATCTGAGAAATGAGTAGGTTTTGGTTTGAGTTTGGAAACAAAGAGTTGTATTGGAAATGAGATTTTTTGGTTGTTATACCTTTGGAACTCTATTATATTTTTTATTTTTAACAAAAGATCATGTCAACAGAATTGAAATTGTTGAGAATTGAACTTGGGTCAACACTTTTGGGAATTATTTGTAATGGTTTCCTGGACTTGACCTTAATTGATTTTTATATACAACCTAGTATTCTTCATAGTCTGATTCAACTAGTTTTGATAGGATTTCCCGGCCAAACCAGTAACTATGGTTTTGGAAAATTAGAAACTCAATTGGCTCGGTTACTATCCAAAGAAGATTCGATTTGATGTTTGAGTAGTTCTTTTAATGTTATTGTTTCTTTTCGTAGTTTCATTCGTTATTGTTTCTTTTCGTAGTTTCATTCGACTGAATTTGACAAGAAACTGGTTAGGTTACAGTCTCAAAAAGGTTGACGAAAGTTGGTTGAAAAAAGTTTGATTCTCCAGTTTGGGCCTTTTTTCAACATATACATTGTTATACATAGCGCATGCGTCCATATATACATATATATAGAGAGAATGTATTCCAAAACTTTAGATAAGAATATATATAAGAGAAGTTAACCATTCAAGAGATGTACATTGTCCTCTATAACTGTAAAAACTGAAGGTGGGAAAGAATAAAACAAACATTACATATCTTTGTAAGAGGGAATAAAAGCAGCAAGAACTTTGCTATCAAGTTTCTGCTTCAAAAGTTAGAAAAAAATACCAAGACTTGTTTATAAGTTTATTACTTGAGGCGTTTATCGCATACAAGAACTCTATAACTTGCATGAGGCCCTTCAGCTGTATCCCTTAGGGTTACACGCCAACCAATTGCCTTCCCAATTTCTTGAAGTTCATCCATCACTGTAACAGAATCACGAATGTACACGCGTCCCCCAGGTCTTAATATTCTGTTCATCTCAAGCATGATACTTGAAATACTGCATCTGATGCATATCAACCAGAGCACAAGGTAATTATCAAAAATGAAAAAAATACAACAAAGAATAAGTAACATGCTAATCTTTATAAAGAAAAGATACCTCTTTTGTTCAATTGAGAACAGACCTGCTGCATGCAAGAGATCATAGGTTCTTGGGTACGTATCAAAAGGTTCACACCTACGGTCATATAGTTATTACAGATGGGTCAAAATTGTTATTAGCAAAGAACAAGAACAGCAATAATTAAGCAAAATGTGATTAGCATTTTGTACCAGTCATGCATAACTCCCAGAAGCCCACGGTCATAAATAACAGGCAAGGTGTTTGGACCACTAACAGGAACAACATTCATAACCCAACAATCTAGTTGATTATCAATCAAAGCTGCTGCAAATCTGCCAGAACAAAGATAGTGATCTTAGAAATAAATTATGAAAGATAAGTTTATAAAATAATGGAAGAAACTAATATACCCTCCAAATCCAGCTCTCATGTCCATCACATTTCTGAGTTTGAACTTTTTCCAATGTAAAGACCGAACATAACTATCGATTATTTCTTTCCAGTATTTTGATTCTGCTTTAAACAGATCTTTTCGAGATACATATGCATCAAAAGTTATAGTTTTTAGTCTTTCGGGTGGATGATGCAATCTTGCAGGCCATGTGGTAATGTTTGCTCCTAATTTATCCTCAGGCAGTGGAGTGATACATGGTTTCAAATCAACATACCTTAAATGACAACAAATGGGCATAATAAGTTTTCATTAAATAAAAATATTGAATACGAAATTTGACGAATAATTACCAAACGTTGTCTGGGTTATCCTGGTTATCACACACTGGGGGTTGGGCCTGTAAACCACGGTTTAAATAGCAGCTGTTGTCAAGGGGTTTCTGCCATATTGCAACATATCCCTCTTTCTTTAGAAGATTCCAACAAAGGCGGTTTGTAAGGTTCATCATCTCTGAACATAACAAAATGACAATGGAGTTACATCTAAACAGATATTTTATCATCTTGATATCTCAAAATTGGTTAGAAAGATAGAACTGTTTGGTAAATAAAACTGCAATATAGTTTTACCTTCCCATTGTTGTTCTAGGAGAGGTTCATGCTTGTAAACTGGTTGTGCTGCCCAGACAAAATATCCTCCTGCCCGAAGCAACCTGTTGACCTCAAGCAGCAAAATCCCATCTGCAATGTAATACATTACTGTATTGTTTAACATCGTATTTGGTGATAAATGATTCTTTCTTTATCTAAAAACCGTGAGAACTGCAAACTTGTGAGACTAGGTCAAATACAAAAGGCAACTTGCTCTAGTTAGATAGCCTTCAAAGTGTTAAGAAACAAGAGGAAGGTGGATTCAGACCTAAGACCTCGGATAGAGAGAATTAGGCACGGTGCACCAACCCCTTGATAGATGGTTCTTGTATTAAGCAGAAATATAAAAACAACACTCATATAACATAGCTACTTGTGTTCTTAGCAAACAAAAGAACACTCAGTCACCATGAAATCTTACCATCACGAGTCCAATTAACTCTGCATCTTGAACAATGAATTAAATCAAAAGCCTGGCTTGGATAAAGCAACCGCCTTGTTGCAAAAGCAGCCACCATTGCAGGCACACCACGCTCAAGTGCAAACTGAATCTGATTCTCGTGCACATCTTTTGGAGCTACAGATAAAGTGTTTACATCTCTTGAAGTTAAATATGCACCAAAACTCGCAACACCACATCCAACATCTAACACAACACGCGTATGATGCCCAAATGCAATCTCCGGAACCATCTACAAAACACATATCAAAATTGTAGAGCAACTATAATGAAACAAGAAGTGAAATCGCATAAATTCTGCCTTTTTAGTGTATACCTTTGAAATCTGATCTATGTACTGATCTGCACCATGTATAAACTGTGTGCCACCTCCAGGAAACCTGAATTTGTCCTTGCTAACAACAATCCAATTTTGACCACCCTTGTATTCAGCCAACTGTGCATGTGGAACATTGCTATACCACACCTGTGTTAATTGCAAAACACAAAACCATCATCATTTATCACAAACAATGTTAAAGAAGATCAAGATAATTCTCAATGTTGCATACTATTGCATTCAAATTCACACTAAAACAACCTCATCACGACTTCTAGGCCATGGGATTGGAGCTTTGTAGCCCTTGGGTGCGGGCACCAAACAGTTCAATCCCTTATCTTTCTCAGGGCAATGGCGCTCGAACTTCTCCCCTCTCTTCGTCGATTTCAACCCCTTAATGGCTTCCACTTGTCCTACAAGGTATATACTCCCTCATACTCGCGGACACTTCTCGAACTTCAGCACCACCCTACCCCCAGCCCTAACCCCTTCATCATCATCTTTCACCACATCAGTCTCATTGTTCCAACTCTCCAACACATCTGGGTCAAACTCACCGACCTCAAAATCATCCCTCATCACACCGTTCTCATCCACTAGCCCCATCCTCTGCACCGCCGGAGGGGGTGGCGGAGGCGGAGGCGGTGGCGGTGGCGGTGGCGGTGGCGGTGGGGCGGAGGAGGAAAGCAATTGTGATTGGGAAACCGGAGCTAAAGAGTGTTCACCTCGGATGTCTTCTTCCTCCGTAACGTTGGTTAACGAGATAATATCGAAGGTTTTATTGAGATTTGGGGAAATTGCGATCGATAGGGTTTTGGCGTTTGCATTTACGTTAGAATCGAAGAAAATAACGTGTTGATAGTTATCATCAGACCAGCGTTTACCTATGTAGAAGAAAGCTAAAGCTACAAACACGAATCCTGCAGATTTCACCACAATTGAAGATTTTAACAGATCAAACCCCTTCATCTTTGCTACCACATTACCTGATCGAATTCCTCCTCCTATTCATGAACAAACACCTACAATTCAACAAGCTCTGTGAGTATTCTCTCCGCCATTGAAGAAGATGATCAGAGGTTCAACTTTGTCAGCAATACACCGAAACTATTGCAATTGTTCTTTCACAGAGAGTAAGTGTAGCCCTAAACGACGACTATATGTATGCATTAGAGAGATTGTACGTATAGGTATGTGTATGTTAGTGTTTATGTGCGTCTGTATGTTTGATTTAGGGGTTCTTGAAGAAGAAGAAAGAAGAGAGAATGATTACGTCATTATTCTTGCTTACGGTGAGATACATTCATTTAACACCCTGAAGTTTTTCTATAAGTCGTTTTAGATCCTCAAACTTATACATTTTTTCCTATAACTAGGTTTTTTCATCTGCACGGGCATAATTACCAACTAAACACAATTTGAAACTCTAGGCTCGGGCTTAGAACCGGTGCTCGGTTACGGCTGCTAACCATAATTGACAGTTACGCCTAAGCAACCGGCAACACTCCGGTATCTCATCACCGCCCAGCACATGCCCAAATAGGCTACACACGATCGTAACAAAACAGTTTTAATAGGTTCTCAGATGCAAACATCTTCATTATCAACAATCTGAAGTTAGGGTTTAGACCAAACGCATTAATAAGAAAACCCCAACAAACAGAGACACCAAGAAACCCACAAATTACCCTATCTGTTGTAAGAGTATGCATATGAAGAGTGGTTTACCGCTTTTACTGGAGATACGACACCCAAGCATCACCGATGGCCTCAGATGAACATGCATCCATCGTCACCGACCTAATGAGTAACAAAACAGAATGGTAAACAACACCCAAACCTAACCAATGGTCACAGACGTACATGCATCCATCGTCACCAACCTCGGTTTTAAAACAGAACAGTCGCAGATGAGTCATTCATCATCATCGATCCAAAAGAGGCCAACCTACAGTGGCCACCACCTTGGCGATAACACTAAAATGGTTATTAACATAATCGATATAACATCCGGCCACTCATACCACCAATATTGTTTGTTTCGCCCACGATGAGCTCACGGATTTATTTTTGGTTACCGGGGTGAAAACTTCCCAGGGGGTCACCCATCCCTGGATTGCTGCCACCTAAACACGCTTAACTGTGGAGTTCTCTCATCCACAGATTATACGCCCAAAAAGCGTTGGTGATGTTACAGGCAAGACATTCCTTATGAACCAGAAATCTCTCCTATCCACGACCGATGTGGGATTTGTCTAAAGTGTTACAACCCCCCCCCCCCCCTTTTGGACTCATCGTCCTCGATAACGTTTGCCCACCATCCCATCTATGGATGTGGGATTTGCCTAATGTGTCCCTCTGAACACCCTGGGGACTCACCATTCTTGATGAGGTTTGCCTCACCATCTCAAACGACACAGTAGTGGCTTTAATATCATTTTATAACATCCGGCCCCTCATACCACCAATATTGTTAGTTTCGCACACGTGAGCTCACGGATTTGCTTTTGGTTGCGCAAGTGAAAACTTCCTAGGGGGTCACCCATTCCTGGATTGCTGCCACCTAAGCACGCTTAACTATGGAGTTCTCCTTTAATCCACAACCAATACGCCCAAAACACGTTGGTGATATTAAAGGCAAGACATTCCTTATAAACCAGGAATCTTTTCTGTCCACGACCAATGTAAGATTTGCTAGAGTCTTACAACCGAGACCAATACCACAGAGGTTGAAATCATAGAGGTCTTAGGAGACCGGCCGCGTCAGCGAAAGGCGGCGTTACCGAAAACACGTGGCCAAGAGCCGACCGGCTACACCCGGAAGCCATCAAAGGCGGTCCATAGGGACAATGGTGGCATCCAACGCCACCGTCTCCGCCTCCCCTGCGAAGCTGCGTGGCCACCGCCACTCAGATCTGCAACATTGGAAGGCTAAAGGAGGAATATAAAGGGGAAAGAAGCCGGTTGTATCACATGCAATGAAGATCGATCGTATCCGGTTTCCATACCCACCGCCACTCAGATCTGTAGAAATGAAAGGCAAAAGAAAGGCAGTGACATTTAAAAAGGAAAATAACTAGTTGTATCACATGTAATAAAAGTGGTGAACAACTGTTCATTCACTTTCTTTTTAAACATATAGGGGAATGTGTGTAGCTGCTTTTGTTGAATTATTATTTATTTTAGATTTTAATAATGAGTTAATTGTGTAAATATTTTAGATTTTAGAATTTATCTTTCATATTTTTTATTAACATTTTTTAGAAGCATGCATCATATCAATATTTATTTAAGCGATAGATTATCATTGTTTCGACTTGTGACGATGTTATATATACGATTTTATGAGATATCTACTACTTCAGTTGTTATTTCTTCATTTCATAGGGTGTAATGTGGTTTAACCCATTTTGACTATTTATCAACTTAAATTGTCATCACATTCCATCGATCAAGAATACAATTACATATGAATATATGATCATCTTTCTAATCTAATTGTGAGTAGTCTATAATGCGTTATGAATTTAACTTAAAATAATTCCTGTTGGAAAACTATGTTATATTTCTGATGTTTTAATATACGACCTTGTTAGAAATATGTATATTGTCTTGAGAGATGAATATCTGTAATAATATATTTTTGCAAGTACTGCTATGAAATATGAATTATTGATAGATTAAAAGGTCTCAAAGTTACAAGCATCACTTGGAAATAGGTATATAGACTTGAAAACTGGTTGGAGTATTGAGCACAAGATGAAGAGCTATAAGTGTTTTTATTTTCTCTAAATGTGTATGTGTAGATTAAATGATTAATTGCCGTGATCTACACGGTTTTAGTTACTTTACGATTATTTTGTACGAAGTCATCGTCTTAAAATTTAAAGACAGTGCCACTAAGAAGTTTTTGTTTTTGTTTTTTGTTTTTTTTAACTTTGTTCTAAGAAAAAGATAGGAATACATAAGGAGACGACATGCATGTACGCACTTGAGTTTTGTGGAAAAATGATATAAATCCATTTAGATACACAAGCTTCGGATATATTTTCTAACGTAGACACAAATTGGATTACATCACCATGTAATGCGTAATAAAAAACTTATGGGTTTGTGAGAGGGGGCGAGATTGCTCTCTTACCGTCGTCACATCAGGCGTCAGCATCATGCCTCATCTTCAACCTCATATTATATGGTTCACCTATTCATCATGATGAACTAACCTATTTAGTGGACCGATAAACAAAGTATGAATATTGCACTTGCCGATTATGAGTTGGCGTTTGATTCCCTGGTCACATTCGTTAATTGTTGGAATATTTCACAACATGTTTAATTCTCTTGCACTTTTATTTTAACTTATTTTATAAGTTTTACTTATTATTTTTTAAACAACCAGCAGAAACAATATGAGTGTAATCAAATATCTTGTTAAAATAACACATACCTAATATACTTTTTCATCACACTCATCAAAGTACTACAATGCCCTTAACTGCATGCATCCATTCAAGTTTGCATTGTATGATTTAAAGATTTTAGATTGTTTAGATTTAAACATAAATGCAAAAGGAAATGGATACGAACAGCTCATGACCTAGTAGCATTCATGATTAACCAGTTACAAATTGATACGGATTCAAATTATTACAAGTGCAAGTTAATTATGTGTTATTTAGGATAAATTATTAATTGTTCAAAAGAAAAGATGAATATAAAGCTACAGTAGATTAGAACATTCACATTAAAGTCCCAATAATATATTTTTTTTATTTTGAAATATAAAAATTAATACATAAAACAAAACACTTTTATTCTATTCTTCATATTTTTTTAATCCATAGATTATATCCCTTAGAATTCTTTTGTGTGTGAAAGAAGGGAAAGAATATAAAAATGATTTAAAAATATTATTTAATTAAATAGAAATAAGTATAAGAAATAGGATGTGAGAGGGTTTTAAAACACATATGAAATGTTGAAGTCCTTAAACCGTTCGCGTTGTGTAAAAATAATTTAAAATTTGATCTGATTGTGATTATTTGATTGCGATTATGTGTAAACCAAATTGTGTTTTTTATAGTTTTTATATTGGTTTTATTTTTGTGTGCTTACATATTTCGGCTACTAGTAATTGGGCTTGTTGATGGTTATTGTGGGATGCTGCTGGTCCACGTTTGGTGATCTTGTTCAAGTCTTTAACCCGTTCGCGTTGTGTTAACTTATTAGTTGTATGGGCCGGGAGGGGCCCCCGCCGCCCGCTATTTTTCTCGTCAAGTTGTTAATTTTCGGTCGGTAGTGTAAATTGTCAGTCATGTAGTGTATATTTTTTAATATATATAGAGTTCGCCCCCTATAAAATAATTTATTTTTGCCCCCGCCCCCATTATGATGTGGTCGCCAATGTTGACAATTATAGCCGTTGTTTGAGTTTGTATTTGAGATTATATTCATCAGTTATCATTCTCATAATCTGCTTTTTGTTTGATATTTAGTTTTGTATTCTTAGATTTATCGTACTTTTTTAATGTTTTGTATTTGTATTAGGTAAAACGTTTTGGTTTTGGATTGAGTAAAGTTGGATTAGTATATTTGACACTTGTTCTCATCTCACCCTCCTCTGATTTATATAAAATTACCTTACACCAAATCTTCTCTTTATTCTAAGTGTCACTCAAACTTGGCGAAAATTATATAAAGAGTAAATTATATTTTTCGTCCTTTAGTTTTATAGTAAATTTCAGGTTTCGTCCTTAAACTAAAAAAATTACAGCTTGCACGTTTCGTCATTTCCTCTAACGGACGTTAAATTTCGTCGTTAAGTCAGATCACATGTCTTGCACATAAGGGTAGTTTGGTTTTTTTACCCTTACTTATTAAAACTCACTCCACTACACACATTTTCTCTCTCTACCTTCTCTTTCTCTCTCTACCCTATCTTTCTCTCTATGTGCACATAGAAAGCACCACCACCATCTGCCCATCGCCACCGCCGCCACCCGCCCACCGCCACCATCCGCCACTGCCACCTTTTAAGGTATATGATTTTTGGGAGGTCTTTAACCAACTTCACACATCTCTCTCTCTACTCTTTCTTTCTCTTAAGATCTGCAAATCTATCATAAAAAACCAAAAACTTTAAAATTCAAGATATTGTTTTTGAAGCAAAAATTTACGGAGTTGAAGATCTTAGCTAGTTGTTTTTGTGTGTATGTATATATATACATATATATATAGAGAGAGAAAGAGAGATAATGAAATACATAAAGAGAGAGAGAGTTGAGGTGGGGGTTGGGTGGATGGTGGCGGGGGCGGGTGGTGGTGGTGGCGGTGGGCGGATGGTGGCGGTGGCGGTGGCGGTGGACGGATGGTTGTGGTGGTCGGGTGGTTGTGGGTTGGGGTTTGATGGTGGTGGAGGGTTTTTGAAGGTTGAGATGGTGGTGGTTTTTGAATATGTATAATTGATTTTGAATTTCAAATCATAATTTAGGGGTGGATGATGTGACGAAGATGATGATGATAATGAGAAGATGAAGATGATGATGAAAGGAGTGGTGGAGATGATGTGGATTAGGTGGGTCTAGTTTTATTTTATTGTTTTAATATTCATATGGATTAAAATGATTAAATTGCTCTCATGTGCAAGACACATGACCTGATTTAACAGACAAAATTAACGTCCGTTAGAATAAAGGACGAAACGTGCAAGTTGTTTTAAACGTAAAGGATGTTTACCGTAATTTCTTTAGTTTAAGGACGAAACCTAAAATTTGCTATATAGCTAAAGGACGAAAAATGTAATTTACTCTTATATAAAAGAGACATTTTATGGGTTGTGTTATAACTTAAAGTATATCATGATGCAGACGAAGATGCATGTTTAGAAGATACACGAGTATAGGAGTAGACACACGAATCTTATTCAAATATCATATATTATGAGGAAGTCTAAATCATGGTTTTAAAGGTACACTAGTTTAAAAGTTAGATGCTTAAATCTAATTTTTTATTAGTTTTTTATTATGATATGTTTCCTATACTATTGCTCGAGTTAATGTAGTTTTTTAATGATATGTTTCCTATACCATCGTTTGAGATTTTATGATTATGTGACCATAACTTGCTGACTTACTCTATATCCAATGGTCCAAATATATATACAATTAAATTCCTTAAAATTAAGAAAATAAGTTGCAAAATTGTGGTCTCAAGGCCTCCTATAATAAACATAAACATAAAACTGAATGTATTATATTATTTGATTACATAATAAACTCCCAACTCCTAACTCTAAAATCTAAACACTCTCATTTAGCAATCCCCCAAAACAAATTAAATTATTTATTGGATTAATAGTTCTAGTCATCAGCCTGGTCCGCATACATCACGAACACATATAAAGCTGGTGTTAAATCTAATTATACAACGTTTTGGAGGAAGAACATATGCGTAGCTTTAATTCTTTCACTTGATAAGACTGGCCCGGGCCCGTGGCTCACCACCCAGTTGCCCGTTTGAGTTCATACTTGAGCATGTCTTTTTACCTTGCTGAGTGAGGTCTTTGTGCGTGTACACGACCCCTTTATCGTTATCCACCACGTGTCCATTTCCTCTTGCGATCCTGAAAATATAAATAAAACGAGTTAAATCATAGGTCATGGTGTTTTTTATTCATCGCTTGTGTGGGTTATGGGAATGTACCATCGGGTTGTTAGCAACCCTTCAACTCCAACTGGCCCACGAGCATGTATCCTGCTTGTACTTATGCCAACCTCGGCGCCAAGTCCAAAACGAAACCCATCACTAAATCTTGTGCTTGCATTATGAAATACAGCAGCACTGCAGTTTATACATCAGGATAATAAAAACTTAAAGCCAATTTTAATTAGGAATTTATAGATTAGAGCCTGTAAAAATTAATGAAGATGCAAGATGATATATAAACCTGTCAACTTGTTGTAAAAAGATGTCAGCAACTTCAGGGTCTTCTGTTACAATGCAATCAGTGTGTGCACTGAAAAAAAAAGAAAGATATCAGTAATTCGTAAAAATAATATTATTACAAGATATACATATAACTAAATAAACTAACTTGCCTTCCATGTTTGTGTATATGATCAATGGCAGCATGCACATCATCAACAATTTCAATTGTGCAGGTCAGTGAACTATATTCATGATGAAATGATGGTGCTGCTGGAAGATTAAGCAAGGAACATGCCCTGGGCCCACCATTTATACTCACACCTGAAAACAAAACATATTGATATATAATCTTCAATTTATAATTTGGTTTAGACATGACATGCATTTTTAGAGATATATAAATATACATTGAATGGTGAGTTCAAATAACTGTTAGGAACCATTTTTTGACCATTGATCATGGAATAAGACTAAGGAGGGACGGTCATGATTGTGATTCATGGGCGGGAAAAAGCATAAATAGAGGGAGATCTCAACCATCCATTAAAGTATGACTAATGGCTAAAAAGTGGTTCATTTAATTCTTATTTGTTTAGTGGTTCTCATGTGAACCTCCCTCAATAGATTGCCACACGGAAAGAAATAGTCAAGAATTTCATGCCTTTAGTTTGAAGTTCAATGAGAAGCTCATTAACACCACCAGTCTCCATCAACTCCTGATGAACAAGAAGTGTTTCCTGGTGAAAAAATTTATAAATAAATAATTGTTAGTAAGGATCATAAATAATATCACTTCAATAGAAGTATAAATCTTTGTAAAAAAATGATTTAAGATGTTTCTATACTTTGAATGACTTTTAAAACATCTGACCCATTTGACATAAAACACCAAAGGAAGATAAATACCATAGCATTACAAGCAGCTGGGTAATCTGTTTTTGCGTCCAAAACAATGTTCTTCGCCTTTTCCATATCAGCAGATTTGTCTACGTAGACATGACAAATTCCATCTGAAGATTTAAAGAAAGCGAAGTTACCATATCACCCTTCATCCCTCAATCATCTTTTGATTTATGCAAAGCATGTATCATCACTTAAAACCATCTTACCAGCATGGCCAAGAACAGGAATTTTTGTCAAAGATTTTATCTGATAAACTAGTTCATTGCTGCCTCTTGGGATCACAAGATCAATAACATCATCAAGCTGCAGCGGTGCAGCACAAATGTTATTGAATATTAAGTTATTAACTTTCGAGTAGAGAACAAAACTTTGCACAACCAACCTTGAGCAATTCAGGAATCTCTTCTCTAGAAGTTACAAGGCCAATTAACCCTTTACCAACTGTGCCGGGGATGCATGAAGTAATAATCTAAGAAATATAGCAACATAATATTAATAAAATGAGATAACATGATAAATGCATTTGTATCAATAAATTTATTCAAGAAAACTGACTTTGTGCAAGATTGCATTAGAACGTTTTGCTTCCTTTCCTCCTTTTAGTAGGAGTCCATTCCCAGTTCTGATGGCTAATGAAGCTATCTGTTTGGATGACAGGAAGATTTAAGACTTGCATAAGACATTAAGGTAAACCGTGGAAATAGCCTCTTGTAGAAATGGACGGTAAGGATGCGCGACACCCCAGAACCCGCCCATGTGGGAGTCTCATGCACTAGGTTTGCTCTTTATAATAAATTAAAATAAACAACGTTGTGATTTCTACTTGATAAGGAAATGAAAAGAACATTTGCAAAGGAATTTCAATTTACAAAAATAGAAACTATGTATGAACCAAACCTCATTAATTCAGAGAGACACATATCTTTACTTGTAAAGCAGAGATGTAAACCTTAAAAACATTAGAATCAACTTTGAGTTTTATAAACCGCTACAAGATTTTGCAAACCGATTTTTGGTTATCTGAAAAGAAAAACAACCGCCACATACTATTTTTTTATCTAGTTTATATAAATTCCAGACAAGAAAAAAAAAGCTACAAGGGAAGGGTTGCCAAATAAAATCTTAACTGTAGAGGAATAAATAACAAGTAAACTTATTTCACTTGACCTGAACTAGTGCCTCTGGGCGAGACTCGAAGATAACAAGAAGAACACCCAGGGGAGATGACATCTTCTCTAAGATGAACCCATCTGATAGCTGGATGAAGCAATAGCATTAGTTAAAACACCTCATTTTTAAGTAATTTTATTTCCTAGAAACTTCAATGAAAAGAAAAACATGCTAATTATTCCTTACCTCTGTTCTCTTTAATACTTGGCCAACTGGCTCTTCCATATTCGCAAGTACACGAATTGCTTTTGCAAGACTAGAGATCTGTAACAGATAACAAAAACATAGTCACAAAACAAAATAAAAAAAGAAACCAAATTTAGTGTTCTACATTAGTAATAAAGATCAAAATCTAAAATGTGACTTGCCTTCCCGGGCTTTAGAAGCAACCTAGAGACTAATGATGATCCATACCCATCATCTAGTGCAGCAGCCACATCAGCTTCATTTTCATGAATTATGATTTTCTCATTTGCTTCTAAAGCATCCGCTATTGCTAGCAGAATTTTACTCCTCTCTTCTGCGGGCATTGCCTGCGTTAAAAATAAGGGTCAAAACAGTAATTATTTGGTACAGGTAGAAACTGTCGGGTCAGTTTAGGTTGACATGCAACACTTTTTGTCCAAAAGAGTTCAAAAATAGTTAGTGTCAAATGTATTACAGAACTGTCATTCCAACGATGGTCTCTTGTATGCAAAACTATGATGTTATGATCATACCCGTTCATCACTTTAGAGATAAAACATATCTTGCATTGCATTGACCAATTCATAAGTAAACAGGCTGAAATTGCCACCATTCAGAGCTTTTAAAGTCTGATTACACAATCTTAATCAGAGTGAAACAATTTTAAGATACCTGAAGAAGTCTAGAACTTTCTCTTGCTGCAACTGTCATTTCACGTGCATTTAGTTCTCCACTTGGGATAAATGTATGAGCATCTCTATGAAACAGAGTACCAATGTGCTCTCCTCTTAGAACTTTTATAATATTGTCACCCACAAAGCCACTTCAAAATCAATGAAAAGATTTCATATGTTAATTTATGTAATAAAAACATAATTTTGAAGCAAGAAGAACGGACACATGTCAATACCTGGTGATGACAACAGGAATGCCAGCTTGAGAAGCATATACAGCAGCTTTGACTTTAGCAGTCATACCACCTCTACCTAACCTAGATTTGTCACCAAAAGTAATAGTATTTTCCAGTTTTTCCTTGATGTATGTATAAATTAGCTTTGACTGAGGATCACTGGGTGGCCCACTATAAAGACCATCTACATCACTTAACAGAACAAGAAGATCAGCTTTTAACTCCAAAGCTAGTAGAGCTGCCAAGCTGTCATTATCCCAGAATATTCCAGAAGAATCCTGTAAAAAAAATCGAACTTTGAGAAAATCTGTGTTTAAGAATATACAGTTAGAAAATAAGAGAATTAAGTATACCTCATAGGGAGCTCTGCGAGTACTAATGGAATCATTTTCATTAAAAACAGGAATAACTTTTAAAGACAACAATGAATCCACAGTTTCAGTAAGTTGTTTCCTAAATTCTGGACTCCTAAAGTCATTATCAGTCACAAGAAGCTGTGCTGATGTCACATCCAGCTGTAAATGGAAATAGTAAGCACTGTTGTGCATTTTAAGAAGTGAAATGACCAAGAGGCTCATGGATTAAAAAGTTTACCTGGCTAAACAATGTATCATAAAGTGCCATAAGGCCATTTTGTCCAACGGCTGCACACGCCTTACCATCAAGCTCACCTTGTGGTTTCTGAAGATCCGCAAAGCTATAAGAGAAGACTAACTATTAGTCACTAATATGATAACTATCTTATCAGATAGTACAATTGCCCATGGCCTTGTAGCCTAGTGGCAGATCCCCCCCCCCCCCCCCCACCACCACACACACACACAACAACAACAACAACAAAAGGAGTGTTTAGGAGTAAAAAATATTGCTGCTAAAAATCAGACAGTACAGCTATAATCGAACTTAGTAACTTAATCATAATTTGAACACTAACAAATGGCTGATGGGATAAGAGAATGAATCTTAGAACCAAAGAAAAAGAAGCAAGCCTGGATTCTAAGAGATGCAGAATATAAGAACCTGATACAATACCAACTTAAATCACAGTTTAACTTAGAGAAGATAAGACGACCATATTGAGTAAAAACAATGCAGAAATCCAAACGTGTTTTTAATACTATATCTGTTATTATGATTCTTTGTCAGTTTTAATTAGGTATCAGCATTAGATTCCTTTCCAGAAGTGCTTGGCATGGAATTGGGTAAATGTCAAACACTAGATATAAATTTGAGTATAAATAAAGCCTTACTTTCTTGATAATCTTACACCCACCTAAATATTCATAATTATTTTTCTTTAAAAGAAGTAAGTTACATGATATTTGTTTCCGAACTGCATCACAGATATTGACTAGTTAGTGATCAATATGATCACATAGTCTAGTATATTATAGGCAAATATGTGGTGGCATTAGGTCTCAAGCTTGGTTGTAAATTTTAAAAGTTAAATGATAAGGTTTAATCATTGTCTTTTCCAGAAGGGGCAAATTATGACAACTTACAGAGGGAGCATGGCCACATCCCCACATCCATTACACTTAATCTTGTCAATGAAAGTGAATGTGGTGTCATGTCCTTTTTTGAAAGTCTTGAAACCAAAAATAAAAATCAACCCAGAACATCATCAAATAAAGGAAAAAAAGAGAACATCACCTTTGTTCAAGAAATGATCATTTGATAACCAATTATCATAGTAGTAGAGTGATTAAATTGTCTGTCACTAAATAGTTTTAAAAGATCCAAGGTAGGCATACAAATTGGACCTCAGAACTTTTAAAAAATACAAAAAAAATCAACAATAATATCATAAAACAGAAATAAAAATATTGTTTCACAAAAAAACTTCTTACTAACAGAAGCCCAGCAGTAGTACATACAGGTTAGAACTCATGAGATACTTTGGAGCTACAAAATACCTGCTATTGATTAGTTTCCTGTATCTAAGCCGTTGTCGACCAACTCCAACAGCACCAGATGAAACTAAGATAACCTCAAATCCTTGAGAATTTAGTTCTTGAATCTGCATTTAAGCAGAACATCACTTTAAACATTTTAAGGATCTCAAATATGTTTGCAAGAATGTTTTATTGTTATAATAATCTACCTGCTCACAAAGTGCTCCTAATCTTCCAAGTGCAAGCCTTCCATCATCTCGTGTAACAACAGCTGTCCCAACCTTCAAATCCAAAAGATGGCGAATTCACAGAAAACATTGACCATTACCAAACCACATGAACATGTTATGTAGATATTATTTATAAATAATTTATCATAAACAACCATCCGATCCGAGACAGTTTATATATAAAAAAGGAAAACGAAACAGAAAAGCAATATATGACGTAACCAAATATATTTTTCAAACCAGAATTGGCCATCTTCAGTTCATAATCCATCTCTACCAGACTATCTTAGAAATGATTTTTCACTTTTCCTTATTTGTAACAGCAGATTCCTTTAGTTGGAAATAAATCTTAAACAATCCATCTTGATCTATCCATTATTCCACTTTAGAGATGTAAATTAACATATCACCTCAAAGAACACAAACTGCACATATAGATCATCTACTTGCCTCAATTATCATTTTCTAACCAAGAGATAATTCTCAAAATTATCAGCTGACAATTATAGTACTACTAGTTTTCTGCTACGTAACTTCTTGATGATATCATCGATAAATCCAGAACACTCATGAACAGAGCCCAGATGCTAAATCAACTACAAAGTCAGTTTTAATTATCGCCCAACACTAAAAAAACAAATTCCTTCTCCCACTAATTCAATTAAACCCTTAAAAACCAAAATCCAGACGAACAAAACCTTCAAATCCCAAACAACAAATCAAAACTAACAAACAAAACGGAAAAACCGAAATTCACAAACGCCACATGCAACATTTAGAGATCAAACTGAAATTCGAGCTAGAAATGAATACGATCAATATCAAACTGTATGTAATTCAGAACAATCACCTTGATAACGATGCGCCTAACATCCTTCAGAAAACCGCGAGTTGGATCGATCGCTTCCATTGTTAGAGCTCAAACTGTGTGTGATTGAGTGTGTGAGTGTGTGGTTGATTTAGCACCTGTGTTGTTCGATGAGGATACTTGTGTACAACTCGACTCAAATCGTAGGGTTCATCTTCCATCTGATTATTGCAGCGATTTCTGTGTGCATATATACATGCAAATTCGACATTTTCATCTGTTTTCTTTTCGCTTTCTGACGTTTTTGCCCACTATATTTTTGTTTTAACAATTTAATCCATCTTTTTTTATTTTTAAGTTTTTCACAAGTACGTCGTTGTCATCATTCCAATCACGGTTTCTTTTTTTTTTCTTTTGGTTAGAGGGCTTTTAAATTTTTCAAAAGTAACATGATGTCATAATTGTCCTTGGATTTTATATTCAAGATTCTTACATTTGATAGCCGGTAAACTATAGATACACGTGAAGTGTGTATCTAATATATATATTAATAAATAATTACATGTTATGGCATATGTTATCATCAGATTTCACTTCATAAAAATTTTTTGTTTAAACTTTTTTTAATAAATTTTTCATAAATCATGTTATATTTTTTACTTGAAATTTTTATTTTATTTTAATTTTTTTTGAAAAACAAGTGTGAAGTTTTTTTTTAACCACCTCAATCACCACCAACCATTTCTAGAGATTTTGAATCTATGTTATCAATCATCTCAAACCTTATTTAACTCTGTAAACCTTATGATCACAAATACTTATTTTTATATAATCGATTTAAAATAAAAACGATAGACTTTAAATTTTTTTTGTTTACATATTTGAATTATATATTTATAATTTTTAACCCGTGTAATACGCGGACTAATAACCTAGTTAAAAATATCAGAATTAAATTTGCTATTCAAAAAGGGTCCCGATATCTATACACCCATTGATTATAAATCAACACCCAAAATTTTTATACAGGTCATATAGCATCATACGCGTGGTATAGGTGGGTCATATAACCCTATGCGGGGGCGTATAACCCATATGACAGCCCCTTGAAATTTTCTCGTAGTCAGTGTCGAAATTTGCTATATGTATCGTATAGCCCTATATGTGTCGTATAAGGGGTCGTATAGGGCTATATGGAGCGTATAGCAGTCTGACTGCCCCTGAATTTTCCTCGTTTTCAGTGTCTTCGACCCTATATGTAGCGTATGGTGTTATACGAGACGTATAGGGAATGTCAATTTATAGAGTGGGGTTTCTATATATTAGAACCCTTCAAAAATAGTTGGCGACATAGCTTGTCGTTTGTTTGTCTTTTATTTCAATGCAGTTGATCTACGTTAGTATCTAAATGGTAGCTTAAATAATATGAGACCCTTATTAATTAACTAGATGATTATGTTTAGAATGATGTTTTTTTAGCTATTTATCATATTTTATAATATCATTTTGAACTATACGTGATATGTAATGCAATGCTCATATAAATATCTGTAGAATTGAGACGTCATGTTATATTTGTTATTAAATGTTACTACAAAGCTTCTATGATGTGTTTGTGCATATAAAGTAGGTAGTAATTTGACCCGCGCGTTGCCGCGGTAAAAAACACGAAAATATTAATACTAACGTTAGATTAAAAATATAGGAATTCGATCATGGAAATAAAAGTATTCATAATAGTAGATTTACACATGCAACACATACCAAGCTTTTTAGGAAAAGATATAAAATGATAATTGTAGAATATGTATTTTTCCAGCTGAGATTACCCGAAAAAAAAAAACTTAAATCCCGCTTACATGACACAATGAGATAGAAATGCTATCTACATTTAAGAATATCAACGCTTATATAACACAATGATAGAAATCTTATCTACAATTAAGTAAAGCAGCCTCTACTTCACATATATTAAACATCATCATGGCACCAAACAGATACAGTGTATTGTCACAGTATTTATAATTAATTACATCTCATTCAATCAAATCAATTAAAAACTAAATTATAATAATCAATGCATAAATATATTGATATTAAAAATTAACACACTTCAAGAAAAAAATCTCATGATTCTTCCATATCAATAACTTTAGTAGTGACCTCTTAGTTGATTTTATTATTAGTTGCAGATCAAATATCAAGAATTTACCTCTATATGCACATCACCCATAGGACCCTTTTCCAACGAGAGGCATTGATCCTGATTGCATTTAAAAGAAACCTAATCATACTTATGTTGGTAATTGCAATAAATAAGACCAACAAAACGTAAGAGGCAACATACCAGTAGACCAATTGAAAAATAAAAGTTGGGAGGAATGATAATGCAAAAGATACATCACTACAAAAACAAAGGCTACATTATACGAATAAAACTAAAACTTAAAATGACAAAGGCGTATCTAAACTTTTATAAGTGATATTACTGTCATTACCTGAATAGTTAGAAAGATTAACAATGGCTGAAAATTTACTTGCATTCTAGATCAAGATACAACACTACAAAATATTATGAAATTATTAATTAGGCTGTGTAGAAATTTTAACTAAGTATAAATCTATAACCCAATTAGAACATCAAACAAAGTTAACCAATGATAACGGAGTATAAAAACTTCTTTATGTTAGACCAGCAAACAAAGTTAACAAATGAACACAACATAATATAAACAAACTTCTTGTTTCACATAACAACAAACAAAGTTAATCAATGATAACACATGAAATATATATCAGATATGGTTCCATTGTAACATACACCTTAGAATCAATCAACCAACATAAAGAGTGTATGGTTAGGTGCTCTAACTAAAAGATAATATTAGACATAAGTGGGAACAAATTAGAAGACTGCTACCCAATACAAGTAGCTGGACATGTATGATACCGAAAATTGATCAATGTAACACATCAAGTATTGGACCTGCATTCTTAATAAGAGTGCATAGCCCAAACAACGATACAAACAAAAAACAATCAATAGATATGCAGACCTAACCATGCATATTATGGCATCATTAATCACTTTGCTAAAGACCATAAACAAAACGACATCATCAAAGAAATTTGCAGCCAACACAAACTTGAATTATGCACACCCCTAGCAATTTGAATACATAATTAACATAACAATAACACATATCAAATTTAATAATAAAAATCTATAACAGATAGATTTTTGATTGTTTGTGTATGATTCTTGTATCGGAAATGATGACCTTGAAAAAGAATGAATGCAACGCATCCACGACCAGACCCATAATGTCAATAGCAATGCATAACCCTAGCAATTTGAATTCCTAATAATATAAATGACAGCAGTCTTAACCATACACTATTGTGCAAGCCTTCATCACCAACAAAATCAAAATAGCAACAACACACATCACTAACATCATCAACTTTGAAAAACAGATCATCAAACACATTCTTCATAGTTTTACCACGATACCTCCAAGGCAGAACTATATGATTTCATCACAATTTAGATGGCTACCATTCTTAATGGTAGTACATATCACAACAGGTAACAAAAGTTTTCATCAGTTTCTCATAAGAATTAAATATTTTTTTTCAAGTTAACTTTGCATTGTTATTGTAGTCTGGTTTTAAACTAATGTTGTCTTCTAGTTAAGTTAACTGAGTATACCATTTAAAACATCTAGTTAGGCAGTAGTTACTTATGGAAATAAGACAATATAGGTAAAAGACAATCCAAACCAAGTAACGTAGTCCCTGAAATTGGCATGAAGCAAGCACTCTCAACAAATGAACAATTTAACAAACTAAATCACTCCAACTCTAACAGTTTAACTACAGCAAAAGCAACATACCATAATTGAGTACCTCGCATAGGACTGCAACTCACGAATTCAAACCAAAATCCAAAGAACCACAATAGAGTGGTTGTCTAAAAGGAAAGCAGACCAAAATCTATTCACCTCATCTGGTAACAGACATGAGATCACAAATCCACTCTTCAAATACGCATTCGGAATAAAGTAAGAATCCTAAAAATACCTTCACATAACATATCAGTTGAAGAAGCAACTAAAATTACTTTAACTTTAACTATCAAACTGCACTAAAAGCAACCTAACAAAAAAAATACCTCACACAAAAGTGCCACACGGCAATCTGAAGTAAAATCCAAAGAACCCTCTCTTGACAAACACCTGAAATCACAAAATTAACCATCATATTAAAGTCTAACTTAATACAGCATTCAGACTATGATAACAATCCATAAAAAGCTTTGCAAAAAACTTAAATTGTGGTCCAACAGGTAAAACACATAACAACGCAATAGATAAGAAAATCAATAACTAAACAAAGAAAATCAATAGCAAAAAGAAAAGGCCATAATATGCGACATCAATCGCTTGGGAAACCCATCAAAGAGAACAAAGCGAAAACAAAGAAAAATCCCACTATATAACCAACATCGACAATCGATTCGAACCATATGACCAAGATAAGAAAGCCAACAGGAATTTATCACCAATAATGCCAATCGATTCTGTTTTTAAACCTCGTTTGCATCCCTGACTATAGATAAATAGGGGGTTTTGAAAACAGGCAGGGTGATTGAAATCGCAAGCAATCGACCGGAGGCCAAGAGGAACGACGCACAATTGATCGGCAATTTCACTGATGTCATTCAATCGCTTCAACTGCTGCCATAATCAATTGATGCCACAGTCATTGGGAAGGTGTAAAGAACACATACGAGGGTAACGGAGGAGCATTTAGTGAATGAGAGAAGGTGAAGGAGGCGGGGGACCTGGGGTAACCGAGGAGAGTGATGAATGATAGAGTAACGGTGGGGAGGGAGGAGGAAGGGGCGTCTTACAAAAAGCATGAATTTCTAGTTCTACCCTAGGTTGCTGCATTATATAATAAGTAAAGATAATTATTTTAAAGCAAACGTTAGACCATATGTAATGTAGTGGCGATATAATCATTCACAGAATTGACATAAAATAGGGGTGGCCCTTAGGCCCTAACAAAGCTTCGCCCATGGAGGCGGGAACGTAAGGGTGGGTGACGAAGAATGGGTGCAAATGTGAGTCTGGGAGGTTTAGAAAAACATAAGTGATAAGTGAACTAGATCACAATTCAACTATTTAGAATAGTGAGATTATTTGAGATATTACCATAACATATAACATCATAAGCTAAATCACAATCTATCGAATTAACTAAGTAATTGTTCTATTAGTTAATCTGATCCGTATTCAATTCGTTAACTAACATACATTAGGATGGAGCCTAAAACACTTTGTCATTATGCATGAACATATGATTATATAACGGCAAGTTGGTTATAAAAAACCGTATATATTTAGGATTACAAACTAAATTTTAAATAATGGCCCTGTATGTTTTGAAAAGTCATAATGATGAGTTTTATTTTTATTTTTTATTTTTTATAAAAAAAACATAAGGTTGCGTCTAATTTCATTATATATTTCTGCAATGAGCATATTCGTTGAAAGGGCATCTTACATCGCTTTTATAGGATTAATTATATCAAAAAGCAGTTTTCGATCTTTTAGATATTTATTGTGGTATGCAACCTCTACAGTGTTTCCTAGTGGTAGGACGTTAGGATTTTTTTAAAAAAACTTAGTTTCAATTCTCACTTCAAGTAAATATATTGGGTGACCAGACCATGACAATGATCAGGAATGTCAATCATGGTTTTGATCATAAGACGGCTGTGGGTCAAAGATAGTAGTTCGAACCTCATCCATTGGAGTGGTTAAACTATAAGTTGGTTGACTCCTATAATGATCTGAGGCGAGAGTGTCTCAGGCTGATTAGCGAAGCCAGAGATACTCGCTTTTTATTTATTGTGGTATGTAGGAGAAAGTGTTTTTTTTTGTATTTAACATATTTTTTATTTATTACAGTTATATGTAACACTGTATGCAATACGAGGATACAATTTTAAAAATATGCTATATGCTAATATAGTAAAAAATTTAAAATGATAATTTCTCTTCCTTAGAATATTCCATTTTGTTATAATAAATACTTCTTTTGTTATTCAGGAGATGTTTAACCCCAAAAATCATCGTTTCCCACGTCTGATTTAATTTAATTTCTAAAACTTATATATTACCTTTAAGATGTATTTAAAACATGATTATTATAATTAAAAATCATTTTGTCTTGAGCGAGGAGTGTTTCAACACGTAACAATAGTCATCCTCCATGACATTATCTTCGTTGCGGTTAATATTATTTAAAAAAAAGATCCACCTGACAAAAAAATCCTGTAAAATCTAAGATCAAATTTAGAATATCACAATTACTAGGCGGATTTCCACATATTTTTCAAACCTAACCTTATATAATTTTAACGTAATGCTTAAGTTTAAAGTTACAACTAAACCTATTATTCTATATACAATACACGTTTTAACTTATTAAAATTAGAGTTATATTTAAAATAGAGTATTTTAGGGTATCATACGTTATTTCAAATGATGATAACATGTTTGTACCTTAAAGTATTAAACCGACCGATGGAAAAACATTGGTACCATTATATAATTGTTTTCCATCTATAGTTCAATCTAAGTAATCGATTCGCCGCAATATCATATTTTTCTTTTATATACTTATTTACGTTAATATCACCGATTGCAACACCGTAAGGAAGTTTGCAAACGCTCCCCAACGTGCGGACTTAATTTCTAGTTTATATCAAATGAAAATAATTAATTTAGAAATGTGTTTCTTCGAAAGGTAAAAAATTAATCAACTAAAGTATAAGAACAATTTTATGATGTTTTTTTTAGTAATGATACTTGATATAACAAAATATAATCAATAAATGAATCCCTTAAAAATATATGTCTATATTCTTGATTTTCCTCAAAAGTATCAGTCAAGTAGTCAACCACCTCTATCCTTGTGCCTGGTTTTTAAGAAAAAACCAAATACATTTTCTTAAACTTGAAATAATTAAAAACATGTTTTAAGAAAAATTGTAATTTTACACGTTTTTGAAAGGAATATATGTAATTTCCCTTTAATTAGAGGATTATGAAGATCTGTGATATTGAAAAATTGTAATTTTAAACGTTTTTGAAAGAGTACTCATCAGTTGAATTCGAGCTTTAAACAAACTTTGAAACGAGTCTAGGTCATGTCCCGACTCAACTATTTACACCTCTTAACTAACAAAACAAGTATTTTTGCCCTCTGTCATTCGGATAAACAATATAACTTGATTTTAAGAATTATTATGAGTTTAATTCAAATTAATAGACTAAAATTAAATACACAACCAACTAAAAATTATATATATATATAAATCCTTCTACTTTAATAAAAGAATAACTATTAAGGACACGTGGCAACATCGCATTTATTCTCACAAAAATTTTCCGCTTCTCTCTTCTATTAAATAATTACCTTAATTACAAATAATATTATTTTAGTCTTTTTTAGATTAAAAATATTTTTCTAATAAATTAAGGAATACATCTTTTTATTAATGTTATACCTAAAGAAACAAATTTTTATAAATAATTTTTTTAAAACATCAAACTTATTTAAAAATATGAAATATTTTAAATTTAGTGTTTTTAAAAAGTAAATTTTTTATAAACCAAAAATAATTAAAGATGAGAGTTATAACAAGGATTTTTATAAAAATGAAAAAATTTTAAACAAAATGTTTGATATTTTTTTTGAAAAAAAAAATTAAAAAGTTGATATCATTGTTTTCTTACTTATAGTTTTTACTACTACGTAATTTAAATCATATCTTATATTAGAATATCGTTTTATAATTAAGTAAAATTTTATTATATTTAATATTTTATTTATTCAATCAGTGTAATACACGGGTTTACTAAAGCTAGTGTGTGTGTATATATATATGTTGGCGCGTATGTGTGTGTTTATATATGGGATGAATCTACGTAGAACATTATATATCGCAAAAAACATGCATAATAATATCAATCATTCACTTTCTAGAAAACTATAGGGGGTGAAAGTTTTCTAATAGATATTTCTTTTTTTCACTTAATAAATTAATGCTTAAAACTTATGTATGAAAAATCACATGTTGATGGATGCTAAAATCTTATAATCAAGTATATAAAAAGTTTAAAGAAAGAGATACACAAACGATTTAAAAGGTTTAACGGATGTTAACAAATGCACTTTAAGTCCTCTTCCTAGTATCCAATCAAGAGTAGTTTGTTTCACTACTCGATTTCCTAAAATAGTAGGTATCACTGGTACATGAACGTCTCTTGAAATAAAGCAGTGATATTGTATAATGTTTCACTAGTCAAGGGTAGTGATCACCTTCCTCAACGTATTATATTAAGATAATGGTCTTTACATTTCTTACTATGTCATTGTAGCGATCTCCCAAAACTATACATTATATCAACATAGTGTTTATCCTTACAATCCAACACTATGTCAAAATAGAGTTACCTCTCACTTAGTACAAACAAGTATAACTGGCAAAGATAATGAATATAAAATACAAGAGTGCTAAATATATAAACTTGTAGAACGCGCTCTTCTTTACTCTTTTTATTTTTTATTTTTCTCTTCTGATCTTTTTGTTCTTGGATCTTTGATCTTATCAAATGATATGATAATATAAAAAAGCCGTGTTCTTATAGTAACTGCATATAACTTATATATATGTTGGTTGGTTAACAATTAAAACTACACATAAATAAATGATGTTTTTAATCTTTTTTTCTTGTACATAACATAATATAAGCATTTATACAAAAATTACAAAAATTAAAAACATAAATAAGAATTATATATAATGAAAGTGGAGAAGATTATTAAAAAGAAATGAAATACAAACAGAAAAGAAAAATATAAAATATAAATCGAAAAGATGTGCCTTAAAAGTGAGCTCAAACGCCCCACCTCAAATCCCTTTACTATAATTCCCGTAACTTGCGATCTCATGAATCAAGCTCGAGCCTTAATTAAATTTTATCATGATAATGGAAATAAATTTTATTTACATAATATATCGCTGATCAAGGCGATCAATTTATGTATCTTCATAATCATTTATGATAGAGGAGGATACACACCACGTTACTTTCAGCAAAGCTAATTACCAATACTCTAAAATATTAAGGACATTATAAAAATATTTTAATAATATTTAAAAAACTAGACACCGTTTGAAATATTCATGACCATAAAGATATATAATAAAAATATAAATTTAAGCTAAAAAATGATTAATTTGATTTAAAGGTTTATGAAAATCGAATTGTATTCTTGAGTGTTTTGAAAGTTATGAATTCATGTTAAAATAAGTACAAACATAATATAAAATTTATAAGTTATGTTGAAATAAATACAACAACATAAAAATTTTAAGTGAAAATATCCAAAATTATAAATAAACAATTTCTATAAATACTCTAATTTTTTTATAATATATTTTTTTTTTAAAACAACACACTCATTTAACCTATTATTAATTTCAAACCATATATAATTTATACAAATTCAACAAAACGAGAATCAAAACTTTACATCCAAATGAGTTTGTCATGAGAATCAATTCCATGCTAATATTATAATATCTAAGGGGTTACGGAGTGGCAACGGTGAAAGTCCGGGGAAAGTCTAAAAAAAACTAATGTTGGCTGGGAACACCATGCCTCGGACGCGGGGAGGCCCAACCCAATGGATTTTCATCAGAATTCACGGATACCACCACAAACCTGAAAAAAAATACAGATAAAAACTGAAACGATATCACGTAACACGAGAAAAAATATAAGATACTGTGATGTGTAAGAGTAAAAAAAAAACATCACCCCATGGATATTTGTGTAATTTAACTGGAATTTTTTAAGGTGGGTATTTGAAGAAAGACAAATACAAAAGGGTGAAGGCTGCCATACACGTGTCCTAAGGGAAATGATTCACATGTTGTGTTCCCCTTGAGTTAGGTGGCATATACATTTTCTTTGTCTTTTGTCGTTTAGTCCTTGGAGAATTGACAAGTGTCAGTTTTTGTCCCCACTAGTTTGGATCTATATAAACCCCATGAATTTTGCCAATCATGTCTAATATTTGCTCATTGCTCGCAATTATAATATTAACAAATTACTCACTTAGAAAAGTTTATATTTTATTTTTGGTATTCTTATTAAAATACAGCTATTAATTAGTATCGTAATAGTCCTAAAAAGATATCTTGATGGCAAATTAGTATAGTTATTAACCAAAAGTTGTATTTTTAAATCTTATAAGATACATATTTAATGATTTTAAAAGCAAAGTACGTGTATAATAGAGAACTTGTTTGTTTGCTAGTAAAGAAAAACTAATATCATAACAAGTTAATGATACGTTGATTCAGTTTTAACGGTAACAAAGCTAAAGATCAAATATACTTCATCAAGCTTAAAAAATATAAAAAGATGTCTTAAATAATTTCAGATTTCTTTTGTGTTTTATATTAAAGTTTGGTCTTCCGTATAGAGTGCACGCCGTCGTTTGCTAGGTATATAGTATATAGTCTTAAAAGATAATTTGGTCGTTGTTGTAACATAAGTACGACGTTCAATGCGCTCATCGTTTTAGTATGTTGTTTTGTATTGTATTTATGGCTTTTTTTCATGAGGTGTCAATTTCAAACGGACAACTTCAATTCTCTACACAAAAGTTATGTCACACAAAGTCAATGTTGTTTCAAATATTCAACTCACAAGAAAATTTTAAAAAGTAAGTGACATTTTATAAATCAATAGAATTAAATAAACTTTTTTATTATTTATTATATAAATTGACTAGAATATATGTAACTTTTAATATATTAATAGTTTATTTAAAAAAAAGCTAAGAGACATAAACTAAAAATTGTTTTTTTGTTTTAATATTTTTATTGAAGCGATATGTATTTCTTATGAGATCATTATCGTTTTTAGCATACTATTGATTTTAAAAAGCATGATATTCTGTTTTGATTATAAATAAATAGAAAGTGATTTCCAATACAAAAACGTATAAAGATCATTGTTGCATCGATTTTTTTTGGATGAAAATGAAATGCATCTTATTTTAAAAGTAAAAGGAAGAGTTAATTACATAAATAGTCCATGCGGTTTATTCAAAGTAACAGGTTTTGGTACTAAAGGTTTTTTGTAACAGGTTGGGGTATTATGTTTTTAATTTTGTAACAAAAATAGGTATTAAGACTAACGGACGTTAAGTGTTCTGTTAAATTTAAATGAAATAACTAAAGTACCCTTGGATTTATTATTCCTACAATTATATATTTCTCTTTTATTAGGGACCATTTGTGTAATTACTATAACACTAAAATACACAACCCTTCCCCCATCAACATCATCGACCCACCATCACCACCATATATCCCCGTCAGCCACCATCATCACAAGCCACCATCACCACCAGCCACTATCACCATCATTTACCCACCTTCAATCACCAACCCTCCTACCCATCAGCCACCACCCAACCCTCCTACCTACCAGCGTCCACCAAACACCCACGGACACCACCGTTACCACCGTCTACCTACAATGTGCGCAATGGCCACAAGAAGAAGGTTGTCCCTCCTGTCTGCTAGCCACCACTCAACACCCACAAGCACCCAAACCTAGATGTGAACCTTAATTGAATGGTCACAAAATCTGAACCTAAACCTAGATCTAAAACAACACTGAATCATCAAACACCCACGCGTGACCACCGTGTGAACCCTAATTGAATGGCCAGTGGTGGTGGGAGTCGTCGGTGGTGATTAGGCGGCAGTGATGTTGGTAGCGGCCGGTGGTTGTTGATGGTTGGTGGTGGTGGGGGTCGCCGGTGGTGGTGGGGGTTGGCGGTGGTGGTGAGGGTTAGCGGTGGTGGTGGTGAGATGATGTTCAGGCGGCAGTGATGGTGGTGGCAGCTGGTGGTCGTCGTTGGTCGGTAGTGGTGGGAGTCGTCGGTGGTGGTGGGGGTTAGCGGTGGTGGTGAGATGATGTTCAGGAGGTAGATGTTGGGTGGGGGCCGGCGTTGGTGGCGGCCGGCGTTGGTGGCGGCCGGCGTTGGTGATGGCCATGGTGGTAGATGGGTGTTTGCATCTGAGTGGGGTATTAGAATTTAGATTTTATATATACACATAATAACACATATAATATTTAAGTAAATTACAAAAGTAGCCCCTCACTTAAGTTAAATAATCAGTCTCTTAAATATGAAATGACCGAAATGCCCTTGAACCTAACAGAAGTTAGTGTTAACACCCAAACTCGTTACAAATTAAAACTGCAAAACCCAAACATGTTACTTTTTTTGTTTAGTACCTAAACTTGTTATTTTAAATAAACCATCGGGACTATCTATGTAATTAACTCTAAAAGGAAAGAAGGAGAACAAAACAGGTGATACATATACTTTTTTGTATAGTGTTCATTAATTCTCAAATGGGTCACTATTAAAAGCTATAAATTTGTGATACGTCTTATGAGTTAGCCGTTGACTCATGAAATATATCATTATATAAAATGGAGAAATTAAATATCTCTAAACCTACACTTAGTGTCTAATAAGTGTAAAATAATAATTAGTTTACCAAATTTAAAAAGATGTAAAATAGAACCTAAACTCTATATATGTGATAATGACCTATAAGGTTGCATCGGTAAATATACGGTATACAGTATAAAGCTAGGATATTAAAAAAAATAAACATGTATTAAATAGGATTTTAGTCTCCTGTGCAAGTTAAAGTGGATATGCGAACATAGTTTCACATAACTCATGTTCATAGATGTAAACAATATCTGATATAGATATATTACATATGAAAAACTAACTAATTTTGTGATTTTAAATTTGATAACATCTTCAAACCTACTTATTTCCTTTAATGTATTCACTTTTTTATTGCTTAAATCACCTCAAAACTAGTTAAAAGTCAAAATTATGTTTATATTTAATTAATACAATATACCTTGTATGAAAATTTTGAAGTTTTATTAAGGATTCTAGGTAACGCGCTAAATAATCTAGTATATATACAACGAATATACCATATTCAGATTCAGATTCAATCCATACGTGATGTTTTGTTTTTCTTTCAGATTTTTTAGATATTTTAGGGGACAAAATGTTGTTTAAAATTTTAAGTTTTAACGATATATTGTAATTAGCCTCGAAATATATGGGTCCCATGACTAAGTATAGTCAAAACTCAAGCAATTATTGGTTACTAGATGGTGACCCTTTGTCTACACGTAATAAGTTAATCATTTATAAAAAACTAGTTTTAGTAAACCCGTATATTATACAGATTGAACAAATAAAATATAAAAAATTTACCTTTGAAAAATCAATTTTAAAATATTACGTAAAAATAGTTTGAATTTTTAAAAAAAATTCTTTTTATAAAAAACTATTTCTATAGAAATAACACTAATAAAAGAGTTAATTACATAAATAATCCCTGTGGTTTATACAAAATAACAGGTTTGAGTACTAAACAAAAAAAGGTAACAGATTTGAGTACTCACTTTTAGTTTTGTAACAAGTTTGAGTATTAACACTAACAGACGTTAGATTTTCAGTTAAGTTTAAAAGTATTTTAATCTTTTTATTTTATAGGACTATTTATGTAATTAGAGGGATTATTTGTGTAATTTAATTAAAATAATATATTTATAAATAACACACACACTCTCTCTTTATATATATATTGAATTACAACACAAAATAAGAATACTCTCACCACCACCACCCTCGCAGGACATCACCACCGGCCACCGCCGCTGCCCACCACCGTCAACATCACCAGCAACCATCACCGTCCTCACACCACCGTTATCCATCTCTGTCTCGGTACCCTTATCATCATCACCAAAACCCCACTCCCTTTCCCCGGTTAACTTCCAACTGACCACCCACCACCAGCCGCTAACACCACCACCGTCGGCCCTTTCCCCTGTTATCTTCCATCCGACCACCCACCAGTAACCGCCAACACCACAACTGTTATCTTCCATCCGACTACCCCCTTCCCTTTCGTAATGACACAATGACGTCATTGTGTCTTTCGTAATGACACAATGACGTCATTGTGTCTTTCATAAATGACACAATAAAAAAACGTTAATTTTTTTTATTTTTCGTTTATTTTTTTCTTAGTGAGGACGGCTAGAGGAACAAAAGCTCGGAATTATCTTTTTGAAATTTGATTTAGATTGTGAGATATAATTTTTTTATGACTTTTTTTGACTCATTGTGTCTTCTCACACTTTGTATAAAAATACACTTTGTATTTGAACCTCTTTCTTTTAATATCCTAATCCTATTGTTTATAATCATGATAGGGACGAAAAGAGTGTGGATAAAGTTTACGTGTTTGAATAAGTGGGATGTGTAGACACATGGATAGAAACATAACCAAGAGTATTTTAAATCATGTGCATCGTTAAATCTCTTGGTCACCCATTTCAACACCATAAGTTGCTAACGAGCAAATTTAGTTTCTTACTCGCTTTCAATCTCACCATTGTTTTGTTTCAAAAACTTGGAATAACATCCTACGTTTTTCATAAAAGTCACTTATATTATTATCTCTATAATGGAAATTTAGTTCATGGAATGAGATATGATGGTTGGATGATACTTAGTTTATGTTTGTACGTTTAACTTTAACCTATAAAATAAAAATGAAAACACATAAAAGGACAAACGTACCCAATCATGTTCATCTGTAACACGCTAAACAAACATAAATGGATATAAACAAACACGAGCAAACACAAACATTCATAATAAATTTATTTAAAAGTCCATTTGGATTTAATAATCCAACAATGACATATTAACCGATAATAATCCATACCAGCAATTGTCAATGATAATTCCAACTTTTATTTTTATTGCCAAAAACAATCATAGTAGTATAATCATTCATTGGTTACACTTGACTTCCACTCGATCTTGTTCAAGATGTAGATTATCAATGAAACAGGGAAAAATATAACGAAATAAAGTGAAAATCGAGTGTAAATTTATGATGATTATGCTACTAGAGTTTTCTTTGACAACTGAAATGAAAGTTATAATTATCATTAACCAATTTGCTAGTATTAATTATTATTAGCCAATGTCTAATAGTTTGAAATATTAGAAGTGGTAATTTTCAAAATAACTTTTTTCCTACTAAATTTTCTCAAAATGTTCCCATCCTCAAACCATCCACCAAAATATCCCTAGTGACCAAGGCGCAAGCGCCTCTATGTAAAAGGGTGTCCGACTCTTCATCTAAACCAATATTATTTTAATGTGTCCGATAAAGGCGTCTTGCCTCCTCCCAACTTGACTTATCTTAACCCCTATAAAGGCGGTGACCCCATCCGACCATTGTGTCACAGTTGTCTCCACCTTTATTTTTATTTTTTTTAGTTTTATATGGTTGGACGTCTTTATAGTAGTGTCCGAAGCCTGTATAAAAGGGTCCGACGCTTCTATAACAGGATCAGACAACTACACAAAAGAGTTGAGCACCTCTGTAGTACGATCAGACATCTCTATAGTACGACCGGCCACCTCTATAGTACGATTGGCGCCTCTAACACAAAAAGTTGCATACTATTATAGTATGGTCGGACATCTATACAAAAAGTTGGACGCCTTGTCCGGCAGGGAAATTTTGATGAATTGCTTGAGGAAAAGGACATTTTAAAAAAGTTTAATAGTAACAAAAACATTTTAAGAATTTTCCTCAATTAAATTCTAATTTACCTTTTAAAATTGAATTATCTGTTCCACCTCATCTATAATTTCTTGGCATAGCACTGCATTTGATTCTTTGGACTAACATTCTGATCCCATACATCAATATTAACAAGTCAGAACAACATCATTAGACAAGTTAAATCATTATACAAAAATCAAAGTAGCATTATAGTTGGAAACATAAGAATACCACTTTATTCGTCTTGAACTGGTCAGAATTCACGAATGATTTACTATACGGCTCGTTTATAGCCCCTAGTGATGGATAGTAAATCTGAAACTCCAGACAATGTGCTATTCTGCTATTGTAGCAAAAATAAAATATTAACCAAGATTCTTTCAATAGACAAACTTGGGCTACAAATCACATATTCACCCAGGAGAAAGCATTTTGTCTATTTTACAAGCATGTCCAACCGTTGAGCACAAATACATGATAAAACAAAAGAAATATGCAACGATTTGTTCTTCGATTCTTTCTACAAACCAAAACTATATGTCAAACACTCTAACCACATCGATGGTCTCAATCTACGACGCCTAATCCTATGACACTCAGCACCATTTTCTTTCAAAATTCACTTGCAATGAGGCAACATTTATAGGGTTTTAGAAATTTCAATGGAAAAACCATGATTTGATAAAGATAGCCAGAGCAAATTGCAAGACACATGCAGCAACCAACACGATGGTCAGGTCATTCAACTCTACATGAGACTTGAGGTTCAAACCAACGAAAGCAGCTGAGGCAGCACCTGTGATGAGTGTGATGGTCCATCGAAGAAAATCCACTGGGATAACCAGTAGAAGCTGGATGCATTCACAAACCAAAACTATATCAGGGATTTACATGTTGCTTGAAGTTGTAATAATCAGATTATCAAATCAACGGTTTGAATTCAGCAGTATAAATTATTTTAAGGAACTAAAAGATATAATGGACATAAAAGACAATCTTATACATTGTTGAAACACTTGTACTTAAATATAACAATTTAATAAAAAGAAAGAATTCATAGATTATAAATACAAGAATAATAATCATAATTACCTGATTAACAAAGGAGGGTGGAAAGCCTTTGAAGTTTGATTTTTGAAATAGGGTAAAAGAAAGGAGTAAATATGCCATCTTATTTTTCCTTTAAATTGATCGATTTTGTTAAAACTTGAAAGGAACTAATCTTATTATTTCTAAAACTAATTATTCAACCCCTCAATATACAGTTAGCATAAAAACTATCATTAAATCCAAACACAGAACTTATCATTGTGACTTGAAGTCAAAATACATGAAGCTTCATAACGCACGTCAAACATCCCCATATCAAAACATCATCATTGGTAATTTTATTAATTAATCATCAAATGTCACAAGTAGTAAAGCTTAAGTGGTGGTTCTAGTTTAGTTAAAGAACATGAGCAAGAGGAATCCTTACGGAGCTGATGATGAAAATGAAGAGAGAGTATCCCCACATGCACCAAAAGTGGATAAGGCCAACTTTTGAACCAAAATACTGAAGCAACAAGTAAAATCCCAGTGGAACTAAGAAAACATAACCATAAATTGCCATTGCTGAAACCTGGAAGTAGTTCACATCAAAGCTCCAAGAAGTGCTAGAATCGGTCTTTTTACTCATCAAATATGTGGCACAATTACCAAATGAAGCTATCACAAATACCAATGTGGTGGAAATCCAGATAAGCCCATAACTATATATAAACATTAATAAATAAAAAAAGGAAATAAAAATTCTTAATTCAACATTAGAAATGAATAATATGATAAGTTAAGATGAAAAAGAAGAAAAATTACAGATCTGGGTTAACTTCAATTTTCCTGAAAAAGTCACCAGTGGGATACAATGAACTTGTTAATCTGTTGACAACATCATCTGTGTCAACATTGAAATATTGCGTGTAAGATGAGACGCTGAATGTTCCATTCCAGTTACTGCCAGGTGGTGGTCCATTTCCATCTATAGATATAATACAACAACAAAAATCATCTCCAATAAAGATTAATGTCATGTAAAATAAACAAATAAAAAATATAAAGATCAGATTAAAGGGTTGAAACTAAATATACAAATAAACCCAACAATAACTAACACCCACTGTCTGTAATTAGATTGATTAAGATTTCGGTGCTTAGCAATATGAATCTTCTTCTATTTGGCATTGTCTGCAGCTAGTAACAATAGTTATTCTTAAAAGCATAATGTATGAGTATGAATGCAATCTAAGCATCTCTTTAAGATGACATATTGCATTGATACAATGAACGGTTAAAAAAATTGCGATTTATAGTAGCATTAAAACTAACAACATGGAAGTCCTTTATCAAAGACATAATTCTGGAAACTGCAAGAAGTCACCAACATGTGCCAAAAGTATAACTTGTTCATCATGTGTGATAAGTGATAAATTGTCACCTGATACAGATATATAACCTGGAAGTTATTTCTCAATACCACATGGAACCTAAAATTTGTCTCTAAGAACCATACTTACCACATAACACATAAATGCAGTCAAAGATAAGATCCAACAGTTAAGAGAGCTTCTATTAACAACAATAACTTGGACAGGTCTATACATAGAGACAGTCCACGTTCACATTTAAAGGCATCTGAAGTGCTAAAATGTTGCCACGAGTAATCAAGATATCAAAAACACTTGTGACGCAGAAAGCAAGTGGAACAAAAATATTCACCAACTTGCAACTAGATTTGCCAGCGATTCTCTTTACCATCTACATATCCAATTTGCCAATTGACTTGTCACTTTTTAAAACCGAAATGTGTATGTTAGCGCAATAGGATATCTTACAGGTTATACAGTAAAAAATTGGAAAAGGTATTCATAGGCATTCATCACTAACACATTATCCCATAAGCCCTAATAGTTGCTACTACTTCAAATGGTTGGGTAGAATCAAATGCAATTATATATTTTGATTTTACTCTGTGTCTTTGTCAAATGTAGATGTCCTAAGGGGATGGGTTAGCTATACACTGCATTTCCTTCTTGCTTGTATTTAATTGCAAGAGGTAAAAGCTCCAAAGCAACTGTGGTATTTATTAATAGCTGCAGTAATACATTTACAGTATAGAAGTAAAAGACTAAGAGATGCTGTATATACAGACTGCTAAATTGCTACATTTCCCTCATAGTTCAATCAACTAGTTGCTTGTGGCAATCTACTGAGTATGATGTAACATACCACTTGGACTTGTGAGGGTCTGGTATCCCCGCCCGCCACCACCACTGTTAGGAGGAAAGATTTGCATATTTGCTTCAGGGTCTGCAGAACATTTAAACAACAGGTAAATACGGTTCAGCTTTTAATTCAACAGCAGTTCAAAAAGGACTCAAACAGCAAGAATACAATATCCTAAAGAGTCCTATACCCTGTTGTATAGTCGAAGCCCCTTCTTCAGTGATGACAGCCTGAACATAACAAAGAAAGCACATGATTACCTTATAACAAATAACATTTTTATGTGTTCACATCAAGCCCTTATATATTCAAACTACAGCTAGTAAATTAAAAATGTACATATCAGCACCTAAAGGACAAAATAAACCTTTGATCCCCGCAGATACGAATGTTTAACAGATTAACAAAAGGATGCAATAGTGTCATCATTAAAATAACAGGCTGAGCATGAGAAGTGGATGTTCCATTTCATTCCAAAATCACATATACCTTTCGATTTCATAAATCATAAGTCAGATTAAACTTGTATAATAAATCTTGGGAAACCATAAGCTGGAAATGAACAGTGAAGTTGCGTTTAGTAAATCAAACAGTCCGATTGTTGCAAGATCAATAAATGGTCGCTACATAAATAAACTACATAACAAGTACTACAATAGCAAAACGTCGGTTGCAGATCGTGATCAAACGGAGTGCATTGGTATCTCCGACGAACAAACAGACGTAATCTAACTTCCATGCTTGCAGAAAATATGCAAATATCAGACTAAACAAAACTCATAACCAAATTACAACAGAGAGTTGAACCAAAAAAGTTTCACTCTCCGATTGCTTTACATCATCCGCAAACAGAAAGAAACACATCGACAAAATTCTAACATCAATCTGCATCAGACTTCTGACACTGATTATCAATTAGAGGAAAGTTATAGTGAAGTGAGAGGATGATTGAGCGCCTACGTACCGGAACTGAACCAGGTAGATGGCTAGTAGGAAGACTGGTGTATGAGGGTTTCGCCATTGAATTGAGTCTGTGAGGTGAGCGTGAAGAAGATGAAATGGGGGTTCAGTAGGCTATATACTGTAGTGGCTATGGCGATGAAGCTTGATCGAGATTGGAGATTGCTTTTCGTAGAATCGGGGGTTGAACGACGAAATCAAGCCCTAATTACGATAACAAAGTAGAATGAAAGAAAGGAACTGACTGAACCAGAGGTATGGCAACGCACGTTGCTTCTGATTCTTTTATTTTACTTTTCTTTTAACACTTGTTCTGATTAATTTTTTTCTTTTTAAACGGTTTTATTTTAATCAAAGTCATCTATTCATTTCACAATCGAAATCGTATCTTTAATCATTTTAAGAAAAAACTTATAACTGAAAAAATCATTTGATTTAATTTTACTTAAAGTAAAACTTAAACTCAAAATTTTTTTATATTTGCATGTCTTGAATGACTAGACTTACTTGGACTAAAAATCATTGATGTTCCAATTAATATTTATATCTATGATTTTTTAGATAGATGAGATGCACCTTATCACATCTCAAGTGTTTTTTTTTTTTTGTAAATCAATAGAGGATACATCTTATGATTTGAAATTTTTTTCTCCCTTTGTTGTAAATCATTAATATGTTACACTACTTACTTTTCATAACGTATTTAAAAGAGTTAATTTTAATTTTGTTCCTTTAGGTTTAACAAAAATTATTTTTTTTTTAAGTTTAAGAATATAATTTTTAGTCCAAAAGTTTTATCATTTGTTTCAATTTCACTCCAAAAGTTTTATTATTTTGAATTCAAGTTTAAACAGCTAATGAATATTTGGACTGAAATTGAAACAATTTGTAAAACTTTTGTAGGTAAGTTTATGTTTTAATTTTTTTGAAGGAAAATAATTATTTTTCTTGAACCTTAAGAAGTAAAATCGAATTTAACTCTATTTAAAAATATATAGTTATTATTATTGTTACATAACCATAGGGTGTTTCAAGAAGTTTTCTCTAGCAATATGGATCATTACACATAAAGGTGCGCAAACTGTGTTTTTTATCTGAACCGGGTCGGATTCAAACCGAACCGGGTTCAAGTTAAAGTTTTTTGAACCGGGTTTGACTAAAACCGGGTCGGTTCCGAAACCGGTTTCGGGCCAATAAAACCCAACCCGTTAGGAACCGGTCCGGCTCGGTTCCAAACCGGTTTGGGTCTAAAAACCGGTTCCAAAAAACCGGTATTTTTTTTTATTCAATAAATAATATTTAACGTATACAATTTATTTAAAAGTAGATTAAATGAGACAACTACAAATACATTTTTATTGAGTGGTGTTTCTTTAAAAAGTACATTAAAAATAAACTTAAAATAAACACTTATATGGATTTTAAACAAAACAAAAGATACATCTTGCGAATACAAGTTTTTTAAATTTAATCGTCTTCGTCGGTTTGTGTGCCAATGCATTGAGACAAATCATAAGCGAGTTCTTCGTCCGAGAGCGGTGACGATCGTCCGGTTTGTACTTCTTGTTCGTGTATTTCTTCTTCAATTGGTATTTCTTCTTCAAGTTTTGATTTATCTTGTCTTCGTTCGGCCGCATGTAAGTGGTCTTATAAAACAAATACACATCTCTACCGCTGTTGAAGTTAGCCTTGTTCTTCTTATCGATAAAACCCTGTTACCAATAGAAAATACAGACTCCGAAGCTACCGTGAAAGCTTGGACGGTTAGTAAATCACGGGCCATAGCGGCTAGGATTGGAAATTGTGATTCATTTCCCTTCCACCATGGCAGAATATCAGACGATAGAAATTCCTCGGGAGTCATAGTAGATAAAAAATCGGTTCCGGTATACCTCCCGAGCTCGCTACTTGGGGTGTTACCGTTTTGTCGTTTACTGTTTTCATTTCTCAAAGTATTATATAAATTAATCATTGGGTTTCTGCTTGAGCTCGACGAACTCGATTCCATTACGGTCGATGACCGGTGGATATTTGATGTTATACCATATTTTTCAAGATAAATATTAAACAAATTTTTAAGATAATCATTAAATTGTTTTTTGTATTAGACGCAAAAAATGGATTTTATTCATGTAAATCTAAATCATAAGTTATCTTATCAATTAAAGTTTCCACATTTAAGCACGGGTCTAGACGTCTAGTACGATGGAACACGTAAAAACGAGGGGTAGTTCAGAAAAATATTTTTAAAATTTTTCTTTCATAGGCGCCACCATTGCTGAAAACATGTCGTTTCTTTCTTCAAATTCACTTAATTTATGTGTCATTAAATACACTTGATTAAGTGTTAGACAACTTGTCGGATAATAAACCCCCGATAATTTTATAGTTGCGTTTTTAAAAACCTCTAAAAATTGAGTTATTTCTTGAATATATTCCCAACCCTCTAACGGAAACGGAACAACCCGACCCTGCATCGCAAGACCATCATGAAAAATATGAAATGTTTCTTTTTGTCACAAAGCACTATTAAACATTTTTCAAGTTGAATTCCATCTAGTCGGGACATATCAATTTGGTCCTAAACAAATGGAATTCGTATCATGACACATTTTTCTATAATTAACATATCTTTTTCTACTAGATTTAAAAATGTCACGTAACATATTTTTGAAATAAGTTTTGAAATCCTCAACTTCACGAACGGCAAGACCATCTTGCACAACTAAATTAATAATATATGCAACACATCTGGAATGAAAAAATACGCCATCACAAACCAGTTTATATTTTAATTTTAATTTATCGATGGTGGATGTGTTGTTCGAGGCGTTATCAAATGACACTGAGAAAATTTGTTTTCTAATTTATATGTTTTGATTACAAAATCTAAAATTTGAAATAGATTATCACCGGTATGCGGATATCCAAATAATTCAAACGTAATCGTACGTTTCATCATTTGCCATGAACTTGGATCTATCTAATGGGCGGTGACGCAAACGTACGATTCCGGTAAACCGTGTGGGGCGGACCAAACATCGGTAGTTAAGTTCACACCGGTTTATAAATTTTCAAATAAAATTTTAAATCATTTTTTGCTTGTTTCCAAGGTTTTAAACAATAACGTCTAAAAGTGGTGCGACTTGCGTGAGTGTAGCGCGGTTGAAGAGTTTCTTGAATCAATCTTGTTAACGAGGGTTGTCGAAGTGGTCGAACGGTAATCCTTCTTGAATTACAAACTTTGCTATTCTATCTCGAACCATATCTACGTCGAAGTTCCATAAACCACCATTGGTTCCGATTGATGTTTGGCCTTGAGTCGGCGTACTTTTCAAAACCTTGCACCATTTGTTCATATGGTTCTCAAAGAGTTTGAATCCGACTTGAAAAACGAACCACAAAACTTGCATCGAGCTTTATTTTGACAATTCAACATTTCGCGTAAGTCGTAGTTGCACCAAATCTCTTGGTTTCTAGTTGTTGGCAACGGTAGCGGCGCTTGAGGATCCACCGGTTGGAACGGATGCTTCAGAAGCCATATTATACAATTCAAGAGAGTAAACGAGAGTAGAAAGTAGAGCAAGTGAGAGAGCGTTTATGCGTTTTTAAGCACTTTTTTGAGCTTTTGAGTGTTGTGACTAAACCATTACACCCACTACCTATTTATACTATCATATAAGGGCAAAATAGTCAAAAAACTTCAAAACAACGGTCAAAAAATGCTTCAAACAGCTATATTACCGTTTAAAAAAGTTTTTTTTAACGGTAAAAACCGGTTCCAAACCGGTTTTTTTGGACCGGTTCGTAAACTGGGTTGGGTAAAAACCAGTTCCAAACCGGTTTGGGCTATAAATATACAAACCGGTCCCAAACCGCCGGTTTTTTCCAGGTTGGAACCGGTTTGGCCTACCACCGGTTCCAAACCGGTTCCAAACCGGTTCGGGTTACCGGTTCGGGTCGGGGAACCAGTTCCTTTGTGCACCTCTAATTACACACATTGTGATTTGTGAGCAAGGCCTGTTGTGTATCCTTAATTGATTCCATAAATCAAGATGTCTTGTGAACTAACATTGGCACATCAAACAATTAAACAAGAAACAATCATCCACACTTCAAAAGATAAAATCAGTGATGTTTAGGAAGCTATAACTAGTGTTATAAGGTTGGCTCATGATGAGCAAAGGTTCACCCGAGCATGTGAACTAGAGATATTCACATGTAAGAAATGACGAGAGGACAGAAGTAATATCATGTCGATTAGAAAATAAGAGCTTCAACTTTCATAACGAAGGTTAGTGTGACGAAGCAATCACTAAACGATCTACTTCTCAAAGTGTACGTTATTATTTATCTGACATACCAATACCATTCGTTAGGATCTGCTGAAGACTATAACCAAAACCATACATAATACTTCATTGCATCATGTATTTTAAAGTACTTAATTGCAACTCAAGACCATGGTTGTGATTATAACCTATAAAGAATGGTGTGGGACTAGATCCTTGTAAATACAAAGTTAGCTAGTGCATATGTAAAAAAGCTTCTTTTAGAAGGAAATTTTTTATTTACACTTCAAATAAAATCAATATTGATATTTTTCAAAACTTACAAACGCATGTAGAAATGTAAATCTAAATTCAAACTTACCCACTAAATAGAAAAGGGATTGACACTCATTTCTCAAAATTTAACCGCATCATGTATTTTACATATCTCATCCCAATTAAGTTAATCTTCTTTATTATTCGAACAAGCCATATGTTAAATAACTATTGTTATAATTATAAGTTTATATTACAAGATCACGCGTAATGAGGTTTTCAATCCAACAAACGTCTTCGTGATGATGAAGGATACAATTGCAAAAGAGAAATGTAAAAGTTCGTGTTTATGAATGTTCAAGAACGTTGAATATAAGAGGGAATGGAGCACTGCAAGGAGGGAAGCTCGTGAAGCATAAAGGGAGAGAAGATCTCGTAAAGAAAGATAAGAAGACAAAACACAAATCTCATCCATAAAAAGTATGATTAAAGAGGTTCCGGTAATTATACTTATTTATACATGTCTCTAAGCCGGATAAAACATATATATATTTATGGATTTACAGAAAAATACACTAATGAAGTAATGATTACTTATTTCGCAAGATTTTTTAGGGTTTGGTTATTTGGACACCCTCCAATTTTAAATCAACACCCGAGTGCCCTATATGTCACGTATGGGTCCATACGCGGCGTATAGGGTTCAAAAAAACATTCCCTGACATCAACCTGTCAGACGAGATGTCATTCCGATGTCGGTGGAGGCCATACGCAGCGTATGGGTCCATACGCAGCGTATTGCTTCAATTTTTTTTCCCTTCACACACTTAGGACGCATGAGACACATATACGTCGTGTATGGGCCCATACGCGACGTATAGGTTAAGGCCATTTATATTTTATTTGTTATTTTTACATATATTTTTTTAAATAAGCAAATAAATTTGCGTCAACTATATTTATGTTATGTTTGCAACTTGCTTAACCTACAATTTTAAATCGAATATTTTTAACTAACCGATAATACAAATATTCATATTAACTAAACAATCGAGATAACAATACAAAAATTAACATAAAATGATAGTATAAATAACAAAGTTTTCAAATACATAACAAAATAAAAGTTACAATGATAGTAATAATATAATATAAAAACCACGGCGAGTCCGGGTAATGTCAAGGCGGTGGCAACTCTGGAGGATCAATACCAGCAGCACGTGCCCGCGCAATCTCGAGCTGAACGTGCCACTCCATAAGATCCTCAACTCGATCGAGCCGATGACCCTGCTGCCGTACACTCGCAACAACCTCCTGCATAAATGTCTCCACACGTGCAGGCAGCCTCACGTCTTTGTAAATGTGTTGAGGTAGCGGAAACTGCGGCTGATGTGCTGGCGGCTGGTCATGCGGCTGGTCATGCGGCGGCTGGTCGTGCGGCGGATGATCATGCGGGAGATGCTCTTGCTGCTTCTGCGGATCATCAACGCAGACCTGCTGAACAGGTGCCGGCTGCCAGATCTCCCCGGGTCGAATAGAGAATCGTATGCCACCCAGAAACTGGCATATAATAAGCATGTTGAATAACGTACGGCGATCTAATCTCACCGGCTCGATGGGAGGAGATATGTCAGCAAGGTACCGAGGAAGACAACCCAAAGCTCGGCCAATCACCATGATGTAAGCGTTGCCGTACACCGCTCCTCGCTCCTGGCGATGATAATACGAAGCAAAATACTCCGCCAAACATCTCACCAGGTTGTACCTTGTTCCCGTAAGCAAACAATACAAGTAAAATAAGTCGGGAATGGTACACCACACCCAACTCTTGCCACGTCCCGTGATGGATGTGGCGATCATGCGATGTAAGTAACAGATGAGAGGATCTCTAATGCCAGTGACCCTGCCTTTAGTCCTCTGAAACGAACCTCCGGCAATCTGAGGCCACCAAGCTCTCAATCGACTCTCCTCAATCTCAATAATACCCTCGGTGAATAGAGGGGTAACAGTCTCCGGCTCAAAGTAAAATCCCGAGAGAACGACAAACTGCTCAATGGACATCTGATGTAAATGTCCGCATAACCTAAACGAAATCTCGGAACGCTCATCGTCTTCCTCCATCTCATTAGGACGAATATATGTAAAGGTGGATAAAAAATCCACCGTCAGCTCTCGGTAAGAAGGCAAGAACGCGGTCTCGAACAAACGACTCCATGGCGTATCGTCTCCGGTAATACCAACAAGTCTATCGCGCTCTCCGAGCTCGGCCATCACCTCCCGGTCGACGGCTTTTGATGGCCGATCTTCATACGTACGAATTTCAAGCACTTCGCGTGTTCATTGGTCCTGGGCTCAAACTGTAGCCAAGGATGACTGGCAATAACGTCAACAACGTCAGCCTCAATATCTGAATCCGAAGACATATCTGCATAAAAAACGAATATAAGTATAACGGTTTTAAAACATAAGCTACGTATAACACATTAATCACCCACCCCCTACGCGTCGTATAGGGAGCTCACGTATAAGCAGCGTATAGCCCACTAGTCACTTACCCCCCCTATACGTGACGTATAGACCTATACGCATCGTATAGGGGTCCCACGTATAAATAGCGAATAACCCACTAGTCACCTACCCCCTATACGCGGCGTATAGACCTATACGCAGCGTATAGGTTGTCAATCTCTTCATCTTCTTTCTCTTATGCTATACGCAACCACAGCCCTGCGTATAGGTCTATACGCCGCGTATAGATCATCGTAATATGAACTATACGCCGCGTATAGGCCTATACGTGGGTCTGTAGTGGCGTATAGTTCATAGACCCAGTTTAAATCAACCGTTTAAAACACACAAAACGCCACTTTAACGCTTAAACTATTCAACGATTAGCATAATAAAAATGTAAGAACAATAATACATACCTAGATGAAGAAAAATCGACGAACAATACGAGTAGTATCGGCCTATACGAAAGAGTTTTTGGTTTTGAAAAAGTGTGAGGTAGGGACAAAATGCCAAAAAATCCAACATATACTGTTGCGGAGGTGCTATACGCCGCTATGGGTCCATACGCGGCGTATAACTTGAAAATTTAAAAAATTTGTTTTTTAAAAAATCACTTTTAAATTGTTTTGAATTTGAATTATTTGAATTGTAACATTTGAAAATTTTGGAATTATTTGAATTATATGAATTGTAACATTTGAAAAATCACTTTCAAACTGTTAAATCGTGAGATACGAAAACAATAATAAAATATAATACAAACGTAATAATAATTCTAATATTATAAGTTTTGAACTAAAACAAATTTATATATGTTGGGGTTTCTCGGTTATTATCTATTATTGCGTCATATTCCGAGATACGAAGCCTATACATAATCTCCCATTCTACAGCACGTACATTTTGGTTAAGAAGCCAAAGATTACTTAATGTAGGCATCGGATAATCTTCTTCTAACTTAACATGGACGAAATGATTATTGTTGACATGAATAATCGACACGACATGATGAGGCATCATAGATCTCGCATTAGCCCATAACGGAAAAAATGTTTGACAACCATTTTTGTTTAATAAATGAAGAATAACACCAAACTTTTGAGCAACCACTATTCCCGTATACGGCATTATCATCCAATGTTCTTCTGATGCAGGTTCCACACATTGCCAATTTATAGTGTGACGTAAGTCGTTATACTGTCCGGGGTACAAAGTATCGAAAACTTTTCTGTATTCTAATTCGTGCTTGTCTAATTCTTCTAAAAGTTGTTGGCACACATCAATCCACATATTTTCGTTAAACCCTAAGCCTAAAGCTATAGCTCGAAAACCACAATTTCCATCGGGTCGGACATCTTGTATACGTGAAATATACCGATGAAATATGGACGGAATCTAATTTTTTAACATGTTTATATTGTTTAATTGTTGATCTCCGACAACCGATGAAATCTCATTAGTACTTTGTGATACTCCGACACTATTTGATGTTGCTTTCGCTTTAGAAGACGTTGAACGACTACGTTGCATGGCGGGCTTCTGAGGCTTTACCACTGAACTTGTTCTTCCAGTAATGTTAGACGCAATAAATGAGCTATGTCTCGGCATGTCATACGTACTTTGTTGAGTGTCATACTTTTGCTGTTGAACCTTTAAAGTTGGATGACCGCGAATATCTGTTTGAACAACAGACGTTTTTTTGTTACTTTTCCATGGATACACAATTCCTTTTATTTTTTTCACCAAACTAAATTTTACAGCGGTGGGTTGTGTCATTATTTGTTGTTTCACGCGTTCCATCTCATCTTCAACATCGACTTCTTCATCCACCATAAATGACGGTTTAAGCTTATCAAGTTTCGTCCAAAATACGTCAATAGCATCTAGTGGAATTTTAGTGTCTGCATTATAAATTATTAATTAATATATAATTCGTTACGGGATATAAGACGTAAGTAAAGTATCGACAATTACCAGAATATTCATATTTTTCCAGCCGACAAGCACAAGGCAAACCACAACTCATGAAGATGACAACCACACGTTGAATTTGCTGAGCGCATCACTTGCAATTTATTGTTTTCGGCAACTAATAAATCAAGAGCTTTGTGTGAAACATTGCCTCGTAGGTAATCAAATAGCGGGAGTTTATGATGATTCATGGTTTTAATTTTGCTTGTCTCAAAACTTTCTTTTAAATTTACCTCTTGCGCGTTTACCAATTGGTCTACAAACTTCACAAGTCTATCCAGTGAGCTATTTGTTGATTTAAGATATCTTTTAACTTTGCATGCTGGCTCTCAACTCTATTTGTTATATGTTGGCCAAAATTGCGGTTTGAGTTAGTCCAGACTGATACAAACATTTCTTTGTAACTCTCTAGCCAGTTTATGTATATATAAGACAAAACTTCTGAAAATATAATAAAACAAAATTATTTTTTCTGTATTTGACAGTATTATATGTATGTATGTAAGGAAAACTTACTTCTTCGCTTCGCTTCAACTAGTCGTTTGTAAAGAATGTTATAGTTATACTCGTAAATCTCCGGCATGGAAGACTCACACAAACGTGCCCATTGCGTATTTAAACTTTCCCTAGTCATCTTTCGTAAAACTTGCTTTACAGTGTTTCGCGATATTTTCAACAATATGCCACATGTATAAATATTTCGAAGCATTCAGAAATACTTTAACAATCGTTCATTAAAGCAAGATCTCTGTCTGTTATTATGACGCGCGGCTCCATACACCTGTGTAACGTATCTTTTAATCTGTTAAGCATCCATTCAAATTATCTTCCCATTCTTTACTAATAAACGCATGAGCAACACAAAATGTCTTGTGTGTTGAGGTCACACCAACAATCTGAACAAATGAAAGTTTGTATATGTTTGTTTTATATGTAGCGTCTATTATCCGCACGTGCGGGAATGCACGCCAAGTGTTGTACGATTTTGGATGACAAAAAAATATCTCTTCTACGGCATTTGTAGCGGGATCTTCTTGGGTGTAATAAACGTACCCTTTAGAAGATAAACGGTTTTCTAAAACTTGCATTGGTGTTTCACCGACTTTCTTCTTATTTCTTATCTTCTGTTGAGCGTTGTATACGTCTCTGGTTGTGGATGTGTTATCAGGGTTTTGCTTTTTTAAAGCTGATAGTATGTTACGAGGCTCCATGTTCTGATCAGTAAGCTGCTCCACCAAATCGTATTCGTTTTGAGAAAACCTTCTTACAAATGGGTGCCTCTCCATATGTTGAGCGGGATCATGGTTATGTTCGTCATTTCTCACCTCTATTTTCCACGAACGACGTTTGTTGTCGTATATTCCTACTAATTTAAAAGGACATCCGATTTTTTTGCTACCAGATCGTCTAACTGTTGCTTGACTTTTGTGTTCGACACCACAATCACAGATAAGCCATACCTTAAGGACCTGACCTCCTTTTTTCTTTGATCTTCGTGTAATAATAACGTAACCATTATCACGTCCCTTATTAACAATCCAACAGACTAGCTCATCGAGTGATAATAATTCTGTGACGTTTCAAACGATACTTTCGTGTTCTGATTTTCATCACTCGAGAGAAAGTTTATATTACTTTGTTGCGGGTCGTAACTTGATTCTCTGCAAAAGTCGAATTCATCATCGGGATTCGGTAACATACGATTGGTTTAAATCTGAAAATCGTGTATCGTAAGAAGATTGAACGTACGAATCATCTTGATTACTATCCGCCACGTACGAAACGCTTGAATATTCATTTGAATATTCACCAAAAAAATAGTTACCATCCCAAAACGACATAGCGAACAAATGAAAACGTATGATATTTTGAGATAAACAAACGTTTGAGATTTTCACAATTTAGAGATTAATTGAAAACGTTTGAGATCGAATGCGTTTTTATATATTTGAAAACAAATCTTGTGTCCCGTCAAATTTGAATCTTGTGTCCCATGACTGAAATTACCTATACGTGGCGTATAGAGCCATACGCGGAGTATAGGTTGTTCGTCTGACACCTATACGCGGCGTATGGCACCATACGCCACGTATAGGTTTGCCACGCATTCCATGTATGGCACTATACGCTGTGTATATTCGTACCATGTACAAACTGCTTTTATAGTACGTCTGACACCTATACATGGCGTATGGACCCATACGCCACGTATAGGTTGTTCGCTGACACCTATACGCAACGTATGGAGACTGTTTGGGCGTTTTAGGCGTTTGGAGACTGTTTGGCGTATGCACTAGGCGTTTGGAGACTGTTTGGACGTTTGGAGACTGTTTGGGCGTATTGCACTAGGCGTTTGGAGACTGTCAGGGCGTTTTAGGTTAAAATCAGAAATTTAACCAAGTACCCCAGGCGTTGGAGACTGTTTGGGTGTTTGGAGACTGTTTGGGCGTATTGCACTAACCGTTGGTCTTAACGGCCCATAAAAAGCTGGGTCGTAAAATTTTAAAAAAATTAAAAAATAATTTATTTTTGATCTATAAATACTAACATAATTACACACAAAAAATGCACTCAAACAATATGATTTCGACAAGTTCTGCATCAAGTTCACCATTGGGAACTCCACAACATCAAAATCCTTGGACGACGAAGAAGAGGTTACTTTAGTAAGATCGTGTCTGAAAAATTTGGGTACTATTTTCGGGGAGTGTTCAATTTATTGGAATAAGATATCAACACATCAAATTCTAGAACATGATGAATATCGAACCACTCTGGAACTTAGCAACAAATGGTTTGATTTGAGGAGAAAGATCTCGACATTTCACTCAATCTACGATAACGTTTATGACAACCGAAACACTCTATGGAATGATGTAGACATTATGGCAAGGGCTCAAGAACAATATCGACGAAGACTCGGAACGTCTTTTAATCATGTTGCGGCTTGGAACTTTCTTATAAATCAACAAGATTAAATATTGTATTTCGAGCTAGTTTTATGTTATTGTTATTAGATTGTACGAATAATATTATTAATAATCAAATAAAAATATTAAATATTAAATAATTACATTGTTCGTCTTGAATACCTGCTATAAATCGTCAAAGCGTATTGCACTGTACGACATGTGTGATTTTTTAAAAGAAAACAAAATAATTTTACAGGAAAACTATAACTCTTACTTTATTTATATACATACTTACGTACACATAAATGTCTTGATTACTTAATAATCATTTCAACTAACTCGGGTTCCACGATACTAGTCGGTTATGATAAAAAATCTTGAAAATTATTCAAGTTAGCCGTAACCGACTAACATCGATGGAACCCGAGTCAGTTGAAACGATTCTTAAGTATCCAATTCAGATATATGTATATATGTATATAAATACTTAGTGAAATAAGAATTAAATATTTACCGAGTAAATTATGTACCATAAGAAAATATTGAACCACATAACACTAATTTCTTGCGATAATATATTTTTGAGAAGATTAAACGTTATGATTACTATCAATCACTGAAAGTATCAAACGTTACCTACGGAGAAAACGAATATGTTTTTGAGAAAACGAATTTGAATACGACCGCATTGCCTGGATATTCAATGCATTTATATAGTAACGAAAAGTAATCTTGCGTCACGTCAAATAATTCGAAATTAAACGTTTGGTGTAGATAAAGCAGGCTATACGCGTCGTATGGCACCATATGCCGCGTATAGCCCTGCGGCGTATGGGTGAAGGGTGCAGGTCCACCGACACCTATACGCGGCGTATGCGTATGGGCCCATACGCCGCTTATAGGTGTTGGTGGACCTGCACCCTTTACCCATACGCCACAGGGCTATACGCGGCGTATGGTGCCATACGACGCGTGTAGCCATTTTGAATGATTGATTAGACCTGGACCAGTTTTGTCGTCTGAAAAAGGCTATACGTGGCGTATGGAGCTATACGAAGCGTATAAACACCACGACAACGACTGATGCGACATGGAATGTTAGATATGTTATTGTGGATACCTATACGTCACGTATGAACCCATACACGACGTATAGGAGTTTTGATTTATCTGGGTGGGTGTCTCAATAGTAGGAGCCGATTTTTATTATGCCTATTTATTAGTCTTGATATTGGATGCAAATGGTAAGAATTCAAAAAGCATATTTCCAACGGAAGTCCGTGGTGGACGAAGAGGGAGTTCCCTCCATCATCATTATTCATTCTCCATCTTCACTTCCTTTACTCAACTGCTGAATATTATTATTGATAATAATAATAATAATATTATTATTATCATATCCTTCTGAATAACCCTAGCCGCTGCCTCAATCAACCATGGGACAAGGTACTTTTGCTCTACCCTATATTACTTACTCATCTGTTCGATTCATACTGCTGAAGTTTTGAATTCAATTCGTGATTGTTTTGCATTTAAATTCGATTTAAATGAACTGAAATTGACTTGTTGATTGGTGTTGGTGAAGAAGTTGAAGCTGGATCTGGTAAACGTAGTGGTGTTTCGGCTTATGATGAAGCTATGGATGCTTTGTCTTCGCTCATTACTAAAAAGAATCGTTCTCGTAAGTCCGTTGGCGATAGTAGATTTGAGCGGATGTTTGACTATGTCAAGGTGATATTAACAACTTATTATTTTGGTATTGCAGTATATCATTTCCATACAAATAGTTAGAGTTTGAATTTTAATATCAAACACAGTGGTTATGCTTGTGACAGATGAATGGTTTTTATGGTAATTATTTGAGAAGTTTGTAGGTTTCAGTGAAGTTTTGCTCTTTGTATGTTGTAGTTGGATGAGTGTTACAAAACCTTTGATGATTTCTGGTTCTTCGTTAATTAGGTTTTGGATTTGGAGGAGTCAATTTCTCAGATGAAGATCATCCATGTTGCAGGAACAAAGGGAAAGGTATTGTTTTTTGTTGATTATTTACATGAAAGCTGGTTTTATTTTTTACTTTCACTAGATGCGCATATTTTGTGACTCGAGGCAGTATCAAATAGTTTGTAGTCGTGTAGATAAATTCATTATTCTTGATTGGATGACAAGAAACTTTAGATTATGATACAGTTGAGGCAGCACAGTTACAATGGTAGAGCCACATTTTTCAGAGAGTGCTAAAACAATGGCTTGAATTTGATACTTATCATGTTAGTTATGATCTGGCATTATAACTTATCATTACACTCATTCATTTTTCCAAGTAGCCCTCAAATAATTTGAGCTTATGCAAGTGCATACGCACCTGTTTTGTCAAAAGTCCACCTGGTGCGCGCTTAGCCCCTTAGGTGCAACCCAATGCAACCTTCGCCTTGCTTCAAAAGTCCCATTTTTAGGCGTTCTGTCACATGTTCAGGCCAAGTTCTGACAAAACTCCTGCCAAATATCATTTGAACAAGTCTAAAACAATTACACTAGCCCTAAAAAAGCATGGAATCAACCTAAAACAACCAAAACTAGCCCAAACAAGCCTAAAGCATGTCTAAAACCCCTAAAATGGTATTTTTGTACAAAGCGACTCGCTTAAAAAAGTTCTAACTTTTTAAGCGCCTTGCTCCTTGGCCCAAGGCTCACCCTTTGCGTCTTCGACATCTATGATATGCGCTACAATTATATGTCCCTTATTGTGTTAAAGTGGCTATTGTAGAAGGAATTTCCTATTTCCATTTGGACAATTTATGTCAAAAGCAAATTTATATTCATCTCTGACATAAAGTAATCATGTGTATGTTGATGTACATTTGTATGCAAGTTTATTAAATGTGTAAGATATGGAAGAACACAAAACATGTTGAGGCACTTATTATCTAGCTTATATCTATATGAAAATATTAAATATATGATCATTCACTTGTATACGTGGTTTTAAAGATACCCCACATCAGCAGTGCATAGGAATGAATTAGAGGTTTCATATCTATCACTCTCTTCGAAGTCATTTACATTTACCATGACACTTTATATCCAATGGAAGATCTATGTTCTCTGTTTTCTGTTTTTGTTCATCGTGTTGTATTTAGATAAAGCAATCCAGATATAGAGACAACTCTATGTGTATGAATTATGATTGATTCTAATTTATGTCATAATTTGATTGGTTACAGGGATCAACATGTGTGTTCACAGAAGCTATACTACGCAATTATGGTTTTCACACTGGGCTCTTCACATCTCCTCACCTCATTGATGTTAGAGAAAGATTTCGATTGGATGGGTGAGTCTTTGAGGCCTTGAAAATCTAATTCATAGTTCATGAATTGTATCATGATATTAGTTGATTTGTTCAAAATATTAATTTTATGGTCCCAAAACTCTGAAAAAAATAACCAAAGTAAAGTTTAATTAAAGATAATTCAATTGTAAAAGGTGGTTTATGTCCCAATTTTCCTTCTGTTTCAGAGAGGACATATGCATAGAGAAATTCTTGGAATACTTCTGGTGGTGTTGGGATAGACTGAAGGCATGATTTCTGATCTATGTACTACATGGATGTAATTTACTCGTATTAATTCTTCTCGTTCTTCTAGAAGATTCACTAGTTTGTTTGCATTTTAGTGAGCTTATCTGTCCATTAACTAGAAGTTCCCTGAGATGATATTCCAATACATGCTTTAAGGGCGAAATAACATTTTATGGGAAACAATACGAATGATGTGGTTAGATCAACCTCAATGAGTCAAAGCTACTAAAATTGTTTGCCAAAAACAATTGGTTGCATTAGTTATGTGACAGGAGTATTGGTTATTAGAAAATGATAAAAATGGCCCAAACACCAGATTATGGTTACTCTTTATTATCTATTTAGTCCTAGTTCAGAATAGTCAAATGTGGATGTATAAACACTCTTTATAGATATATATAACCATAATGTCTTTTTATCCATTGACCTAACGGTTATGTTTATCAAATCCCTGATTATTATACTTCCCAAAATATATATTTAGCTTTCAGAAAAAGAATAGTTATTTTCTGAAAACCTCTTTTTTTTAAATGAAAAAAGGCTTTTTTTTTCTTATTATGTTTATATTTTTTCAACCATGTTCTATTGTTCCTTTGATCTCAATTCGGGTAACAAAATCACCATTGTTCTTTACAAACCGTGCAGTCATAATCAGAAACTTTATTGGTCGGTTATCAGTTATTATGAACTAAATTAGCATTTGATTAATGAATTCTTATTTGTTTCTGTTTTTGTATGTAGGCAAAATGCAGTGATGATATGCCAATGCCAACTTTATTCCACTTCCTTTCTTTACTTGCTTTCAAAATTTTTGCGACAGAGCAAGTACGCGACCACTTTTCTGTAACGATATTCAAACGCATATTCCTGATTCCCCATAACCACATACAGAAAATAAATATGATCATGATTCTTTTACTGACAAACACGTGACATTTGTTGCAGGTAGACGTTGCTATTATTGAGGTTGGATTAGGAGGAAAGACTGATGCAACTAATGTGGTATGTTAATCTAAACCAAAAATTATTATTTGTACAAAAAAAATGTGTCTAATATGATGCACAAATTTTCTAGATTCCGACACCTATAGTATGTGGAATTACACCCCTAGGGTATGATCACACAGAAATCCTTGGTATGACCATTCCTGTCTATACTAATTTATTCTTTTACAAAAATTAGTTGATTTATATCTTTGTAGCATTTATATTGTATGTTTGAAGTTTGAAGATTAAACAAATCTTATAGTATTCATACTTTATATCAATATGCGTTGACCAGGAAATACTCTTCAAGAAATAGCGGGGCAGAAGGCTGGTATTTTTAAGGTGCCTTTTCAAATCATGGATCTTGGTATACAAAATAATTGTTATTTTTATTTTATCTTTTTCATAAATTCTCAGTTTTTTTTTTGTTTATGTAGAAAGGTGTTCCTGCATATACTGTTTCTCAACCACCTGAAGCTATGCAAGTACTTAAAGAAAAGGCTTTCCAGTTAGATGTAAGTTCCATTTCTCTACAGTCGAATCATGTAATTGTATTGCTGGAGAAGAGTAGATGACTATTATATACTGTAATGGAAAATCACCAAATTACCCTGTTGCAGGTGTGCCTTCAAACGGCAAATCAATTGGATGGTAATTTGTTAAATGGGTTGCATCTTGGGCTTGCAGGGGAGCATCAATATGTTAATGCTGGGCTTGCTATCATGTTAAGCTATACATGGCTTCAAAGGAGCGGTCACATTGAAGTCGAACCTGTGGATCTGACTGTAAGCACACTAAAAGGGGAACTGGTCAAACGTGACTTTTTTAGTTTGGTTTAATTGCATGGGGTCAGGTGGGCCGACTGATAAACACCATTTCTTCTGTAGTGTTTTAAATAATTAATGTATTAGTTATTAAATATGATTAAGAACCTATCTTATTACAACGATAATCTTATTTTTAAAAATTAAAAGGTTTAGGATTTTTTATTCATTAGGAAAGACACCTTGGGTCGGTGTATAGTACGTTAGAGACAAAGTATAACCCAAACTGACCCATTTACCAATAAACTTTTTGAAGTTTCCGCTTCTAATATTTAATTCTCTTTGAGAAATAACACTAATTATGCTTGGATACAGAGTTGTTTGCCTGAGCCATTTATTAAAGGGTTAACAACTGCAAGGCTACAAGGACGGGCCCAGATTATTGCTGACAGGCCTTGTGATATTCAAAGTCAAGGGAATCTGGTGTTTTATTTGGATGGTGCACATACTCCTGAAAGCATGGAAGTTTGTGCAAACTGGTTTTCTCTTGCAGTTAAAGATCACAAACAAAGTAGCATCAGTGATGACTCCAGGAAGGACTCCACACAGGTTAGAATGAGCAAGAAAAAATGCCTTTAGTTGCAAATATTTATTTGTGCTTTTGACTTAATAATATAAATTAAATTACTAACGTAATCTTATATTTTGAATAAAGTGATATAGTAGGTTGTATGCATCAAAAATAAACTTCTGATAACTTTTGATGCATTTTACTTGTTTCCTATTTAGCTATTTTTCATTTTACCCAATTGACTCATTAGCGACGAGACGTAGGTGCATAACCTAGGTCGGCCTGGTTCATTAGTAAATGGGTTGAAATTACCACATCTATCTGGTGGTAGTGTGTTACCAACTTCTATAGTTTCTTAGCTATCACGGGAACATGCTGCTGTTTCTTTCTTGAAAAAAAAAGGTTCATCTTTGATCCTTTTAACTTGACTGAAAATGCAGATATTATTGTTCAACTGTATGTCAGTGAGGGACCCGCGATTGCTGTTTCCACGACTGTTGGACACATGTGCCGGTCAAGGTATCTCAATTATAAGCATCTTATGTATTGGCTGTGACTTCTTTTTGGTTTAATAATGCCCTTCAGATTTGGTTCTTTGCAAACATGCCAACATTTAATAAGAGGTGGGGTAACGTGTCTTTATCTTACATGCTGAAACGGGCTAGGTTAGGCTGAAATGACCTGAAATATTTAATTTTATTTTCATATTTAAGATGTTATAAAATAGTTAATGCTTTAACTATGATTACAAAAACAATGTTATCACCATAATTGACTCGTTTGAGATAACACAGCCCAAATTGATACATTGATATGTTAATGGGGTTACATAGCCACCTACACATGTAAGGGTTACATTAATATTGATTCTTTTATTTCAGGTATAAATATTAAAAAAGCATTATTTGTACCGAATATGTCCCTCTACACGAAAGTTGGATCTAGCTCATCCTCTCCACCGGCTGGTTCTGAAGTTGATTATTCATGGCAATTGACCCTTCAAACAGTGTGGGAGGAGATCATACATAAGAAACAAGGTATTTTATTTCCACAATTACCATCATAATATCATATTATTCATTACTTCCTTAACCTCCATGTAACAAGTTTGTCTGCCAACCTGAAGTTACATAAGGTTCATCGCATATAAACTAAGTAACCAACAGTGGTCAATTCTGTTCTAGATAACAGACTTCAAAATCTTCAGTTTAAGGTAATCTGAAGATTATGCGGTTAAAAATGATGATGTGGCTACTGATGTGGTTACCAAGTTTGACTTTTTCCTTGGTATATAACCTGAAAAACTGTTAACTTGGAAGATTACAGTAAATTGAAAATTTTGAAACTTTGATGGTTTCTCTTTGGATATAATAAGTTGGTTACTTAAAATAGAAACTTGACTAAACCTGATTAATTGTCTTTTTATGCAAGTTTCGACTCTATGCAATGCTTTTGGAATATATAATGTCTCAGGAAATCTTGAAAAAGTTGACCCGGTTCCCAGTGTGGGTGAATACCATGATGACACGGGTGTTATAAGTGGCGAAAACAGTATAGTGTTTTCATCCCTTCCCTTGGCCATTAAATGGTTAAGAGATACTGTCAAACAACAAAATAAGTTTGTTCCACTGCAGGTACATTTTCAATCATATATTTTATTCTGTTAAGCTAATTCTTTGATTTTACTGGTGTCTGTATTTTTCATAATATAGACACACACATATACACACATATATAATGTTATATATATGTATATATTTATTTGTTATCTTTCAATATATTAGGTCTTGGTTACTGGTTCGTTACATTTGGTTGGTGATGTCATAAAACTAGTGAAGAAATAATTCTGAAAAATTCCCCTGCTGCTGTCTCTAGAAAGAGTAAAGATTTTCTCAAAGGATTATCATGTTAATTGTAATTTATGTTTCAATTTATGATAAGAATATATATTATTTTTAATGTGTTTTTATTTATATTATACAGAGCGTTGTTGTGTTTCATTTTGTTGTATGTCATACTATACAGAAAGATTAAAGATTTTCTCAAAAGATTTACCTATTTGACCAGTTGCCTTAGTTATTTGTATTTTATTTTAAATATAGTCATTTTTGTAAGATTTTCATATTAGACCAATTCTAAAAAATTTCCTGAGTATGAGATATCATAGTATCATGTAAATGTATCCGAAAGATCACAAGTTTGTAAACATGGCCACTTGTGGCAAGTTGAGTGCAAACAAGTTTAATTGGATAAGTTATTTTAAACAGATCAACATGACTTGGGTTCACACATAAATTCATCTAAATCAATTGTTAGTTATTATCACAAAAGGCAGTACTTTTACCTATATACATCTTCACTGGTAAATATTACCAGAAAACAACATTCTCGCTTTATATGAAAAGGATCATCACCCTAATTTGAGTATATTAAAGTTTAATTTTAATATACACTTAAAATTCCTAATCTTGATTTTGATATATTAAATCTCTAAACTTAAAGTGTGCACTTGTGAAAAGAATTTTAAATAATGATATTCACCCTTTAAACTTGTAAAATTTAAATGTAGGATCATCATCAAAAAAGTTTAACATTTTTACACAACTAAGACTTTTTGGAACACCACTTAAAATATTAATTCATCAAATTTAAACCAGTTTAAAAGGTAAGTAGTTACATACATTATATGATTTTTACAATTATGTGTTTAGTTAACAACTTTACAATATATCATTAATAGATTTTTTCATAGATTTTTTAGTAAGTTTAGAAACTTTTTATAACAAATCAGATTAATACATCAAGTTTTTATTGCCTCAGAACAATTTAAAAGACGAAAAAGAAAACATACCTATTTCAAACTAATAACAGTTTAGAACAACATATCCAATACTAAATCAACTGTTCATGAAATACAATAGGCTTCTAAGTGAATCAAGGTCAACATTTCCTATACATGTTCTCTCACTCTGCCGGAAAAAGTCAAAGTTGACTTCTCTCTTCTTTTCTAGAGCAACATCATCTCACCCACACCATAACTAGAACTTCAAGTACAAAACCATCGGTTCTTGTAATATTAAAACAAGCCTCACAGACTCACAGTCATCTCAAAGACAGAAACTAGCCTTCTTAAAAACCTCGCTTAACTTGTCTTTCCACACAAACCATCGGTTCTTGTAATATTACAAAGAAACCACACTGTGAATAGAGTGTGTTCTTTTTCAGAACTTTTACAAGAAAGATGGTTACTTTGCAATGAAATACCGGATAATATGATTAAAAAAGTCGACTCAATTTAAAAACAAAACAACACACAGACAGATAGCTATAATGTTTACAGCAGTTGGCGGAGTTCCTGGTTTTCTTTGCGTAACGATTTAATTTCCTTCATAAGCTCTGCTTGTGTTTCCAAAATTGAATTCATAGCATTCGACATTTGCATCTACATGTAAACACATATATGAGTGGCAAAAATAATATAAAATATTATAAAAAATAAAAAAATAAAAAAAACTGAAAAGAAAAAAAGAAGCTACATATACAGACCTCCTGCATATGAAATTGCCTTAAAACTTCAATGTGAAGATTTCGAACATCTTCATGAATCGACTTCTGGAAAGAAGCAAGAGCTTCATCAAGAGTGCCTTGAAATAGTTGAAGTGAGAATGAAGAAGATCCCTGCAGCTGTGAATTAGGATGCAAAGGTGATTTCTGGGATTGTGTATCCATACCCTGTCAAGATTATAAATATATCAATAACAAGTAGCAATTGTGTGTGCATATACAACAACTATCTTACATTCGCTGATGGAGGAGTTCCCAGTTCTGTGACAGCCATCTCATGCCTTGGTGTAAAGCTATTCAGAATCTCTTCTCTCGTCTCAGGCCCTGTTTTCTTTGTTTTCGGGGACCCCACAGCAGTAGATGTCCCGTCACTGAAAGACGGATTTGTACTTATCCTCTCAGCATAACTGGAAAATCTTCGTGTTTGGGTCAATGCAAGTCCAGAGATTCTAGATTACCTTTCAAACCAAGTGCAAGAGAAGTAGAGCCAAATGGGATTTCAGAATAAGCTAAAGAACTCTCTTGACTAGATGAGGTATCCCTGACCCGGAAATTGATACCCGTTTGGCTTGAAGGCAAACTAAGATCTTGAAGTCCAGTCATCATGGATCCTGAAGATAAACTGGAAGAAGATGCCAATGTGGCAAAGCGAGAGGGTAGAATCCCTTGCTGACGTGGACGCATAAATTTATCTGACACTCCACCCCAAGCTTCTGGTGGAGTTATGGATGACAGTTCAGGAGAAGATGATGGTTGAGAGACAGGATTGTGGTTGTCGTCCTGTGTGATAATTAAATTAAAATTAATAATTATTACTTTTTAATATGAATCATTACATAGCATTTTGTTGGTTATAATATATCGTATATTGAAGTTATAACTACCAAACCTGTACTGAAGTCGAGCTAGGTTTCCAGTCAAAAATCGAGGAAGGATCACTGCCAACATCGGTTGCAAGCGGGAATCTTTTTGATGAAGGAAACAACAGAGCAGTCTTTTTATTAAAATCATTTTTGCTTCCTTCAAATAATTTATCAAAAGATGGTGTGATCGGTTGAACTTCCACAAGTGGAGAAAACACCTCCATGTCATCTTTATAACTAGAACCACGTGGCGCATGTAATCTAGCCAATCCACCAACCCTAAAGGAGCTTCTCAGTGGTGTTTCTTCCCCTGCTGCAAATGAATCATTAGCACAAGAAGTTGCTGACATGGCAGAATCTGAAGAAGGTCCTACACGAGCAGAGGGTCGGGACCCGGCAATTGATGCAGTAGATGTTGTTGATGAAGGAAGTGGGTCTGGCATAACAATTGAATCATCCACAGTACCGCCCATGAGAGCTGTATCTGGTGTGCAACTTTTTTCATTTACAAAAATCGGTTTTGATCTTTGCCAGCACAAACTTGTGACAGCCTATGCAAACAAAATAACGTAATAACTTAAACTATCTGTGAATTAAAGAAGTATAACAGTAATGGGAGATAGGTTTACCTCAGAACTAGCATAGGCGCGAAGGACGGTAATAGGTTGAGGCTTTGCACGCACATCATAAAATACCACCTGTCCAGTTGTTGTGCCAGCTGCCAGTGTATTTCCATCATCATGAAACGCCACTGAAGAAAAAGGTGACTCATATGGTATGCAAAATGAGGGTCTTCTTGCTCCAGAGTCAAAAGTGTATAACTTTTTATCTAGTCCGACACTAGCAATTATCTGCCAAACTCCAAAGCTTCATATAGATATCTTTTTGATTAATGCTGAATTTTTTATTTTCATTTTATCATAGAAAAGTTACAAATAATTAGTAGAAACCTTGTCATTGGATGGTGAAAAACTAATCCCAGCTGTTGGTGCAGAATGTTGCTTTAACCAAGAAACCTACATGTCAAAAGTAAAAATCGTCATAAGACTTTTATATCCATTTATCAACTTAGCATACATGTTAAGCAAATACTGTGTAAATTAATCAGCCTTGCAGAAAAGTTAAGTGAAAAATAAAAAAACTAACTTAAAAGATACAAAGCATGCATATGAGTCTAACAAGACGCACCTTTGGGTTGCGACCAGTTGTATCCCACAGATGAACAGAGCCATCATCACCAGCTGTCACTAAAAGGTGCCTGCTAGCCCGTGAATAATCAAGCACCCTCAAGACCTGAGCTTGAACCATCATACAAACATCTAGCACATCAGAAAACAAAAGTATATAAATTACAAACACCAATAAGAACGAGGATTCTTAATGGTTTTGCGATAGCTAAAAGATGGACAAGAACACACACCTGCCCATTAGGATCCTTAAGTTCAGTAGCCCTCGCACCCGATCCAAGGTTATGAATTATAAGATCACCACCAAGACTAATGGAAGCTAAATGTTCATCTCTGCAATTATATTTCACATCTGTTATAGTGTCTGTATGACCTTTTAACCACTTTATACATCTCCTCCTCTGCAAATCCCATATTCTCACAACTTGACCACTTCCACCCGAACAAATATAACGAGACGCTTTGGTACTAAAGCTGATAGTATAAATAGACTCCTGCAATTTAAACAGCAGTGTGCCTCATTCATAAGCCTTAAGATTAACATGAAACAGACGAGACTAATCACTAAGTAAACAATATGCAAAACACACAACTTCAGATGCCAGTATGATAATAAATTCGACCGAGTAACATCTATTCCAAAACAATAAAATGCATACGTCGAACACAAGATTAACTCAAAATGTCCACTCGCTAGTATCAATATCAAATTCAAGTGGCAATGCAAAACACAAAAAAATGCACATGTCAAACACAAGATCAACTCACCTCAATATTGTCACCACTATCAGTGCCAGCAGCAGGTATAGTTCCCATGCTTTGACCATTCTTTCGCCACAATGATATCCTTTTATCATCACCAGCACTTGCCACCACCAAATCTGATCACAACATCATCTTAAAATTCAAGCTCATTCTTTCAACTTACAACTACTAATCAAATCATCATCTAAAAAATAGAGAAAGATCAACCCTTTAATCAATATATTCCACCAGAAGAACAAAAATTCTTACTCGTATGATTCCACTTGACGGAGTTAACCTGAGAACCAGGTGAAGGCGTGTGGCTGAGAACACAAGGGTCGCCGGGATCCATCGAAACATCAAAGAGTTTGACGGTGTCGCCACCGCTAGCGGCCAAAAGCGACATTGTTGGATCGGTGAAGTTCATCAGTGATTAGGGTTTGATGAGATGTGGAGCTAAGTTAATGGCGTTTGTAGAGTCTTGTGATTCGATTACAACATCGATCAGGTGAAATTCAATCGAGATGAAATGAAAAGAGAGGGTGGTGATTGTAATTGAATGGAATGTGACTGATGATCAAAGATTTGAGAGAAATGGTGGGATGCATTTGTCGTGATGATTTGAAACCCTAAAGCGATTCAATTTTCAAAATGAGTACCGAGTGTTCGGGCGGGCGCCCTTGCAACTCCGGGTAAAATCGACCCAATATTTTTTCTTTTGTTAACGTGGGTCGGTTAAATCTTTAAGGGTCTTTTTGGTAATTTTTAGATGATTAAGTGCTGAATCAATAAGAGGTCTGAATCATTAAGAGGTCTGAACCATTAAGAGTTCTGAACCATTAAGAGCTATTATATCGCTTAACTATTCAAAGGAAAATGTCTGACCAATTCAAATAATATGTTTTAACCATTCAGCATTAGACCTCTTAACCATTCAGCATTGGTATAATGCTTAACCTTTTCAATGTAATGTCTGTATCATTCAGACATTTACTCGCGAAACAAACAGTCTGAACCATTAAGTGCTGAACCATTCAGACATTTAAACCATTAAGAGACTGATTCAGATACTACCAAACAGCCCAAGTCTAATTTTTTTTTTTACTTCATGTTGATGTTGTATAACCTACTTCGTTTGTTAACATGTCACGTCAGTTTTTAAACCTCAGGTTTGAGAGTCTATCTGGTGGCCTTAGCGATTTTAGTTAACTCGAGGCAAAATCACCCAATAACAATGTTATTTAGGGATGTGAAAAAAGGCAAGTAGCGAATAGGTATAAGGTTGATGGATTTGAAACAAAAGGCAAGAACGAAGTGGGAAGTAGGCATACGTATTTTCATGACCTAATAAACGAGAATAAAGAAATATTGAGGATAAGTCAGAGTTTGGTTATAAAAAAAAGTAATTAGAAGTAGATTCAAGTGACTATCAACAAAGGATGTAGGTTTGTATGATGGGCAGATCAATTTGGATAAACAAAGGATGCTACATAGGCGTGGAACAAGAATGCCCAGGCCCGACGTGTTCACATTTGATCTTATCAAAATAAATCAAGATACGGTAAAAGGTGACATTTTCGAGTTTGTAAAGGGATTTGAAATTAAAAAGGGATTAAGTCATAGATGCAACTCTTAGCTCATATCTCTCATTCCTAATGTTCGGGATCTTATTTCATTAAAGGACAACCGGCTCATTAGTCTGAGTAGATATATATGCAAGATTCTTTTAAAAATTCTCGCTAACAGGTTGAAGAAGGTTATTCAAATGTAATCGAAAGCGAACAATCAACATTTATAAATGTTAGGAATATTTTTTACGGGCATGTAATTATCAGTTAGGTGCAAACTTAAACAAAAAAGGCCAACAAGAAATGTACACATTTTAAATGTTGACTTAGAGAGGGCATTTGATTCCATTAGTTAAGAGTTTATCAGCCTTGTTATGTGTCAAATGAACGCCAATCCGAAATGGAAGAAGTAAATCATGGGAGGTTTACAGATGGGTTTGGCTTCAATACTTGTCAATGGGTGTCATACTTGTGAAATCGAGCTAAATAGAGGATTAAGCAAAGAGAATAAGTTTCTTATTTTCTCTTTATAATAGCAATTGGAAGGTTTAAATGTGATGATAAAAGCGACAAAGGAAAATGGAAAATGGAATTAGAACAGCAGGGAATTTATTCCTATTAACATGTTATGTTCATGAATGATGTGCGTTTCATATGAGAATGGTCCAATGTAAATGCTTTAAGTTTATCTTATATCTTAAGATGTTTCCTTTTTTACTGTTTAAGTGTCGAATGGTAACTAAAAGATGATTGTCCAAGATTCTAAACGTTATGTTGTTTCATAAAAGTTGGACGTAAGAGATGGTTATTTGATTTGTTTAGAATGGGAATGGATGAAAAAGATTAAACAACACGTAATAATCCAAAACTGAAGATTCAGGTGCATGATCAAAGAGGTAATGTTGCAACATATTGAGGATGAGTGGAGATGAACCTGTGACCCCATGGGTAAATTTTCAATCAAATCAAAAAGATCGTTTATGCAGGCTAATTAGGGTCAACTATGCATAGTATCATTATGTAGATGTAAGTTGTTGTGCAGCCATGTTAGACTGATGTGTGTGAAATGGTGGTGGTTCTCATAAATATGTTTGAAAGTTGGTAATGCGAAAATAAGTTGCTCGCTAGGGAAATTCCCTCCATTATCATAATCAAAGGTAACAGCCAACAGTTACTAAACCTTTTATTTATAAATAGTTACCTACTAGCACACTTGGATTATCAGTTATTATCATGACTCATCCTGTACTCGTTAGAGAATAAAGCCTCAACCAGTAAGAATGAACAATCTAATATCCTAGACTCATCAAATTCACATAGGACGTGATAAAATACCAATTGAAACAAGCGCACACACAACATAAGAGTATAATCACTTGTTTTACTAAAATTTAAATGGAAATTATATTCAATCAATCACTAATAAAGAATCGAACATGTTTTCTTATATAATCACCTAGATGATACTAATCATCTAGCCTATTATGATTATAAAGACACAAACTGTATTCTCACTACTTTGAGTATCAAACATGTCTCCTTCTAAGAAGATCAAAGGCTCTAGCCATACACAACTTCAAGTTTCTACACAAATCATATATAGGATAAATTTTACCAATTCTCCCTTTTAAGTAATCACAAACTCAGTACTTTAAATATTGATATCTTATTTATCATAACTTCATTTTGAACATGGTTTGGTTCATTATGAAGATCTCATATAATATAACACAAAACCTGAAATGGTTAATTATATAACACATACATTAATATAATTATTTGTATCCAAGGTTAGTGAAAATAACATATTCACTAATTTTCCAACAATATTATCGCTGAAATAGTTTTTTTATTGATTCTATATATAGATTCATTGATTTCTATATAATATATTATTGGAGGTACGAGGACTATATTACGTAATGGTAATACTATGTTGAAGGATACGAGAACTACTTGACACTACTAACATTATTTTCGTTAATAGCTAGTTTTGCTCCAAGTTAAACTACCTTTATAAGCAGCTAGTAACAAAATTTTATGTTAAACATATTGTTAATAAGCAACATCCTCTCATTCATTGTAGAAATTTTACTAAAATCATTAATATATCGCACGGTTTTAACAAATACGACATTAGTAACACAACATGACTTGAATGCATAACATGTTTTGGTGAAAGAAAGGGGTGTTAATGGTAAAGACATGTGTTGTTGATGGTAAAGACTTGTAGTGTTGATGGTAAAGACCCACAACAAACATTTTACTCCCTGTTATTACTATTATGACAATATATGAATTCCTTCTAAAATGATTATTTTCGGTCTACTTCATCAACATCTTTCTCTATTGGGAAAGAATGTATTACAAACAAACACTATAAGCTAGTAATGTTACGTTATATTGTTAATATCAAAAACTAAAATGAACAAGTTTGAAATAACTTATAGACACTTTAAACTTAGTAGTAAGTAAGAAAGTATGGGCACTAGCAACATGGTAATGTAAAAATGTACAAACCACTATAAATTTGTGATGGTTGGATTGTAGTGTTGTCAATTTGCCTTTATGGTGACAAAGTAACTTAATGTAACTTTTGGCTACCAGCTTTCACCATCTTTGTTGTATCTAGATGATACAATATTAACACATTAAAGGGTGTATACACATGACAATTCAATGGTGTCGTGGTTTTAAGTTCATATAAAAGGCAAGAAGACATAATCTTTTGTTAACGAGCGTACCCCCCCCCCCCCCCCCCCCCCCCCCCCCCCCCCCCCGTTTGATGGTGTCATAAACACATACATCTATGGCCCAATCCATAACGCTCTAACCTTATGATGAGTTAAAAATATCGTATGATCACTTATATGATTGATCTTATGAACCAATCACAAAGAAGATTGATTTTGTGATTTTAAAGACCTATAATTTGATTCGATCGTTTTTGACAATAAAATACCATTTTTGCATAACAACCTCTCTTTATACATGTTCAAATACTTTATAATTAGTAATTAGAAATGTCTAACTCGTGTGTTAAATAGCAAAACTCAAGTATTGTTTAGTCGTTTCTGCCTCATATTCACAAATGAAAAAGACACACGCGAATCCCTGTCATGTATGTATTGAATTTTGTTAGTTGAATGTACATTTTGTTGATGAAAAATAATCAAATATTGATAGATTAGTGATTATGCATGTACAGTATGATTTTTAGCTAGAACTGGTTGAAATAAAATCGGATACGTCCTTCAAAATGAGACGCAACTATAAATTTTCATATTTTATGACTATATAATTTTCGTATTTTATGACTATATACTAAGACATATATGACGATAAACTTACATAACATTCTAGAAACTATTCTATGATTTTCAAAAAACCTTATCTGTTAAAAGCAATGAATTGGGATTAAAACTTAAAAGAGTTCACACAGATAAGTTTAGGAAATATACTAAAACGAACATAAATGACAGCAATTACATGAGTTGTGCTTTCTTTTTCCTTTTTTTTTACGGCTGGAGATGCTATTCAAAGCAAAAGCTGAGGCACATATATTTTTTATTGTTTTAAATTGATTTAAAAAGTACAATATTTATAATAAAAACTACTTTATAATCATATTTATACTATATTATAATGCACGAAGGAAAGATTCAGGCCAAAGTTAAGAGATTTGTAAATTTTAAGCACAAGGTACAACTCAAAAAATCAATTTAACAAAGGTAATTATGTCTTTCTAACGCTACTAAAAAAGTGAAACTTTATACTTATTTACACTTAAACCCTTGTATCATTAATTATATATAATTTTTTTCATGTTTGTTACAATATGTTTAAAAGAAGGAATTCAGTTTTTTAAATATAAAATTAACCAGAGACGAGTACCATAATGAAAAGTGTCGCACGCGCCACATCGCACGGGCACGTTACTAATATCTATCACATGAGTAATTGTTACACGATAGTGAAGATATGAACCAAAATAATTTATAGGTGTTTTTGATCGTAATAATCAATGACACAATCACGGTTCTAGCTTTTATATGATATATTCCTTTCATTATAAATATGGGTAATCACTTTACGTACATCTAGAAGAGTAATATATGTTTAACTTCACATGCGATTTGATGAAAAGGTATAGTCGTTGATTCCATATACGAAATACATTTCAAAAATAAGAAGAAGGAAAAAAAAAATCATAATTGATAAAGAAATAATTTCTAGTTAATCAAGGTTCGATTAACCTGTAAAATCTTAAAATAATATTTTACACCACGTTTTTGTCATTATAGTTTCAAAACGTTTCTAAATATTGATAAAAAAGAGAACAAAAACATATGGTGACATTTTACATGTGAAGACTAGAGCTGCAAACGAACTAAACGTTCAGCGAACAGTTCGTGAACCGTTCGGCGGGAAGTTCGTTTATGTTCGTTCATTTAGTAAATGAACGAACACGAACAAGAAAATTTCGTTCGTTTAGTTAAACGAACGAACATGAACACGAGTCGTGTTCGTTCATTTATGTTCGTGAACGTTCGATAATGTATTCGTTTATATTCGTTAATGTTCGTTCGTAAACGTTCGACAATGTGTTCGTTTATGTTCGTTAATGTGTTCGTTTATATTCTTAATTTTTGTGTCAGTTATTTTTATGACTATTATATCAAGTATTTTTTTATATTTATGTTAAGTACTTGTTTATTTTTGATTGATTTTGTGTAATGTTTGTAATATAAATGTAAATTTTATTCTAAAATAAATCTATAATCATTTGTATTCGTTTGTGTTCATGAGTTTTTTTGTGTTCGTCATGTTCATGAACAGTTGTTTGTGTTCGTTTGCTTATGATTGTGTTTATTTGCGTTCGGTAAGTGTTCGTGAACAGTTCATGAACATGTTCATTTTCTTAATGAACGAACACGAACAAATAATCTCGTTCGGTAAGTGTTTGTGAACAGTTCATGAACAAGTATATTTCTTGTTCGTGTTCGTTCGGTTCGTTTGCAGCCCTAGTGAAGACTATATAATATGACTTAATTAAAGATAACTAGTTTTATACCCGTTCGATGATCGGATATTTTATTGTTATAAGCATCACTATTTTATTCATTCCAAACATACAATATTTGTTTCTCCTGATCCATTTGTCTCAGCATTCAATATGTCATCGGTCATCACCTCACCACATTCTATAAATTTTTATGTATCTTCTTGAGTGGCCTTCAAGTTAGCAACTTTCACAACAACGGTCTCTCTGTGCTATAGCAGTTTGAGGAAAGTATTTGACCTTGAACAATCGCAAAGCAAGCTGAATTTCATGAAAGAAACATAAGTTAAACCCAAATTCTTGATTCTATTGTAACCAACTCTTGCATAGAAAAACTAATATCGTCTTCACTCCTTGTTATACGATTCATATCCTTCTAAATTTACGATGATATGTAATTAAGATGCAGTACATAATATCATAAGTTTATCAAAATTTAAGAAGGACCAATACTTGCTTCTTCCTAGTTTCTTCCTCCTTGGCATCCAAGAATTGTTGAGGAACATTACTGGCGTTCTTTTAGTGATTGAGAAAATGTGTCCAAAGCTTCCACATTAATTTCCACGCATTCTTATGCATAAAACCATTAAATAAAATTTTGAAGTCATTTGTCATTACTACCTACATCTTTGTGTAACAATCGTCACGCCTTTATACATTGAGAGTGCATGACCATTTATAATCAAAATACTCAAATAGTTTGTCAAACTGAATTCGTAAAAAACTGAAATATATAAACGAATCATAACAACACAGTTCCTTGTTGAGTTCTGACTCTCAAATTCACACTTCTCTATTAGAATACTTTTACATTTGCTACAAAGACTACACAAATTACTTTTTGCTTCATAATAGCATGCCCAAAAAATAATTCTAAATGTATAATGCAAGTGAATGGATTGCAACTAAAAATGAAGTTGAAAGAATGACTTACAAATTACAATTGAACTTGAACTACTTGAATGACTTGGAATCAACACCACTTGAACTTGAAGTACTTGGGCTTGAACCACTTGGTAGTAAGACAACCAAAGGAAAGCAAAACCCTATTTCTTCATAAACTAAAGCTTGATATCACAATCAAATTAGCCAACGAAGGTAACAAAAAAAGACCCGCGGTCAAACCCAAATACATTAGTACACAATGCAAAGAAGAGATAGTTGGTAAGTTTAATCATATTATATCTATTTTATACCACAAAGATGATATTATGATTTTCATATAAGAAATGAGAGCAACGATAACAATATAATAATGAATATTGTATGTACTATTTTTTTTTCTCTTGTTACAATGCAACGACAATTACAACATATATTTTATCTATATCAAGGCTTGGAAAGAAAGAACCTTCAAAACTATAATTGTTTTCCAAAAGTACAGAAAGATGATGCATAAAGATTAGTTTCCACTAAATTGAAATGAATATTAAAGCTAATCAAACATAGTAAGAAAGTAAAACTCTCCAATATATAGATTTGAAACAATGTATTCAACGTAAAAAAAAACTCATTTTTGAAAAAAGAAATCAATAAACAGCGCCTTTAAAAGTTAAAAGAATGAGTCTCTCCATTTAGAATATATGAAATACCCTTGTAAGTGAGTGAAATAACTACTAAAATTTAATCCCATAACACGCATCGACCACCATAAACTCATATCAAATTCCTACAAATTCAGCAAAATCTCATTAACTAATTAACAAAACACTTTATAAGAATACATTAGCTTTCATATATGTTTTCGTATTTTTTATTCAATCAAGATGAAAAAATAAAATGTAAAATTAATAAAACAATGGCCCTCATATATGTTTCAATGATAGAAGTATGTATATTCTTCAAACTAGTATAGCAATGCAAATAGTCGATATTGATGTCATTAGTTTCTCGCATTGCTACTTTACATATTGTAAATTCATGCGAATAGGGATGTTCATGGATTCGGATTCGGTTTTCAGACTCTTTAATCGGTTTTTAGTATCAACCAATTTGGTTTTGATTTTGACTTCAACCTAATAAATTGATTACACAAGACCCACATAATTTACTACTAAAAACTACTGATTAAGCATACTAATACATTTGTTTGATGAATAAAAAGATCAAACAAATGTGTTATTGTTTTTAAGGATGTCCAGTAGATCCAAACTGAAACATCTGAATTGGAGTCAGTGGTGTAGTTTTACGTTGATGATTTAGTTTTCACCGTATGTTGTGCTTATTGCTGTTAGAAAAACTAATAATTATTAATATTATTAAAGTTTTCTATTTCGTATATTTAATTTATCAGTAACTTTAAAACTTGCCTTATACACCCCAAGAGGACACACATGTAGGAAAATATTGTATTTTCCAACCAAATGATTATAATTTTAAAACCCGTTAATTCTTATACAATTAATGTCAAATGACAAACAATTATCAAACATTGCCGAAACCATGACCATTTTCATCCAAATTAATATACATGAATCTCAATATAATATATAACATATTTTCCCAATATATATTGATAACATTAGTATACAAGAAAGAAAAATCAGGATACATGACATACTTTTACATATAACTTAAATCTATGTAAGATTAATGTTACTAGTGAAACGTTTGACACTCTTACTGATACTTAATATACAATCATGTATAACAGGATTCTAAGTCACTAAGTCATTGATAATAAAACACCCAAGTTAAAAAAAAATAATCCCATGAGTTAAACATATCCATGACTGCAAGATTGGATTTATCATAAAAAACATATTAAGACTGAGTTTAAATCCGATAGAAGTTTTATGAAATCATCACATGTTAACGTCATTTCTAACGCAGAGGAGAAGACGGATGTTCTAGTCAACTTTTACGTGAACTGTCTGACTTTTTTCTTTTCACACACGCTTTCTCTCTCGCATAATCCGCGTCTAATAATTCTCATCCACACGTCACGCCCCTCCACGTGCACATCACGTCCCTCCACGTGCACATCACGTCACACAGGCTTCGCGTATGGAGATTGAGTAAGGGTCTAACAAACACTAACTACCAACCGCTTGTTCTAAATCCATCAAATCAATCACACCATTAACGATAAACCTATGGGAGTTGAAAGGAGGACCGTTGTATACCGTTGCTTTTAGCCGGCAAACATTTCTTTCAAAAGTTATTATCCAAATCCAAATCCAAATCTCTTTTCAAAATTTGTTCTTCAAGATGCTCATCTTCAACCCCACTGTTTTATCATCATCATCATCATCTCCTTCATCCAATCACACACACACACAAACAGAGTTTCAATTATCACCGTCCACAAATCATCGTTTTCACTTTAACATCAACAAGATTCTCTGCTTATTGCTTTACACAAGTCAAGAATCTATCTGTTTTCTATCTTAGAACCCTACGTTTCGTTTCCCCATCACAGATTCCCCTCTTTTCTTTTTCTTTTTTCCTCAAAACAGCTAGCTTTTTTATCACGATGCCATTGTTCTTCTGCCCGTTACCCTTCTTTTTTCTTCTTTTTCAGACCACCCTTTTCGCCCCCATCGCCATCTCGCTCCAATTTTCGGGCTTTTGCATCAATCTTTTTCGGCTTCTTGAAACCCCTGTGGCGACTCTATACATACGCCCCAATACCCATCAATCATGTCTTCTTCTGGTAACGTTAGCCACCTCTCTCAGCCTTGTATTAATGATATGAAAAGCTAGAACATTTTCGATTACGATAGTGTTTGGTTCGTGGGTTTTGCGATTACACCCGCAAGGTGTTTGATGAAATGCCTGAATGAATTTTAACTCTACTTTTGATCTGATCGAAGTACTTTTATGGTATATGTATGGAGATCAATTTGATTTTGCTAATTTAGTTGGGTTTCTTTGTATACATGTAAAGTGTAGGTTATTATTTTGTTCATATTTGTGGATGAACATGTTTGGTCTAGAGTTGATATGTAATGTGAGTTTTCAAAGCAGGGGGCTTTTTTTCTTCGCACGCAGAGAGGAAATCGCGGTTTATGAAATGGATGAGTAAGCTTTTCAGAGGTGGGTCGAACCGTGGGTCTGTTAATGGTGGAAATCCTTCTCCTCGGTTTAATGGTGATGGAAGTATGGTCCCGCATGCTCCCGTTAGATCTTTGGTATCTTCCCTTTTTCTATAGTGCGGTTATACTGTAGCCATGAAAAAAAACATACAATTATGTGAACTTTGTTATGTATAAATAAACAAACTAAATACATGTCCCTAAGATGTTTGTGTCATATATTAATTTACTACTAAATCTCTATGTATAGTCTTATATGTTCTTTTGATTATGTGTTTTCTTTTCAAATTCATTTAGGATAACCGGTCAAGGAGTGATAAAGAGAATGAAGAATTAGATCGCGCAATTGCACTTTCTTTGGCTGAAGGCTTGAAGAAACCAGATGGTACGATGCTACTAATTTGTAAATCCTTTTAAAATTCATTTTCGATGTTTATCTTTCCGCATACAGTTTGAGTTTGAATTTATTTTTCAGGATACAAGTGGGAACAAAGCAATAATGAAGATCTTGCAAAATCACACCAGGATGACTTTCATCCATCATATCCTTCATACTTGCCTACTGAATACAATCCCATGGGATATAGGTACTTATATCTTTATTGCTGCCTTAATATTCTAGAACTAGTTGTCAATTAATAATTTGATTTTGATTAATCTCTTAATCCATATTTAACTTTCAGAATATGTGGTGGCTGCAACCGTGAAATTGGTTACAATAGTTATCTGGGATGCATGGGTACCTTTTTTCATCCAGAGTGCTTTCGTTGTCATGCTTGTGGTTACCCTATCACTGAACATGAGGTAAATTTGTTCTGTTTGTTTTAGTCATGCATCCAAACACAATTCTTTGATTTGTACATATTTCTCATTTGACTTCTTTAAGGTCAAATGAAGCTGTTGAATGTCTCTCTTATTTGTTTTTTTTTTGTTGATTTAAGTTCTCCTTATCTGGGAACAATTCTTACCATAAGTCCTGCTTCAAAGAGTTGACGCATCCCAAATGTGAAGTCTGCTTTCAATATGTAAGGGAAACCATGCTTGAATATATGAAACCTTTTTTTGCATTTAACTAACTTTGAACTATCTTGATTCTGAAAACAAGATTATACTACAAAAATATCCAGGTGAATTGTCTAATAATATGTTTGGTTTTATAGATTCCTACAAATGAAGCTGGGCTGATTGAGTATCGATGCCACCCATTTTGGTCCCAGAAGTACTGTCCTTCTCACGAGCATGATAATACAGCTCGATGCTGTAGTTGTGAACGACTGGAGGTATGGTTTCTTGTATTGTCCTGCTCTCGAGGATGATAATCCAACACGTTTTCCCTTACAAATATCATCCACAATTGTAATTATGGTTTTCTCAACATGGTGCAGTCAGTGAATACTCGGTACATCTCTTTAGGAGATGGAAGGAGTTTATGCCTGGAATGCATGGAATCTGCAATAATGGATACAGGGGACTGCCAACCACTTTACCATTCCATTAGAGACTACTATGAGGGAATGAACATGAGACTTGATCAACAAATCCCCATGCTTCTTGTCGAAAGACACGCCCTTAATGATGCTATTGTTAAGGAGAAAAACGTAATTTCAATTAATTCTTCTTATTCTTTTCGATATCATCAATGTTTTTGCTACCTTTTGGAATTCTTTTGATTTTATCATCTTATCTCTCAGGGATTCCATCACTTGCCTGAGACAAGGGGTGTATGCCTTTCTGAGGAGCTGACTGTTGCAAGTGTACGCCTTTTAAGTGTTAACAACTTGTTACTTTTGCATACTCCGCGCTAAGTAAAAGTATTTTATATATCTTTTTGTCGCAGGTACTAAGAAGGCCAAGAATCGGTGGTAATAGGTTTGTAGGAATGAGAACTCAGCATCACAAGCTTACGCGCAGATGTGAAGTTACCGCCATTCTTGTTTTATATGGTCTTCCAAGGTTATCTCTTTATGGCTATTTTTTCAGTTTAATTGATTTATTTACACAAATGATATGTGTGAAGTTAATTCGAAGCCCTTTTGACTCTTAAATTTTGCAGGTTACTAACCGGGTCCATTCTTGCTCATGAGCTAATGCATGGCTGGTTACGTCTTAATGGTAATTAATAAAGTTCCTATTTTTTTTCAAGAATCTTGAAATTTCATATTTCCCTTACTAATTCTTGTTATTTTAAAATTTTTTTTAACAGGTTACAGGAACCTGAATCCTGAGGTAGAAGAAGGTATCTGTCAAGTGCTTTCATATATGTGGCTTGAATCAGAGATCATGCCTAGGTTAAAAAACATGCCATCAACATCATCATCATCAACATCGATGTCAAAAAAAGGCGGGAAATCCAGGCTTGAGAATAAATTAGGTGAGTTTTTCATGCATCAAATAGATAATGACACATCATCAGCGTATGGAGAAGGTTTTAGAGCTGCTAATGCAGCTGTTACTACATACGGTTTACGTAGAACACTGGATCACATACGTCTCACAGGAAGCTTCCCTCTGTGATTTCACGTCTTTTATATATATGTACACTTATTTATCTGCTTTGCACAAATTGCTCTTGAGGATCGATATGATCAAATGATTCCAAGTTTTTATGGGGTCATTTGGAGATAATGTGCAAGAATATTGCAGAGTTTTTCTTGATTTGTTTTGAATAAACCTCCAAAAGGGATTTGTATCTGTAATTGGTTTGATTGTTTTCTGTTTTGATAGTATTTTTGAACTTTGATTGTAACCTCAAACTATATGAAGGGTTTTATTAAAAAGTTTTTATAAGATTTCAAGTTTTATGCTGTTGGTTTTTTAAATTCTTTGATTGTATTTGCTTCTTTAATGAGTTTTTAACACAATAAATTCATTCACTAAGCAATAATAACACATTCAAAACTACAAAGCAAAAGAAGTAAAGTAACAGAATAAGTAAAGCGTGTTACTCATAAGCTACTTGAACTCGACTAGTTTAAAGCTTGACTCGAGCCAACCCTAAAATGAGCTCAAGCCGAGCTCGAGCCTTATGAGCTGTGACTCAGCTCGTTTATACCTATTACAATGCTTTATTCCATATCACAGGTGGAATTCATTCCTAACATCAACATTTAGCATCATGCCAGCTCAAAGGCTTAAAAGCATACCTTTGCAATCTAACACCATGAGTTTTGACAGCTGCATGAACACTTTCTTGATTAAACCAACACCAGCCCCAAAGGGAATAAAAGTCACATTAAAATATCACCATTTATATCCATAAGAATACTTTTATACAACCTCTTTATTAACTACAATAAACCACATAGCATTACAAACATTTCATGCTAATGTAATCTTTAATACATAGATAAGCGTTTAATTATAACAACATTAAAAGTGAAAAACATATCCAAATCTCCTCCTTCATAATCTCTATATACTATACCTACCAAATAGCCAAAACCAAAAATAACAAGTTTCTAGCCTATCTTTCAACTTACTTTTTCGCGTTGTTGACCTTGCACACCAGCCTCCTCTGGCTTATAGTCGAGTTGATTTCAGGATTCGACCATCTCAGGCCTAAGACGGCTTTGGCGTGAGCTGGTTGAGGTTGTCAGGATTCAACCCCTTTTCAGACTTTACACGCACAAAAAAAGAAAAAGATAAAAGATAAAAGAAAGAAATAAGCGAACATTACCTCTATCTCTATAGTTCTTGGTTTTCTTGTAAATCTTGAACAAATTTACACATAATAACTCGTGTCGTTTTTTGTTCTTTAATTAGAACAACATTTCCTTTGCGAATTGTTATCATAATCGCCAACTTTTATCGCGGTTGTATGGCTAGGAACAGGAATAGAAGAAGAGGCTGCTTGTTGAGCAGCCAAGGCTTTCTTACTTACTATCTTATATATGTCCAATAATATCATCTGAAACGCCTTTTCGACGTTATATGCTTCAAATGCAGAGGTCTCCAGGAACACGAGCCCTTCTTGCTCGGCTAACTTTTGACCATCGGTTTCTGGAACGGCTCGGTGATGGCCCAAATCGGCCTTGTTTCCAGCCAACATTATGACAATGTTGGAATCTGCATGGTCCCTAAGTTCTCTTAGCCACCTCTTAACGTTTTCAAATGACTGAGCCTTTGTTATGTCATATATCAAGAGCGCGCCCACGGCTCCTCGGTAGTAAGCACTAGTGATTGCTCGGTACCTCTCTTGACCCGCGGTGTCCCATATTTGTGCCTTTACTGTCTTTCCTTCAACCTGCATTGTAATGCTCTTGAAGTTAAACAATATAACACCAAAGGTTTGATATGAACATGACCTAAGAAATAAATATGAGGAGCAGGACTGTAAATGAACTAGATAAACATGATGATGGCTCTTTTGTGTTTAACTCTAACCGAGCAAACATGAACATGAATGCTTAAAAAGATGTTTTTTGTTTACGTTCATTCATTAAGAAAATATAACATATTTGAGTCTGTTTGTTAATATTCTAAGTGGATATAAGAGAACAAAGACACCCCAGCTAAAAGTAAACATCAATAATTAAAGTTTTAAGTATCATCAATAACATTTTGATAAGTAAACAACAATATGGGTTAGACTCAGGAATGATTATGTAAACAAACATAAACGAATTGACATAAATGAACTTTAATAAACCAACATAAACAAATGTAAATAAACCTAGGGGGTATGATTTCATGCTCGTTCTTAAAAATCAAATGAACAAATTTTGTTGTTCATGTGCGTTTGTTTATTACAAATATGAACGATTCTCCCGCTAGAAGAGTCATTAAACGACTGATTCATTTACAGGCATAATAAAAACTCCAACCAACCTGAAGAGTCCTTGTAGCGAATTCGACACCAATGGTGGATTTAGATTCGAGACAGAATTCATTGCGTGTAAACCTAGAAAGAATGTTGGATTTTCCGACTCCAGAATCCCCTATCAATACTATCTTAAACAAGTAATCATACCCATGATCCACCTTATACGCCATTCCTTCTTTCTACACTCCACACAAACCTATAAACATACACACAACAAACATTAATCACAACACCCCAAAAAACAAACAACTTATAAACTATCAATTTAGGATCTCTAGATAATATCTGTTGGTGATCCGTCGAAAACTCATCATAAGTGATAAGCAATGTGCATTTCCTCGTAGGATTTCACCGACGGATAACCGAGGGATATATAACTTACCAAAATTAAAAAAAGAAGGAATTCAAGCGATTCAAAAACTCACCATGCAGAAATTAATTAATTGATGATTAAGAACAAGAGATTAATTGAAAGATTAGAGTGTAAAAGTTACAGAGAGAGACAGAGATTGAGAGGACCAATCGTAACAAACAGAAAATCCGAACAAACGGGAGATTAACGGGTGATTCATAAGGAAACACTCAGAAATTAGTGGAATTATTATTATTATTTCATATTCACAAGTTATACTGTATATCTTTATTAAAACTAATAATTTTATCTTATGCTGCGGCAACGACGGCGACGACGACGACGACAAAAAGAACGTGAGAAGCTGTCATTTAGCGTAGTACTATAAATAGGTGATAATTCAATAATTGTTATAATAATGATAATAAAAAGAACGTGAGAAGCTTTAATTTCTTAATGGTTAGCGTGATATTGTAAACAGGTGATTTACGTATGACATGATAGTCTTTTGTAGAAGCTAGACGGGTTTAAAACTAATTAGACCAAATTCTACTACATATTTGAAAAGTTGATTTGGTCGTTCATCAACTTGTTTATAGATTCTTCAAATATATTTGAAGTCCATACAGATATTGTTGTCCTTCAAACCCAAATTTTACGTTTGGGTTTGGTCCAATAATAGCATTTCTCACGTGTTATGTAAAAAGTACGTAATGAAAAGAAATTTAGAATCATTGAGTTGATTTTTAATCAACCCTTCCAGAAGCATGTTGTATTTTGTTTTGTTTCTATTATTTTTGTTGAAATTTAATGGTGTTGGGCAAATATCATATGAATTACTTTTTTTTCGTATAATATGTAATTTATTGAACTAATTTATTCTAAAAGGTTAAGTAGACGCGAAGTCCATCGAATAACGGTTTTAATCCCCAAGTATCGAAAAGTATAAGGACATTTTCAAATTATGCAAATGGTGGGGGTGCATATCTACTGTGGTTAAAATTCTGATGATGATGTAGTGGAGTGTGTGGCAAGTATTAGGGTTAGCAATGGAGATGGTGGTGGTGAGCAACACTAGTAATGAAGACGAACGGGGATGGTGGTGGTGGGTAGCGGTGGTGGCAATATGAAAATGGTGGTGTGGGCAATGATAGTGATGAAGAAACGTGATGGTGGCGGCAAATCTAGGATGGTTAAGAAGATGGCCGATAATAAAGTATTTTATTAAATTATTATGTATTAACTTTTATTAATTTATTATGCATGTTAGGAACCATTAATATTTAAGTATTTTATTTTTCTATTAAAGGGCATTTTAGTCGTTTTACACCACTCAACATAAAAAGTTAATGATCAATTCAACTCGGGGACAAAACATATTATGTTTATGTATATTTTGGGATTGTATTTATAGTTTTTGCTAGCTAAAAACCAAAATCATTATTTAAACATAGCACAAGGATTAGCTATCCGTGTACTTAACTCTACTTTAAATAATTGAAAGGGATCTTTATACTACACCACTTAAATAAGAACATTTACAAATATAAACAACAATTATTTATTAGATTTTTATTACAAAATTATTGTACATATATAATAAACTGTATATTTTGAATTATATTTATTTTTTAGTTGCGCTCATCACTTCCAGCATCGGATCTTCATTCGTATCCACATGTATGTGATAAGTTTTATATATATAATGTACTTATTTTATCTTAAATTAATCATTTTTTATTGTGTGTAGAGTCGAGTTGCCAACATTGTTGGAGACGGTTCAAAGGAAGCAAGAAGCTGACCTGAAAAGATGAAGGAACTCTAGGCAACAATAGCTCAATAATTTCCATCTTATATTTACGGAAAAACATATATTGCATTTTGAAATTGTTATAATTATATTTTTTATTTTATTATTTAATTTTAAGTTTAGTTAAAGTATAAAAAAACTTCTTGAAAATTAAATGTTATGAAATAAAATAAGACATGAAAATTATATATTTTAACTTTTATTAGTAAAATAAATCAAACATTAAAGTAAAATATTTTCTAATTGTTGTCATAAACAAAATTAAATACTAAAATTAAAACATGGGCAATTGCACATAACACCTCTAAAATTGTAAAATTACATATTACCCCAAATCATGCTTAAAAATTATTGTAATTACTAATTATGCATTGAAAACTTGTGTTTTTGGGAAATATATAATTTTAAAGTTGAAGAGGGGATATATGTAATTCCCTCTTGAAAAGAAAATTACATTCCTCGATATCACTGTAATTGTTAGATCTTAATACGTTAGAGTACGTTAGTTATCTGTTGCTAAAATATCCGTCAGTAATCCATTAGTGAATTACCAAATAAGTTTTGTTAGAAACGAAATTATCCAAGATCATATTGTCGATGGAGCATCGCCAATAGATTGATATTGGTATTTGTTTTCACCGACTGATTATCGATAGTGTTTGCTGCCGGTGACACTTGTTTTATAGTTTATATAAGTTGGGGTTGCGGGATTAAGAGTTTAACATAGCCATCATGCAAGTATGCTCGTAACTATACCATACAATCGATTCAAAAAGTTAATCCATATGAGCTTGACAAGATAACAAACTACTCGTTTTTAACCTTCAATATGTGTTCATGTGAAAGTATATTTCACACAATTAGCAATGTTAAGTAAACAAATATGATCAAGTATGGAAAATATAATTGGAAAAATTGAAAACATTTAAAAAAAACATTTTTAAAATATGATTTTAGAGTCACCGTAAGCTAGACGTAATTACGTAAAACATAACAAACTTGAAAGGAATGGTTCGTACAATTTGTCATTTAACAAAGAGACTAGAGCTTGAATAAACTTATACATATAAAATATTTTATCAACTTTTTTATAACTTATATTAAAAGGTTGATCTTTCAATTTTCTCACTCTCGAAGGAAAAAAAAAGGGTCGTATGCGACAACTTAACGTCTAGATTCATTGTCCTCTATCAACTTGTTATTACGTATATGGTGGATAAAAACCCTTGTGTGGTATATCTAGAAAGAGATGACAAAACCCTTAAGTCAACTCTTCTAGAATTACATATATTAATTAACATGTTGATTTTAATTTTGCTTTGATTGAGATATATAACAAGTTGAATTGTTTTAATAATTGATTTTTTATATTAACTAGCGGGTTAATTGTACCCACCCTCACCCACCACGACAAGGACTAATACGTATCTACATGTACTTCTAGTGACCCGTTAGATAATTAGTTCATTGTTCACTTTTAAAACAAATTGATGCTCTAATGCTCACAGAACATAAAACATACAGTTATTTTTTATACCGACTACAATAAATTAAATCCATCATTTGTGTCTCTTGGCGATCGATTTACTCAACCCTAGTATCATGGCTGCTGTTTCATGTAAGAAAAACCTTTCTTTCTAACACGCATCTTCACTAGAAAAATCGATAGTTTAAATGTTTCAGTCATATTTTTAGGAAGAATTAACAATATCTTGAAGTAAGATTTGCAACTTGCTACATACTTCATCAAGTATCTTTCAAAGTTTCATGGAACCCTATTATTAAATTTTGATCGGGTCAAAAACCATTCAACAAGTACCATAGATAAGCATGTGGACACGTGGCAAAACATTGACCGTTTGTTTGTATTAGAGACATCAATGACGTTTAAATAGAAGACGCCACAAACTCAAGTTAATTAAGTGCCAACATTGATATTAACTTTGGATCCAATCAAAGTACAATTCTTCAAGATTTTATATTTGGAGTCATGGGCATGCATAACTTGAAGAATCTAGTGATCTTGTTATTGCTTTTGATGATCTTTGGTTCATCCCAATGCACACGAGATTTTGGTTTTCACCCTCAGAATCTTTATCCTCAAAGTAAGTCATTTTCATTTTGTTCTTTTAATTTCAAGAATTTCACTTCCTTTTGTGTTTATGTACAACTAACTCAAGAATCACCATATCTTTAGATGTTTACTCAACATGATTCATCTAGAGATTTCGATCTAAGATCTCAAAAAGAAACTTTTTCAAGGGTCAATTTTGTAACGACTCCTTATGAGTTGATTTGTTAGGAAGTTGGATATTCGTCAGCCTGTCTTTTATTCACAACCATGTTTCTCATTTGAAAAAATAGGGCGCTATTGTGTTACATTACAAATCAAGTAGCGATTAAAGAAAATTTATTTCACATTCCTTAATTAGCGTTCATTTGCAACTGAAATATTTAAACAATTAAACACACTGCTAGTAGAAGTTTAGTTTTCCTGTCTAATATTCTACTTTAGTCTTGCTTAAGCACACATGAATTCTGAATGTAGAGTCGACGATTTAATCGTATTTATAATAACAAATAATGATATATGTACGTGTATATCATGTAGGATATGCAAAGGTGTTTGCTACACTTGGAGTGAGTGTAGGTGTTGTGATGGAGCATCAAATAGTGATAAGTGCAAAAGCAAATGGGAAGGATCTTGCTCTAAACTACAATGCCTCTCATGGAAGAATCATCATGTTTATTAATTGCATGAAATTACATTATTTACTACAATTCATAGCTAGGAATAGATGTGTAAAACTTTATTATTTATAAAAAAACTGATTATTATTTTTTCTCCGAAAATAGAGATTGTATCTTGAATTTATAGTGAAAATAAACATTTTAGGCTTTTTATATATATATATATATATATCCTAACTAATTATTGTTTCTCAAGAGGTTGAATCCAGCAAGTGCATTCACTTGATGCCAAACCACCTATGTATGAGTTTTCTGGTTGACTTCCGCGTTTTAGTGTTTTTGTTTAGGACATAAGATAACGAAGAAAACATGAAAGTAGTCATTATCTGATTGTGTTATATTTCTACGAATATGTTCACACATATAGCCATGACATACAGTTACGTATATACCTTTACTCACGTAACATTTTAATGTTTGATAACGAAACATAAACCTTTAATTACGTGAACATAAAAATTAGATACTCGAACACCACTCATGTATAATTATATATTATATTACCAGCGGTGAGTGTAACTGCTGGTAGAACTCATCTGGGCGGTTGAAACTTGCTGAAATGAAATCCTGTCCGTTAAACTCAACGGTTATGGCGGTTACAGAGTGGTTTCCAACAGTTATCCTAAGCAGCCTGCGGTTATGGGGGATGCAGTTGCTACATAGCCTGGAATTTAGCAGCAAAACAAACGTGGGGCCGTTGTCACACTCGCCTATAAAAGCAGGTCTTCTGTGTGCAAGATCATAATCCGCGAGGTGCTGGAAGGGCAACGGCGACGGACGAACATCGTAAGAACCCTAGAAAACCATTGACTGGGTTAACTATAAATTTTCATGTAATACTTTCTGCAGATTTTCAGTAAGAAAACAATATAGGCGACGTTAGGATCCATATCTGGGTGTTGACCCATGCAAATAACCCGTTAAAACACTAGCCCATATTCATGTAAGTTCCACCCCATGAATTAAAGATACTAGTATTAATATAATTATTATTTTTAATATTATTGTTCGTATTACTATTGCCATTATTGTTAATTTCAATCAATTATTTCTCATTTTAATTAACCATGTTCTGCTTAATATTTATAATATTTTTATTATAGTACTTACCTTTTTACTGATAACTATCAATTATTATTATCATTATTATTTTTAAATTCTATTTCTTTACTCTTTTTAATAAATTCTAAATACACACACACACATAAAACTTCATTTGACTCTGTACATTCGTTATTATATTATCACACACTTACTTATATTTTATATACCTATCTGTATATAAATTAAGCTTACTTTATGAGTTATTTTTAATGCATACTTCTCTGTTTTCTATTTACACCCTACTTTTATATTAATTACGTTTAATGTTTAACTAAATGTTTAACCATGATAAATCAATCAAATTTGTTACCACACTCCTAAAGTAATCAATTGTAGGAATGAAAGAAATTCACGAGAGTGTGATACATTAATTGCAACACAACACTTATTATTTTTCATTTTTTAAATTTTAAGTTTATGAAAATTTATTATTTAATTCAAATTTTTTATGGCTGTCCCATAGTGCCCAGCGTTATTAAATTTATATATGAAATTTATTAATTTAGTAAATAAGTTTTGTTTTTACATGATATATTTCCAAATTGTATATCGATAGAAGTTTTTGTTATTAACATGAGAAAATCGTATGATAAAGAACAAAAGAAAAATATTATATAAGTTAAACAATTCAAAATACATAGAACAAGAACATTTACGGTTAAAAACAAATTCCAGTGCACCTTAATTTTTTATAAAGTATAAATAGTTAACATAATCTAGGAAAATTCATAATGTTTTTGAAATTTGATATATATACGTAATACACTCGTGTCAGTCGATGCATGCTGGACTGAAATTTTTATAACATAAACTTTTAAGAAAAAATTATATAAAAGTATCATATATAGAGCTACCTTAAAATGGTATTAAAAAAATTAAAACAACTATATAATTTACTGATAAACGTTTATAAACTATAATTAAAAAAACGCTTTTGAAAGATAAGTTGAATAAAAAATGTCTAATTTAGTAATAAAAAGAAAACGTATATATAAAAACACAACTAATGAATGATTCAAGAGGTTTTTATGTTTATTTAATAACTAATGAGTGATTATATAAGTATTTAATCATTATAGAATGAGATGTTATAGGATAGGGTCTAAATAGCAACACTCTACAAAAAAAAGCAAAAAAAAAAAAAGTGTTGCTATTATGTTGTAATGCGTGTGGTGAACAATTTTATGGTTATTTTATATTTCTTGTGTTTATTAACTATAGATTGATTTACCTTTTTTAAAATTACCTACTTTAGATATGTCAGAACTTGTATTTTTTATAGTAATGTTGGAGATAGCAACACTTTATATGTTACATGAAATGTTAATTTTTATGTAATCTCAAATTCGTATAAAACACTGACACTTTATAGATCAGATGAAAAGTACAACTGCTAATGATTTTTTGGCCTAGTGGTTAAAAGGGAGGTGAGGGGTTTTTGTCTTTTTTGGAAGTCCAAGATTCACTTTGGCATTAACGAATATTACTAACTTGATGATACTAACCACTAACAGCCGTTTAAATATATATTATATTATATATATTATATATATATATATATATATATATATATATATATATATATAATATATATATTATATATGAAATGTTCAGCTTTTGGAATAATACACATGTTTTTTATTTGTAATGTGAGCAGAAGTTTGTATCTTATTTTTACTACATATTGTATTATATAATTAAACAACGTTGCATATTCTTAAATACTTTTTTTTTTTCCCACATAAATTTTTATTATCTATTTGTAACATTAGTCTACCCGACCACCGGACGAGTGTAAACTAGTTAAAATAGATACTCAACACCGTGTGTTTCAGATATGTTATAACTATACGTATGTACTTATCAGGAGTAATAGCAAGGTATATAAGAATGATTGGCCTTGAAGGGATGATTTATCCTGTGAATTTAAATCATTACTTTTATCGATGTAAGATTGTTTTCTCTTTCGACTAGTCTTCAACATTTCCTATACTTTGTCTTTTATAATAGAAAATAGGGCCGACAAAATTGTGGAAATCAAGCCTTCCAATTACCTGCCATTTATTCAACACATCATAATCAAGTTATTGAATGCTGTCATATTGTTTTAATATATTTTTATAATTGACTATATAACTTAATATTCTTTTTGTTTAACCAATGATTTTAAGTTTAAATGGTTAAGATGAGATATCTAAAATATATAAATATGAGAAGGTCAGGAGTTTAAGTTTCATTCTCAACAAAAATACTTAAATAGGCCAAAGAATATTCTCAGTCATGGGTTTCCTCCTAAGAGAATTGAGGGTGCGGTCCCAGCTAGAAAAAGATTGGTGGGCCGGATTAAGATAATAATTGTCATTCGAAACAGAGTCGTATATTTATCATTAAAAAATCTACTGGCCAATGTTTATTTATTTTTTCTTATAATTATGTTTTACGTTTTAAATCATTTTATAGATTTTACCATTGTGTTTTATGTATTAGATAACTTTTTAGAAAAAGGTTCAAATACAAAGTGTATTTTTGCTACAAAGTGTGAGTGTGAGAAGACACAATGAGTTATAAAAAGTCACAAAAAATTATATCTCAAAATCTAAATCTAATTTCAAAAAGTAATTTCGAGCTTTTGTTCCCCTAGCCGTCCTCACTAAGAAAAAAAATAAAAGAAAATAAAAAAATAAAAAATTAACGTTTTTTATTGTGTCATTTATGAAAGACACAATGACGTCATTTATGAAAGACACAATGACGTCATTGTGTCATAAAAGACACAATAATTTTTTTTCTAAAAGAGGACGACAAGAGGAACAGAGACTCCGAAGTACTTTTTTGAAATTCGATTTAGATTGTGAGATATAATTTTTGTTGTGACTTTTTTAGCCTCATTGTGTATTCTCATACTTTGTAGCAAAAATACACTTTGTAAAATAACCTCACCCAACTTTTTATTATTATTTATTTACATATTAAAAGTACACAATGGTGTTGTTTCACCATAATGTTTCCGAAGCTTATAACTTTATAAAAAAACACAATAGTGTTTAGAAAACACAATAATACACTAAAAAGACAATAAGCTCAAAAACATAATTTTTATAAAGTTTTTATATATAAGGAATCATAATTTTAAACGAATGATTAGTTAATTTGATGCTTAAGATTAATTTGTAAGTTTTATAGCCTAGAAATACCGCTTTTGGTGTAACCCAATCTTTTTATAAATATATATATATATATATATATATATATATATATATATATATTAATTAAACTTAAATAATTTGAATTTTCGAATGCGAAATTTATACATTTGAATTCAATACTATCACGACGTTCTCCATTTGGCATATTACTGTGAATTTATATTTCATAGTTATTTAAATAGCAGATTTTAAATGGACCTTAGTAAATTGGGCTTTCAAAGTAATTCAGATCCAGTTCCATTTTGGGCACAACTCACGCTGCAGACGGTTACAGTCAGTCAGCATGCTTTAGAGATATACGAACCGTTTTTTCCCCCAAATCATTTCGTGTTTTAAACTGAACCGGTTTTTTTCTCATGTGATCAAATCGTTCTTTTTTCAAACCGTTCAGATTATAAACCCGTTTTGGCTCTATGAACACTCAAACCCTTCAAACCGATTTCGACCGGTTTTGAAATCGGTTAAAAAAAGTTTTTTTTTTTTTTTTTTTACCATTTTTACCGGTTTTTATTTTTGAACTAGTTTAAAAACGGTTTTGAGTGTCAGGCTACCAAACCGGTGGTTCAGATGGGGCTGGGAACCGGTTTGGCTCAAACTGTTTTTTTCAAATCGCATCGGTTTCTTTTCCGAACCGTTTTTTTTTTTACACCTCTAGCATACTTGCACATTTCTGTTATGTAGCTTTCATGGGATTTACATTTCCTTTTAGCCTCCTTATTTATATACTAACAATTAGAAATAACATTTATGGTTTGAAACAATGTCATACGATTGACATTAAAAAATTAGATAGTAGTCTCAGGAGCCAATCATATTGTGTCATTTGACACAATTTCTAAATTTTTATATTTTTTGTTCAATTTTATTATAATATAATTATTTAATATACCACCAAACGAGATGGTTGAGGATGCGGTCTTACTTGAGGGTGCGGTTGAGCCAGAGTTTTTTCAATTGTTGGTTTCGCTTTGAGAGGGATGGGGTGCGATATCCGTTAAAATAACACTTATTTTTTGAAGCAGGGTCATACATTTCATGTTTAAAAAAATGTATTGTACTTATTCTTTCTCGAATAAAGTTTCCATCATTAATTATTATCATTCCAATCCCATTAATATTAACACCAACCCTTAATTTAAGCATATTAACTATTTAAATTAAATATATAGTTTCTTCCGTTGAAAACAAAATAAAATAATACCATATTATCATGTTACTCATGATTTTCTACATGAGTTGGTGGGAAACATTAATCATGGTAATTAGCTTAAATGCCGGAAATTGCCAAAACTTGCTCTTATCGTAATGACTCTTATTAGCTATCAACTATAAGGTAAATTCGTACCAACCTTTTTTTCTTTTCCCAAAAGGCTCATAATTTTGCTATTTACAATTCACAAACTTGAAAGCTCAACGACATTAAGAGTAAAGCTATATTCAACTATATGCCTTGAATGATAGGTCATAATAGTGACTATAAAGATATGAAAAAAGAACTTTTTTAACTCCAAACAGTGGATTAAAGATTCTAGACTTTAGTTAACTATCATATAGTTTGTATTGGGTTATTAGAAATGTCAAATGTGTGACAATGGACGGGAGAATATTTACATGGCTAATTGATATACATCGATCTCAACCAATCTTACTAACTTTGATATACCCATGTATGAAGATTTTCACACAAACTCAAGTCCCCGTACCCACAAACAATTCAGATGTTAGAGCATTCACAATCCATCCTTCATCCCATTTTTATAATTATATTAAATAACATTATTTTTCTCTCTCATTTTCAATTAGATAATATTTTTTCATACATTTATCATTACATTTTCTCTCTCATTCACTCACAACCACTTTTAAAAATATTAAAAAATTTATATGTTGTACGGCTCTGCAGGACCGTTAAAGGGTACTTAAGCTTGCACTTAGTTAACACACTTAGGAGGATCTTAAGATCACTTAACAATTCAAATAGGACTGTGAACCTTTACTGAAGATACAAGATAAACACAAGTAAAACAAGAACAAGAGCACAAGATAAAGTTTTCAAGAAGTTGTATATTGCTTCTCTAGTTCTATTACAAGTGTTGTACAAGTATATTTAAATACAAGAACCGGAGACTACTTATACTACATCCTACAACCGTCAATATGCAAAAAGACAGTTGGAAGTGACTAATCTAGACAACAAGATCAGCCTAAAGTCAAAAGGCAGATTGCCTTTTGACTAGTGACTATGACAAGCCATAGCTCACTGACTTTCCTATTACAAAAAGCCAAGAAGGAACAAAAACAGAAACTTGCAGGCGAAGACCTTATCTACTTTATCATAAAGTATGGAAGTTTCACCAACTAGTGATAGCAGGTGAACTACCAGAGCATGCAGCGGAAAGTAGGTTGCTTTATGATAAAGTTGATGGAAAAGTATTTTTCTCTCTCTTCAGAGGAAAATCAGTCTTGTCTTTAAACAGCTTCGGAAGACTTTGTCTTGAGAGCTTCGGAAGACTTCATCTTTTACCTTCGGTAGAGTTGAGTCTTTGGCTTCGGAAGACTTTACACTTAGAATATTTTCCAAGTTCAGTGTAAAGCTTCCGCAGCAGTTTCTTCTGAACTTTGGCTTCGGAAGATTTTACACTTAGCATTTTTCTTGAGTGTGTAAAACTTCCGAAGCTAGTTCACCTTTGTTCCGAAGTGCATGTTGGAAGACTTGGTTGTTTTGGTATCTTTTGGTTGCATCAGCCTCTTAACTTCAGAGGTTCCTACAAACTCCCCCTAGGCTGATGCTACCAAAACAGAGAGGTTCTTCAGACTGGGATAGTCCACATGAGGATCTTCAGAATTCCTTTCTTCATCAGTAGATCTGGATTCTTCAGACTCATGAAGTACCTTCTCATGTCATAGAGATCATGCAGAGGGAGTTCAAGCATGTCACTTGTGAAGTAGACATGTTGTTCTCCCTGATCTCTAGTGACATACCATCTGTCTGGATCTTCAGCAAAAGTCCAGGACAGAATTTGTCTTCCAACAGAGAGAGGCTCTACTATGATAGGAGTTGGTTGAGAGTCCTCTTCATGCACTTCCTCAGGATGTTCTGACTCATCCTGAGGTTGGGAGGAGATGCCTTTCTTTTTTCTTCTTTGAAGATGATCTTCTTTTGGCCATCCTCTTTTTCCTCCTGATGATTTTAACTGAGAGGGTTGGTCTTCAGTACCAGGTTCTTCAGTGGATTCCCTCTCAGTTGGGATCTCCTCTCTCCCAGTTTCAGAAGGAGGGAGGAGAACCCTGCTGTGGGTTAGAAGATGAAGTTGGCTGTTGTGCAGCTTCAGGTGCAGGTGGTGTTGTCTCTGTAGGTTCCACCTTTACCTCAACTTCAGGTTGAGCTTGACTTGATGATGAATGAAGGTCCACAAGCTCTCCCTTTTTATCTTCTGCTTGATCACCCTTATGTGCTCATCCATTGTGGATAGAGACATGGGACCAAGCCTCCTTTCAGAGAACCCATACAGCTTCAAGAAGCTCATCATCCTCTGCCTATCTGCAGACTTTTTCTGACTTTTCTGGATGATGGCTCTTGATTTTGCAGCTTCTTCCCTTTGCCTCTTCTTTGCAGCTTGCCTTTCTTTTTTGGCTTGCTCTTCCAGCTGCTTATTGTATTCAAATAATATATAATCATAAGGCAAGGGAAGGAGTGCAGGTGCCTGATAGAGACCTGTGGCACTCAGGTAGTTGATCATTTTTAATCTTTCTTCTTCATCAACTACCTGAGGTTGTTCAGCAGCCACAGTCTCTGACTCAGGACTTTTTGAACTGGGGAGAGGACAGGAATGTTCTTGTAAAGCCTTTTTCTCCTTATTTCTTCCTTGTGTTTGAGGGTCAAGGCTGCATCCTCTGCTTCCTTCCTCTCCTTTGACAATTCAATGTCAGCCAGTTCATTTAACTCCTCTAAGGGGAGAGAGATGAGTTCATCTATGTTGTAGTTTCTGGTCCCCAGATAGTTGAGCCTGGCTGCCCTTAATTCATCTTCTTGAGTGTTTGGTACAGGGGCAGCCAGAATTGCAGCTTGCATGAATCCTGGGGAACCACTTGAACTCTCTCCCCTCAGCTTCCTTTTCCTCTCTCTCTTTTCTTCTTCAATCTCTTCAGGAGTCATCTTCCTTTTGCATTTGTCAATTGCAGATCTTGATAACTCAGTCTGAGGAGAGCTTTGGCCTTTATTGCTTGATTCAGCAGTCAAGCTCTGGCCAGAGAGAGGTTGTGAAGCACCATCACCAGCTGGTGCCTCATTGAGGGTATGGGGTGCTGGAGGAGATCTTGTCTCAAGGTTCACAGTCTCAGCCTCTGGGCCTTCAGTCAAGGCTTTCCCTTCGAAGCTAATCTTGGGGTCTACCTCAACATCCAGTTAACCAAAGGCTTCAACTGCTAGCCTCTGTCTATATAATGCAGTTCTCCTTTTGAATTCTGCCAGCACCCAGTCTTGAATTTGATTGGCTAATCTGACAGCTTGTCTGTTATTGCTTGGGTTGACAAGTGCCAGATCTACCAAGTTTATACTCTCATAGAAACTCAGGGTGGAGATGTTGAGAATTTCTTGTTGACCCTGAGCTCTAGAGATCACAAGAGCTTTCCTATCATTGTCATACCCCCAACCCCAGATTGGGTTCTCAGATGGGGCAGACATTGCTCTTGGTACTCCCTCCTCAAACAGTTGTTGAATGAGCAGTTCCAGATCACTGTCTAGAGGAGGTTGCTGAGCATGGACAACTGCAAGATAGGATGGTGAGTCCTGTATGTCCATACTTGAGGAAGAACTCCCAGGTTCTGTGGCTGTCAGAACTTCCTCCCCTTTTTGGTAGCATCACCCTCATGCATAGGTGAGCTGGGGAAGTGATCCATAACATCCACAGGTTCTTGTGGACCTGGATGAGTTTGTCCTATAGGTCTCTCAGCTAACTGGCCCTTGAGATCGGTGATCTCAAGTTGCTGGTCATGGACCCTCCTTTGCAAGATAGTCACCTGTGATTCAAGGTGAGCTATCTGTGAAACCAGTTGGGTGCAGATGTCTTCGAGTTGGTGCACCCTGAGTTTCAGACTCCCCTCATCTTCAGTTGAAGAATCATTGGGGGATGAAGGAGGTGAACCGAGGTCTGCTCCTTCACCACCAGCATGGGGTTCTTGGCTGCTGGATTTCCCCTGCCCAATGACAGTGTCAAGAGGCTGGGTTGCCGTGGTTGAGGTCTTAAGATGTAATCACTGGCAACAGTGAGAGCCTCTTCCACATGGAATCACAGGAAGATCCACCTCAGTTTGGGGTGTCTGATGTGGGCTAGACATGGGTGAAGCAGGAGTACTCATCTCCCCTTGAGTGTGGGTAGAGAGGGAGAGTCATGATACTCACTGAAACCCAAATCTTCATCAGAGTAGAAGTCAAGGCTGGGTATGGGGCGGTTGAGATCAAGAGGCTGGGGATGGTAGCTTTCTCCTGAAGGTTGATCACTAGAGTGTTGAGACTCAGAGTGATGGCTTAAGGCTGTTTGTGGAGTTGTGAGCTCATCAGGCTGAGCATGAGGAACCTCAGCACTGATTGTTTGAAAGATGGGAGTGGTCTGCTCCTCAGGGGAAGTGGGAGCTCGAGATTCCACTTCCTCCTGTATGGGTTGTGATATGGGGGCCTGCACATGCTCAGTAGCAAGTGCAGGGGTTCGCTTGGATTTTCTTTGGTAGGTGAATTTGATGGTGGGTTGTATTGAGGTGGGTGAGAAGTAGAGGGTGTTGGTTCATCACTAGCTGGGGCTGCTAGGATGTCACCCTGAGCAATGAGCTCAAACATTTTCAGGACAAGGGCTGTTTCTACCCCTGAGAACCCAACAGTTGGCTTTTTCAATATCTTGAAAATGTCGGGCCTCATATGTGCAAGTTTAAGAACATTACCTGTTCCCCTCAACTGTGGTCCCAATTCACAGTTGAGAATGTGTTGAACATACCGGGGGAACATGTAATATTCTAAGGAATCCAAATTCGCTAGTAAATTTGTAAATACAAACTGAGAGTACCTGAATTTGACCCCTTGAACCATCCCATGGACAATGAAGGAGAGGTCTTCTGGAATCTGGTCCCATCCTCCATGTTTGTTGGATAGCTATGTATGACGACATGGAGGAGGTATTTCCATTGGAATGAGACCTTCCCCTTCCTGAAGGTTTGACCGAAAAGTCACCTTCGTAGCCCATCTGCTCAAAGGATTGGTTGACAGCAGCTTTTGGAAAGGACAGCTCACCTGCTTCATCATCCAGCTGCAAATGGGTGTTTATAATGGCTGGAGTGATGAAAACCGTCCTCCCCTGCACTGTGGCAGACAGTGCCTTCTCCCCGTCCATGGTGACCTCTTGACAGGTCCGCCAGAACTCAAGCAACTGATCCTCATAGAGAGGAGGATCGATTGTAAGGGAGGTGAAGTAGTGAGACAAAGAAAGATACCTACACACGTCTGAGAAGCTTGGATCCTTCTCAGAGTTTAACAGAGCAACTTGATTGTGTTGCCTGTGTAGGTGCATGGTGAAATCAGGGTCGTTACGACGATCAAGATTGGCCATTTGAAGAAGCTTTGTAGTGAAGGAAAGAAGAAGAAGATGAAATTTTGGGGTAATTTTAGGTTAAGGAACAATGAGAGAAGTGAGATGAAATAGAACCGTTTGGAAAGATATACTCTGGATTTGAGACAAAGTTATGACAAAAAGATAAACTTTGAAATCCGCAAGTGGGTCCTACTTCTGAAAAAGGCGCCCAAAAAGTTAGTTTTCTTGGAAGTAAAAAAGCTTCCGAAGGCAATTTTGGTTTCGGAAGCTTTGCAATCAAAGCTTCCGAAAGCAATTTTGCTTCGGAAGATATTTCAAAGAGTTTTGAAAATTTTGGCTTCGGAAGAAATAAATGAGTCTTCCGAGACTAAATTGCTTTCGGAAGAAATTTGTTCCTAAAATGCATTTAAGTACTTATACCAAAATTTAAGCTTCGGAAGATACTTCAAGAATTTCTTCCGAAGGTAAATCTCAGATAAGCTGTTTAAACGATTTAGACATAAATTTCTTCCGAAGGCAACTTTTGCTTCTTCCGAAGGTAAATTTTCATCATTCTAAGAGATATCATTTAAAAATTGTTTTTCTTCCAAAGAGAACTGGGCTTATGAAGTGATCTCATAGACAACCTAGGACACACAGTTTTAAGAAATAATATTGATTAAGTTATTAAGAAAAATCTACTCAAAGTTAATCATCCCAATAGCTGATACAAGATATTTAAATCTCTGTTCATCAAACGCTTTTGTGAACAGATCGGCATATTGTTCATTTGTGTTAACTTTGATTAGTTTTATCAATCCCTTTTCAAAATTATCCCTAATCAGATGATACCTGATGTTGATGTGTTTGGTCCTTGAGTGCTGCATAGGATTCTCTGTAATAGAGATGGCACTGTTGTTGTCTATGTGGATAGGAGTCTCTTTGAAATTGAACCCATAGTCTAGCATCTGATTCTGAATCCAAAGCACTTGAGCACAGCAGCTGGCAGCAGCAATGTATTCAGCTTCAGCAGTTGATGCAGACACACAGGATTGCTTCTTGCATTGCCAAGAGACTATCCTTCCACCCAGGAACTGACACCCCCAGATGTGGACTTTGCAGTCATGTTGCAGCCACCATAATCACTATCTGTATAAGCATACAGATTGAAGTCTGAATTCTTTGGATACCAAAGGCCTAGATTTGGAGCACCTTTGAGATATCTAAGGATCCTTTTGACAGTGATTAGGTGTGACATCTTGGGGTTGGCTTGATATCTTGCACATATGCATGTGGCAAACATGATATCAGGCCTGCTAGCAGTAAGATACATAAGTGACCCAATCATAGCCCTGTAGAGATGTTCATCAACACACTCCCCCTCAAGATCAGGACCAAGGGAGTGGTTTCTGGCTATGGGTGTCTTTGCAACCTTACAGTCAGTCATCTTGAATCTTGTAAGTATGTCCTGTACATACTTTGACTGACTGATGAAGATGCCATCTTCAACCTGCTTCACTTGAATTCCTAGAAAGAAATTGAGTTCCCCCATGGCACTCATTTCAAATCTATTCTTCATCAGCATCTCAAAGTCTTTGCAGAGCTTTGGATTAGTTGAACCAAAGATGATGTCATCCACATATATCTGAACTAGCAATGTGTCATTTCCTGTTTCTTTGATGAAGAGAGTCCCATCAATAGTACCTCTTTTGTATCCATGTTGACAGAGGTATGTTGATAGTGTCTCATACCACTTTCTTGGAGCTTGATGCAGTCCATAAAGGGCTTTATCAAGCTTGCAGACATAATCAGGATGATCTGGGTCTGCAAAGCCAGGTGGTTGTTTAATATAAACTTCTTCATCAATCACCCCATAGAGAAAAGCACACTTCACATCAAGCTGGTAGACCTTGAAATCCTTGGATGCAGCATAAGCCAGAAATATTCTTACAGCTTCAAGTCTTGCAACTGGAGCAAAGACATCAGTGTAATCAATTCCTTCTTCTTGAGTGTATCCTTGGACAACCAGTCTAGCCTTGTTCTTGATGATGATCCCTCTATCATCTTTCTTGTTCCTGAATACCCATTTGGTTCCTATGACACTCTTCCCTTGAGGAAGAGGACATAAGTTCCAAACCTTCTGTCTTCTGATTTGAAGCAGCTCATCTTGCATAGCTTCAATCCAGCTTCCATCCTTCAAAGCCTCATCAACCTTCTTCGGCTCTATCTGGGATAAGAAACAAGAATGTAGACAAACATGGCTGTCATGAGCTTGTCCTCTTGTTCTTACCCCTGAGTCAACATTTCCAATGATGTTTGTGGAGGGATGTGACTTGTGGATCCGAAGTTGAGGGATCACAGCAAGTTGGTTAGACAGATCTAAATTTGAGAAATTCTGATCTGGCAATGAGGTGTCTCCCACCACATCAGCACACTTATCAAGAGAGACTTGATCCAATGAGTGTGTGACATCATTCATGTTGTCTTCAATGGAGTGGTTTTCAGCATCAAGAAATTCTTGATCACTGTCACCACCTCCAGTTCCTCCTCCTGCATTTGAAGTTCCTTCTCCTGAATTCTGAGCCTCTGAGCTGGAATTTGAAGGCAATTCATTTGAATCAGCAGTATTTGTCATGCTAGTGCTGATGGGAGCTTCAATTGCAGGGTTAGTCACCACTGGAGCTGAAGTAGTCTTCTTGTTTGGTCTTCTCAGCTCAAATCTTGGATCAGGATCTTCTGTTGACCTGTTATCTGTAGATCCTGAAACATTCTCACAAGATTTGTTAAAACAGTTGGTAACTAAGTCAAGATCAAACAGCCAATCCGGACCAGAACCTTTTACACAGGGTGTGTGTTCATTGAAAGTCACATTGGCTGACTCCTCAATGATTCTAGTTCTGAGATTGTATACTCTATAAGCCTTAGCTTGAGAAGAGTACCCAACAAAGTGTCCATCATCTGATTTCTCAGCAAACTTGGCTATTTGATCTTTGGTATTCAAGATGGTGCAAGGACATCCAAATGTTCTGAGAAAACCAATGAATGGTCTTCTTTTGTGCCACAGTTCATAAGGAGTCTTACCATGTGTCTTAACTACCAAAACTCTGTTTTGCACATAGCAGGCTGTGTTGACAGCCTCTGCCCAGAAGGTGATGGGCAGTTTAGAGTCAGACAACATGGTTCTTGCAGCTTCAATAAGTGTCCTGTTTCTCCTCTCAGCAACACCATTTTGCTGAGGAGTCCTGGGAGCACTGTATTGTCTTGAAATACCCTTTTCATCACAAAATGTATCAAGGATTTGGTTTTTGAATTCGTTCCTTGATCACATCTTATGATTTTGACCTTGTGATCAGATTGATTCTCAATTTTCAGAATGAAATTCTTTAAGATTTCAGGAGTTTCATCCTTAGTTCTAAGGAAAAACACCCAAGTGAATCTTGTGAAGTCATCTGTGATCACCAAACAGTATGAGGTCCTTCCTAAACTCATTACACTGGTGGGGCCAAACAGATCCATATGTAACAAGTGTAGGGGAGTAGTGATAGAGTTCATTTCCTTTGGCTTGTGAGACACTTTGTGTTGCTTCCCCTTCAGGCATGCAACACAGTGGTCATCACTTGTAAACTCTTTCTTTGGCATTCCAGTTACCAAATCATTCTTAATCAGTTTATTCATGTTCTTAAAGTTTACATGGCACATTCTTTTATGCCAAAGGAAAGACTCATCACTATTTGCTTTAGATAGAAAGCAAGAAATCTCTCCAGAGGGAGATGTTTCCTGCAAGTCCATCTTGTACATGTTCCCTTTCCTGGGGGCTCTGAGCAAAATATGCTCTTGAGGAATGTCAACCCCGGGCTTGAGAACAATGCACTCATGCTCAGTAAAGAGCATGTGATGTTTTTGGTCACAAAATTAGGACACACTCAAAAGATTGTATCCAAGCTCCTTGACAAAGTTTACCTTCTCAATGCTGAGCTTACCATTTGAGACCATGCCCCTACCAGTAATGTAACCTCCTGCATCTCCTCCAAAAGCAACTGGTCCTCCATCAATTCTTTCAAAGTTTTGAAGTAGGGACTCATTGCCTGTCATGTGCCTGGAGCAGCCACTATCAATGATCCACACATTTCTGTTTGCCTTTGGCTGTCCCTGCATAAAAGAGATGATTTAGTTACATTTGGAAACCCAAGCCTCATTAGTCTTGGGCTTATAAAGTTCAGATGAAGGCAATGAAACAGTAAGTGATCCTATGTTCAGGCTTTGAGGATCATTGCTGTTGCTGAAGAGGAGCTTTCAGTCTCAAGGTCTTCCTTCATCTTCCACACCACCTTTGGAAGATTGGGCTTGACCTTCACTACTTCGGAAGCTTTTGTAGCTTCGGAAGCTTTGGAGACGGATCCTTCGGAAGATCTTGCTTTCACTGCAGCAAGCTTCAGTGCTTCGGAAGCATTCCTTTCTTCCGAGACCAACTTTTCTTCCGAAGGCAATTTCCTACTTGCCTTCTTCTTCATTTTGGAGCTTCTGAAGGAACAGATTTTCCTTCCGAAGAAACAGATTTTCCTTCCAAGCTGTTTGTTTCTTCTTCTTCTCAGAAGTTTTCTTCTTGATCATGTGGATAGTACTCTTGGGATTGTATTGACAATCCTTAGCCAGATGTGAAGTACTACCACACATAACACAATCCAATCTTTCCTTCTGAGAGTCTTCTTTCCCAAAGAAGACTGAGCTTGAACACTTTCCTTTTCTTTCTCCACCTTTTCAGATGATGCAGCAGGCTTCTTAGGGTGAAGCTTGCTCTTTGAAATGGATGGTTCAGGCTGTGTAGCAGTGACACACAGCTGATCAGTCTTCTTGTTGTTGCTGGAGTGAGTTGAAGCTGAAGTAGAACTCTTGGTACTAGAATTCTTGACAGGATCTTCAGCTTTCATCACCTTGAACCCTGCAGAGATAAATACTTGTTTCTGTTTGGGATCAAAGGTGGTCTTGATCTCTTGAGCTTTTCTGGATCTTCTCTTTGCTCTTCTGATCAAGTTCTTTCTCTTGGTTTTGCTCAAACCAGCTTCTTTTTCCTCCTTAGGAGCATGGTGACCCTTTTTGGATTGACTCTCTTCACTCATCTCAGAGTCATCCCTCACCTTCTCCTCTTCATCCTCTTCATCACTGGGGTCTATGGATGGCAGCTCATCTTGACCAGTTCCACACCTAGGAGATCTGACTGATAGTAGAGTGTGTGGAGGAGCTATCTCACTAGATCCCAGTCCCTGCTTATTCTGATAACACACTTTTGCATGCAGAGATGAGGATATCATGTTCTTGAAGGTCTCTTCTTCAAGAACACATTTTTCTGCCCTGGCTTTGCTGATCACAAGCTCAGCCTGGCATTCAGTCAACTTGGTAATGAGATCCTTAATTTGAGTCCTGTAGTTTGTCTGCTCATGTTTAAGAGTTGAAACTGTTTTCTCTAGATCTTCTATCTTAAGTTTATAGTCATTTTCAGCTCTTTTAAAATCAGCTTTTAAAATATTTAAAGACTCAATATCAGATCTCATTTCCAATTTGTAGGACCTGTATCTATTTACTTTAGCAATACATTCAGGAGAGCAAAGATGTTCAAGTACCTTGGCTTCATCATGATCAGCCATGAGTGCTTGGTTTGGAGATGCATCTTCAGCTTGAAAGCTCCAGTCAAAGCCTCCTTCTTCAACAGCAACTGCAGCTTGCTGTCTTGGCTTCTCATTCTGGTTCCCTCCTTCAGTGTAGTTTGGCCTGGATGAAGCTTGGCCACCATTTGACTTAGGTGCCTTGCATTCTCTAGCAAAGTGTCCCATCTGGTTACAGTTGTAACACTTGACTTTGCTCTTGTCCAGCCCAAACTTGCCACTGGCAGCATTGCTAGGAAACCTTCTTCCAGTCTTCTTGTAGAACTTCTGGGCTCTGTGAGTGAGAAGAGCCATTTTCTGGACTATCTCCATGTACTCCAGATCATCTGGATGGATACAGTCCAGGTCTTCTAGAGTGAAAAGAAAGTTGCATGTACTTTTATCAGTGGAGACAAAAGCTTGAGAAGAACTTGTCTCTTGGAAGGGACTTCCTTGGATGTAGCTCTCTCTGGGTGTCTCTGGGAAGGTGATAAAAGGACCCTTTTATGAGTTTTCAGGGTAGCAGATGAGATGATGCTGTGGTTCTCTGCTATCCCTTTCGACCACATGAAGGGCTGAACTCTGGTGAGTGTTGGAGTTACCAGATGAATTTTGCATGTTCATCTCCATCTGGTATCCACTGAGTATCCCATACAACTCAGTGAGAGTAAGGGTCTTGAGGTTTTCAGTCCTCTTAATGACCACACAGTAGTGTGTCCATTGTCTGGGAAGAGAGGACATGAACTTCCTTACAATATCCCTGTTCTCAATAGTTACCCCAACATCAGCCAGAGTATCCACAATCTCAACATACCTGAAGTATTGTTGAGTCATGGTTTCACCTGTCTTGAAGGTGAAGTTTTCAAACTGCTGCTTCAGGAGATCCTTCTTGTTCTCCTTGGCTTTATTTGAACCCTCATACATCAGTTTCAGTGCATCCCATAGCTATTTAGCGGTCTTGCACTTCTTGAAACCTCTGTAGATGGAGTTTGGAAGAGCAGTTTGGAGGGCTGTCATGGCTTTCTGATCAACATCAATTCTTTTCCAGTTTTCATCAGAAAATTCAGCCCTCTCCTTTGGTATCATGCCACCACCAGTAGCAGCTGAAGAGGTGCATGGTACATGAGGTCCATTGACAACAGATTCCCACATCCTGGAATCTTGTGACTTGATAAAGCCTTCCATTCTTTAACACCAAGTGTCAAAATCCTCAGGAGTGATCAGTGGGGACTTTGTCATAGTTCCAGTTTCCATATCAGCTTTGGAGATAGCTGCCATTTGAAGAGTTAAGTGATGTGTGTAACTAAGAGGATTTGAAGATGGTGAGATCTTACAATCAAGAGCCTGGAATGCTCTGATACCAAATGCAGGACCGTTAAAGGGTACTTAAGCTTGCACTTAGTTAACACACTTAGGAGGATCTTAAGATCACTTAACAATTCAAATAGGGAACTGTGAACCTTTACTGAAGATACAAGATAAACACAAGTAAAACAAGAACAAGAGCACAAGATAAAGTTTTCAAGGAAGTTGTATATTGCTTCTCTAGTTCTATTACAAGTGTTGTACAAGTATATTTTAAATACAAGAACCGGAGACTACTTATACTACATCCTACAACCGTCAATATGCAAAAAGACAGTTGGAAGTGACTAATCTAGACAACAAGATCAGCCTAAAGTCAAAAGGCAGATTGCCTTTTGACTAGTGACTATGACAAGCCATAGCTCACTGACTTTCCTATTACAAAAAGCCAAGAAGAAACAAAAACAGAAACTTGAAGGCGAAGACCTTATCTACTTTATCATAAAGTATGGAAGTTTCACCAACTAGTGATAGCAGGTGAACTACCAGAGCATGCAGCGGAAAGTAGGTTGATTTATGATAAAGTTGATGGAAAATGTATTTTTTCTCTCTCTTCAGAGGAAAATCAGTCTTGTCTTTAAACAGCTTCGGAAGACTTTGTCTTGAGAGCTTCGGAAGACTTCATCTTTTACCTTCGGAAGAGTTGAGTCTTTGGCTTGGAAATTTTACACTTAGCATTTTTCTTGAGTGTGTAAAACTTCCGAAGCTAGTTTCTTTTGTTCGGAAGTGCATTTGGAAGACTTGTTGTTTGGTATCTTTTGATTGCATCAGCCTCTTACTTCAGAGGTTCCTATAGTTTCCCCAAACATGAGAAAACACGGTACAATCCTCATAATTTTCTAATTTTTCACTACAATCATTCACAACCATACCCATAGTATAAGCAACCCCTCACATATATTGGGAAAAAAGCTATGAATGCTCTTACATAATCAAAACTACAGTATAACTCATGGATCTATATCTTTACAATCGTCTAAAAACAGTCATACCATTGTCTTTGTTTTCAGATAAATTAATTGTCATTCTTGCTAACCATTTCAAATATTGTTTTTTTCCAAAATAATCTTTTTTAAAGGCAATCACGTCCACCATCAACTGTACAAGACAAAATTAATTTTGAGATTTGAGGGCATTTAAATTAAACTTGTCATATGGTTTTTTAAAACAAAGAAGCTTATATACAAAAAATTAATTCGTAAATAAGACAAAATCTATATAAGCAAGTTTAATTTGTAAGTTTGTAACAGAAAAGATTCAAAGAAACAAAACTTTGTAAAAGTATTTATGAAAAAGAAAAAGTTAAAGATTAGGAAAGTCAAATGATGAAAAAACAGCTTCTGTAATTCATACCTCTTTCATGTTTCCTGTTTTTCTTCTGTTCTGCAAGCAACAGAGGGAGGGCTTTGTCGGAAAGCACGGTTGGCCCCCTTTGATTCCACTTGATGTAAATTAACTCATCCTATAGCATGAAGTAAATATTTTGATGTACATATATCATATATAAACTTATGAATTTAGCAAAATCCCATTAAGCATTGAATAGATCATTTTACTTGAAAAGGCTACGTAAACCCCCTTAGAATTTGTTATCTATCAAAATCCGGAATACATTTTTTATCAGCCTCTAATCTACTTATATTGACTATATATTAAACTTAAACACTACATAATTTAAATTTTCACTGGTTGATGAGGGGATTACACTCCGATGGGTTTGAACGTTTCATCGTTAGAGTGCATTAAATATTCTTTAAGTTAAAAATTGCATTTTCTGTAAAACTGCATACATGCCACATATTCATGTCAGGTTAAAAATTGCACTTTTGAGGTATTTATGACTCATTGACATGTTGATATCTGTCAATGTTTTTTAACACCAAATTCTAGGTTTATTAAAATTTTAAGATCCTATTCTTCTTAGAACATTGCACAATTACTTACAGTTTTTTTTTTTCTTTGGGTCTACGAGAGCCTGTTACCGTTAAACTCATGAGACCCTTTAATATCATGCTAACATCATAATCATGTATTTTCATAACTTGCGTTGAAACAATGACTTGACATGAAAAAGGTTGTGTAACATCTGATAACTTATACCACTAATAATGTCTGTTTTGCCTATGCAAGGCTTACACATATCATGAGATTGCTACCACAAAAAATAACACGTTTAACTGTAAAGTTTTTGTTCACCCTTTAAAGGCAAAACATTACTTATAAGCACAAAATTTCTCCCGATCAAAGGTGATGTGAGAATTATCTAGAATGTTACGCGTTGACATACGTAAATGCAATCTACTCTTTAAATGGTGGTATCGCAGTTATAACAGTAAATATTTTTTACAACAAATCTATAGTTTACTCCACAATTCATTGATAGATAATATTTTTTACACTTCATTGATAGATATCATAAGAAAAAACATTATTAAATGATATATAAGCGAATTGTGAAAAATGTAGTTGGATAGATATACATTGCATTGGATTCTTATTATTGCAATACACAACATTACTAATAATTCGGCATAATTAATAAAACAGATATGATGACTTAAAGTTCAATAACTCGACTTAAATCTAACATCAAATATACAACTTAATATAACATATAGTCAATAATTTCTTATGTCATGTCTCCTTTCTTATGTACTTTGTGTAAATTGTCACTTATTTTAGTACATATGTTGTAAATGAATCAATTGTAGCTAGACTATCACTTTTATTAAAGTTTGAGTTGGTATTTGGCAATTAATCTTTACCAAAAATAATTGGTGTTATAACTGTCCCATAAAGCCCTAGTTGCAAAGCTTTCATTCGATGTCATCACAACTTCAGTTTGAGTTGACCGATTAAGAGGAGTGAAATAACATAAAACAATAAAGTAATTTTCTTTTAAATATTGAAAGCAATACTTTATCAATATCTTATAAAAAAAGTTTGAATTATAAAAGGCTAGGTAGATGAAGGCTACATAGACATAAACTTGATTAACTCTATATATAAAGGATAAAGGATTAGAGCTACAAACTGTATGGCTAATCATGCAATGGTTAGAAAACTATCAAAGCTAGACTATGCACAGAAGTGCTCACAAGCACATATCATCACACTAACATTACACAACAAACACATATGACTAATCACTTAATAATGAAGAACATGTAAACTTATTATTGTTTAAATAAACTCGTTTGTTTATCATAGTATAATAGTCGAAGCAATTAGTACTCATGGGTGGTTACAGAAACCTGAATTGTACATTAAAGAGAGAAGAAAATGATTTAAGAATTACTGAAAGTTGTTTAGAGATAATGAATAGAGATCTTTAGAATATTGTTGTTTGGTATATTTTCACATTGATATTTGTAGTTGAAAATGAGTTGAAACACTTTCATCCCAATAAACCCAAAACCTTCAATGTATTTTAACTAGAATACCCAACCTTAATGGATTTGATATTTCAACTGCCATTTCTAACTAAATCACCAAACTTTAGCGTTTAAAGTAGCATTTGATTAAAATACTCAACTTTAATTTTTCAACTATTATTTTACTAAAATACCCAACTTTTAAGACCAACATCTCATTCATTTTAGTTTTATTTTAAATAAAGTTTGTTTTATTGTGATGCTCTCAAATAGTCGAAGATAAATGTAACTAATATCATATGTATTAATGATGTCCAATCTTAAGAAAAACTCATTTTCATATTTTGTTAAAAAAACTTATATTTTATCAATATTTCTCAACGATTTTCATACTCTCATACACACTTACGAGTAAGAATTTTATCTTGCAATTTATCCATTAGACTGAAAGTCATGAGTAGAATAAAACTTTAAAGTCACTTCATTTTTAGTAGTATAGGTATTTTTTTTGAATGACGTTTGAAACTACTTTTAATACCCGAGTTAGCCTTTTTAGGATGAGATTTTAATTGTACATACTGAATTTAACACCTCAGGCCTGATTCGTTTAAAAACACCATCAACTAAAAAACTCACCACTATAGAAAAACCCCATTGAGTTAAGTTTTGAACCTAAAATCTAAGTGATTTCAAGCTCTAACTATCAGCCACCTATGATAATATATGTATCTTATAAAAAAAAAGAAGTATGAGGTACCCTGATCCTCATAGGTAATTTCTTTTAACCATAAATATATATACCCAAAACATAACACCTGTGACCCAAAACTTGTACTAAAGCTTAGATATTGTATATGCATTAAGCAGGTGTAAACACTAAACACTACTTAAAAACTTACCTTTTACAAAACAAAGTTGGTTATTAATGTAAGTATATAAATATCTAATAGACTATTATAAGTTCGTCCCTGATAAATTACAAATGGGGATTTTGTATTAAAACAAGACAAAAATAAGTTGCCTTTCTTTAAACATATAAATGAAGTAAATAACATAAAAAGTCCTATAATTTCAATTGTGAAGCCAAGACTCATGGGATTAGTTTATTACCTCGTGTATGTGTAAGCAGACATGTGTATGCCACATGCCAATTGAGCCATTGAGGTTTGACGCTCTTTCATTGTCATGTTGCTTCAAATAAACCAATAATATGTATGTCGTATAGGAGGATGTATAATTTTAATGTTTGAACAAACTGCAAAAGTAAATAATTTTTTTTAGAGTAAACTTCGTTTTTGCTTCCTGTAGTTTGGTCCAAATAACGTTTTGCCTCCAAAGGTTTCAAATTTGAAATTTTACTCCATGCGGTTTTCAATTTGTTTCAGGTTTACGTCAACTAACTAACACCGTTAATTATTTCTATTAAAAACAAGGGCATTTAGGCCATTTTATATAAAAAAAACTAATCCTGTAATTTACCAAAAGTTATGTATCATTAAACAAAATAATCAAATTATCATCATCCTCATCACATCATCATCATCATCATCATACCCACATCGTTCACCTTAATCTACCACCACCACCAACCCACCGCAACCACCACCACCCAACCACCGCAACCATCACCTACCATAACCACCTGCAAAATCATAACCACACCACCAACATCACCATCTGTCACTACCATCGTTCACAACTTCTCCATCATTACACCACCACAGCCACTATTCATTTCAATCCCTAAACATCATTGAGGCACAGATCTATCCAAAATCAAAGACCCCCAATACACCATTGAAGATGAAGATGGACAGATTTGCCAAAATCGACCACCATTGCACCACCATCAATGGTTTCAATCGAAGCCCTATTCTTCTAACTTGAGTAGCATTCGAGCCTAGGTGATGAATCGAGCCCTAAAAGGATGGCCTTTAGAGTTCCCTTCGTCCCTCCTGCGAACCTTAACCATTGCCGGAACCTAAATCGACGGTGGTGGATTTGTTGGTGGAGGCGGAGGTCGATGGTGGTGGCGGAGGTCGGCGGTAGTGTTGTGTTGGTGGAGGCGGAGGTCGGCGTAGTGGCAGTGTTGCTGGAGGCGGAGGTCGGCGGTGTTGGTGGAAGCAGAGGACGACGGTGGTGGCTGTGTTGGTGGAGGGTGGTCGGTGGTGGTGGTTGTGTTGCTGGAAGCAGTGGTGGCTGTGTTGCTGGAGGTGGAGATGAATGGTGGTGGCTCTTTTGGTAGAGGTCGATGGTGGTAGTTGCGATGGTGCTGGTCGACTCTCTATCTTGATGGAGTCCAATGGTGGTGGTGGTGATTGTGGTGGTGGTGGTAGTGGTGATTGTGGTGGTGGTGGTGGTGCTGATTGTGGTGGTAGTGGTGGTGGTGATTGTGTGGTGTTGGTGATTGGATCTGGAAGTGAAAGAAAGAGAGATGAGATATTTATTATTATTTAGTTTGAATATATTACATAAATAGTCCCTTAGCTTATAAAGTATGTTAATAAGTCATCTAATTAGCCTTACAAATAAAATAACCAAAATGCCTTGTTTTTAACATAATTAATTAACGGTGTTAGTGGGTTGGAGTTAACCGAGAAGAATTGCAAACCACAAGGAGCAAAATCGCGATTTTAAAACGTTTGGATGAAAACCGTTATTTGAATCAAACCACAGGGAGCAAAATGAAGTTTACTCTTTTTTATCAATTGACTTGTACAATAGTTGATTTAAAAGTTTTATAACTAATAACACAAATAAACATAACCATCCACTTTCAGATTTTGTTGAGAGTAAGAAAGAATAAAAGATTATTTATGACATGTCAGGAATTTACATCTTTAATTTATGCATGCATTAATCTATCTATTATAATAAAGATGGTTTTAGGTGGAAACTTGGCAAAATCTAGAGCTACTAATTTTAATTTTTCCGTCTCTATCTCCTATTAAATAATTATATTAATTACAAATGATATTATTTAATTCTTTTTAAATTAAATATAGTTTTTTAATTAATAAATTAAGAAAAGGTCTTCTTATAATGTAATTTCTAAATAAACAACTTTGTTAAGATAAGAAATTTTTCTAAAACATCAAAATTTTTTATAATTATGAAATATTTTAAAATCGGTGTTTTTAAATAATAAAATTTTTATAAAAATAATTAAAATTCAGAGTTATGATAATTTTTTTTAGAAATGACACTTTTAAAATGGTTTGTTTTTAAAAAATGCTTGCTTTTTTTAAATACGAAAAAAGTATTTAATTACTTATAATTTTTACTTATAAGTAATTTAATCATATATTGTGTCAAAATACTATTTTATTATTAATTAATTTTGTTACTAATTATTTAGTATTTATTTATTCAACCCGTGTAATACACGGGATACTAACCTAGTTAAATATAAATACATGAAACATTTTACACAAATAAAACAATCACCATTCACGTCTTGTTTGCTTTTTTGTTAGAATTTATTAGTTTTTATTAGTTGGATATATTTTGGTTACAATCACTAACATAACACAAGTGTGTCTCTTAGTTAGGAACTTTTGGGTTCAAGTCTTGAACTATGAAATAGATTTGGTTTATAATAAAGTGACTGAATTAGAGGAGACGTTGTCGTGACCGGGAAGGGTTGGGGAAACCGACTCTGAGTGGAAAACACCACCCCCCGGTTTCGGTGATAAAATTAACCTCCCAACCCGATGAAAGTTCCTTGGGATTCAACAGGGTTTTTGTTTAAATACAACTTGTATAGTATCACCCATAATGCATATCGGGGAAAATGAAAAATTAAAACGATACCATGTAAAAACATAAAAAAATATAATTTTTTTTTTATATGACGCCGACATGACAACCCAAAAACCAGAGAGTAGTGGGACAACTCCCACCCTTCTTAGAAGCTGTTAAAATAAAAGATATACGTTTGGTTTAGTATAAAAAACACATAACCACACTAATTAATCCTCAACAAAAGAATATAAAAATAGCTAATTTTATTTGTAAAAAAAGCCTGTCTATTCAAGATTCGCTATATAGTTCCCTTTAATCTTATCGGGACCCACACTTTCACTTGCCTCACTTTTTATTATAAATTTTTTTAACAGCCGATCAATAATTAATTGTTAGTATTATTAAGTTAGTAATACTTAACGATACTAAAATATGAACAATGATTAGTTGTTAGTATCATTAATTAGTAATATTCGGCGATGCTAAAATATGAACCTTAAACCTCAAGAGTGTCAAAGCCTTTCACCTCCCCGTAATCATTGGCCTTTATATATCTTCTTCTTCTTCGTCTTCCCCTGCACTTCTTTCACCTTTAGCTCCACCCATGTCGCCAGTCTCTCCGACCACCACCACCTCATGGACAAAGAAAACCTTTTCGATTTCCCACTGATTTCCCTTACGATTTCGCCTCTCATTACTCCACCGAGTCCGAAACCAACGATGAACAACTCACCCAATTAACTCACCGATTCTCTCAATCCGCTTCCCTGCAACAACCCCTTTTCAGTCTCAAGGTCTTTTAAAACCTTCAATTTCATTAACTCACTCATTTCATCATCTAATTTTTCTTGAATTTTCCTATTTCAGGGAAGAGGGTGTTCACTGCTTCGCCGTGGTCGCTAAAAAGCGACGAAGATGCTTGGAATCTGATCTACGCTGCCGCCAGTCAAATTGCACGAATGAAGTTAACGATGAGCATTAGCAACGGCGCCGGTGGGTTCGTCGCTAATAACAACAACAGTGGTGTGATCGGTGTACCACATGGGTTTGACGGAGTTGGGTTACTCCGGCAGCAGCAGTTTTGCCTGAGAAGAGGTGTTTCGGCATGGCCCTCACCGGAAGTTCAGAATCAACGTCTCCGGCTCCGGTGTATCAAAGTAAACATAGTGGCGGTGGTGACGGTGGTTATACGCGGCGAAGAGGGAGTACGCCGGCACCGGTGTGTTTTTTCCACGTGGATATTGTGATAATCCACCTGAATCTCGAAAACGACAAGGTATGTTTGTCTTACTTTTGTTCTTGTCTAAAATTTCAGTCAAACTAACAATATATACTTTTAAAAGACCGGAGCTGACGTGTCATACAGTCCGTATGAAATGTTATACGAAGCCGTATGAGATGCCTTTGTATTATACGAGTTGTATGATTGGGATTGAGTTTCACACATGTTATATGAGTCGTATGAGGGTATAATTGATGCGACCGTATTGGATGGGGTTTGTATGATTATGAAAACATATGAAAGTGTTTAAGTTCCGCCAATAAGATTGAGACTAGTGATTTATGAAACATATATCTTGTTTTGTAATCAAAGTCTGCTTACAATTTATGCACCTTCTAATCTGCCAGGTGAAATGATTCAATCTTTCACCAAGTCCTTCATCCCCATCACCTCACCACTTGAACTTCAAGCTCACATCAATGGCGGTTTCGTCTCACACAACGGTAACTCTAACACCGCACCCAGATCTTATTCTCCTCGCATCTATCACTTCATGTCTTTCATTAACGAATCATACATTTGCAGCATTGTTAATGGCTCAGAGGAAAGCCCTGATGTTAGCCTTTCAGCCGCTGCGGCAATCACCGCAACGCTGAGAAGTAACATCCGCGGCCTCGTTACGAGGCGGCGGTGAAGAATCCAGCGGTGCTCCTCCCTCAAGAGTGGACCTACTAAAGTGAAATGAATGTACTATAAGTAGGATGGAGATGTGACTTTGTTTTTGTTTCCTCGTACAGAGGAATCCAAGAATTTTAGTACTTTTTGTTGGAGAATTTGAAAATTCCTTTTGGTTCAAGTAGGGGGGCTAAGAATAAGAATTGGGTAGGCTTGTATTTTGTGCACAAGGGTTGTACATTGTGGTTTTATTTATGTTAAGAGTTTATCGGTTGTTTAGAGACATGATATAACGCTTGTATTTCATGTATAAAGTGTTATGCGTTGTTAATGCAAATTAGGGTTTCATGCTTAGGCTATCCGACATGTTATCACGGCTTGATGAGCCATGTGGCGGCTAGCATCAGCTTCACGAGTGAAACCCCATACATTTATGGACGGGGGAAACTCTCTAACCGCCAGGAAGCAGAGCCTTCCCTGACTACACCTGCTACTCCCTTACATAGGTCTTATGTTCAGTACTTCCTATCAGGTTCTATCTATGGGACCTTCACAATCATTTTTGGTTCTTTCTAAAAAAACAAACCTAAGAGGTCCGCGACTGACCCTGTGTTCAGCACATGAGTGAGCGTTACCACGTATTTAGTGGAAGCAGATAGTTAGGGACTGACCTGGAACCACTTTAAGTTACTACCCAAAGTACTAGACCAGCTCCGGTTGAAGAATAAGGCTTTTGAGCTGCCTGAGCACTGAATTTGGAACACATGCAAACGAAGTCGTACTAAGGACCCTAAGTACTGTCAAATCGGTATGTACAGTATCCCCATTGCTGGACCTTCACGAACTTGCTGGAAACGGAGTACCGTGCCAGCAGGATCCCTATAAAGAAAGCCGCGGACTATGCTAAAGAGTAGCTTAATGTTTTGGATACATAAAGAGACCTAAAAGTTGGGGTCATTTTCAAAACATTTTGATAAAAATCATCCTGTTTTATTCTGCTTGAGAACGGTGATAATAATTTGAACCGTGTATGTTTGATGTATGATTTTCTTTTTAATTATGCATATATTATATATATTATATATATATATATATATATATATATAAATATTTATTTTTCTAGCTTTATATGATGCAAATTGTTTGAAGTATTCATAATCAGTTGCTTCTAAATTTTTTTTCAACTAATAAAATAGGTAAGCCGCTTAAAGTTTTAATTTTTTTTTTTTGTGACATTGTAGATGTTAACTAAGTTTTTATAAGTTTTAATTTGAAAAAAACCACGTTCTATGAAGACAATAGTTAAAATAACTCTATAGCATCTTACACATCATGTGGTTATCATTATGTTTTAATGAATTTCAAGATAAGGACGCTTCATTTTTTAAATTTTTTCATTGATATATCTTAATCTTTTTTATACTAAACAGAAAACCAAACTAGTTTAAAACTTTTAAAAGTGTTTAAGTCTATTTTTAAGTGAAGAAATAGTTTGATCGAACATGTATAAAAGATACCAATCCCAAAATTGGAGTTCTAAACTTTCACTATTAACATTTCAACAATCATTTTTATCTATAATATATGTTCTCGTGAAAAATAAGCTTTACATCCATCCCTATAAGAATTTCTTTAGCTCAATCATAACATATTATAAAAACCATCTTCTCTATACTTTAAGAAACAAATAAATTCCTAAAAAAGTATCCATCTTTGCTTTTAAGGTTTTAGTAATTATATTAATAGCATACAAAATGTTATACCAACTTAATAAATATTCATAGTCTTCAAACTCATATTGGCTAAGCTTTCTCTCACTTTTAGTGTTAGCATCTTTACTACACATCATATAACTCAAATAATGTTTTTTTTTTTTAAAAAAAAGTTGATCTATTATCATAACCTTGACCTGTAATTTACATCAATCTTATTTTATTAACTTCAATATTAATCGTATTAAAAATTTCTAGAAAGTATTCTTTAACTTGTATTGGGGTGGAAGAAATATCTAAAGATGTAACAAAATGAAAGTTTGTTTTTGTGACTTGTATTAAGAGTGCAATTAAGTACAACTAACATCTTTAGCTTCCTTAATCTTTATTTTTATTTTAACAATTTTAGTTTTGATTTTGATTGTTAATAAGTTAATTAGCTCATTTTGTATATTGTGCTCAAAGTAATGATTATAAATTTTATAATTGTTTATATGAAAATATGTTATTGTATTATTAGATAAAATTAATCTCAATAGTACCTAAAAAGTTATCATTGTCTTAGCACATGATGAATATTGGGATTCTTAGATTAATGAAGGTTTATGACTAGGTATTGTGTGTTTATAGAAAGAAATCCTGTGCCCAAGAAGAGTAAGAAGAAACATACGATATCTTGATCGTCATATCATACGATATTGGTTCTTCACTTTCTTAAAGTAGGGGTGAGTATGAAACTAAAAAACTAACCCAAAACCAAAATAACCAAACCGAAATAACAAATTTAACTAAAAACAAAGTTTTCGGTTCGGTTTCTCTTTTGCTTGTACCAAACTCGAACAGATGGAACTGAAGTGAAATCCAAAACAAAAAAAAATGAAAAAACAACATATAATTTACATAGATGATGTATGTATGTGTAAGTGTAAGTATCTATAACATGTTTTGTTTGTTTTTGATATTTATTTTATTGATTTTGGGTTATATTAATGCTATATGCATATATCATTTTCTTTTATTGGTTTGGGCCATTTTTTTTTCAAACATTTTTAGCTCAAATGATGAAATCAAAAAACTAAAACTGTTGTGAAAACCTAAAACCAAAAAATCTAAATTAAAAAGGTTTTCGAAACTCAAAACCAAGCTTTAGTTTTTTGTTTGGTTTGAGCTAATAAGCAACCTAAACCGATCTAAGCACACCCTATCTCAACAAACTCAGGGTTGTTTCCGAGGACTTGATGTAGTTGATATGATAGACGTTCAACTATACATCTATTCAAGAATCAAGTATTTCATTAACGGATGACACATATAAAGTTTGATTGTCATCTAATAAGGATGGGTAGTAGGCTCTCAAAGTGACACTCCATCGTTTAACCAATTCATGTTAAGAAGAATTTCAACTTGCAAGAATCTTTACGAAGCCCCTTCGAAAACCACACGTAGACTTTATTTGTAAAAGTTAGGTATAATTATCATTATGCTACAATTTAAGAAGGATGGTAGTTGATATAACATAATTATTATTATTATATGTAGATTAGGCTCTCTTTAGGGTTTCTATCTTGTATATATTATATAGATGGTTCTCTTCACTAAAACTCATTGAATTAATATCTTCCAATACAAAATTGAATGAATAAAATAGTTAGTAGGTCTTTTTGATTTATTTATGTAATTTTAAAAAAATTCCCTTCATTAAACGTTTTCTAATAAATTTATTTCATAAATTGTCCTATGTCCAAATACATATATCAACTTATTTAAGCTTCTAAATGTTTCGTCTCACAAATATAATCTGGTACATGTTTCGACATCTATGCTTTAGGGTCGGGTTAAACTCATTGCTGAAATATCATTAATCAACCTTCGCAAGTTAATAGATGATGAATCAGTCTTCGTTATCGACTCATTAGCCAGAATTGCCCAAGTATTCGTAGATTGCGTAAATAAATTATCTTTTGAGTCAATAATGTCTCTCACCGCCTTTTCGACTAGCAATCGATCACAAGTATCTTTGATGTCTACTCCAATTTTCCATACCTTTCCTACAAATCGACTATTCACTTGTTGGTTAGCAGAGTATGGCCAACAACCATGGGAACACCCTCCGCTATACTCTCAATGGTCGAGTTCCATCCGCTATGTGTCAAAAACCCACCAATGGCCGGATGGCCGAGTACTTCTTCTTGTGGAGCCCACTCTACAAAACACCCGATTTCCTTTGTGCGCTCTATTAGCTCAGTTGGAACCCGAGACTCGTCATACCCACTGTTCACCACACCATACCATATTTCAACAGTTGTTCAATCGTCATGGTTGCAAGACTCCCTATGCTTACATAGATGACGGTCTTTGGTTCTTGCTTATCGAGCCATGACAGACAAGATCTATCTTCTTTCCAAACACTGTTAGAAAAGGTGGTTTCTTGTGATGTTGGTGTCGTGTTAGACATAAGTTTTGTTTTGTGGAGAGCGTGCAATGGGCGTATTGTGTAAATATTCAGGCAAAGCTTTCGCATGTATGAGAGTATGAGACTATCTAGCTCTTCAAACGTGTTGAGTATGAGACCTTGAGCTCGAGGAATCGCTTGAGCTTCTTTTACAATGAGTTCGATATCTGTGTTTCTACAAGTCGTTGGATCGACAAAAGCTAGCAAGATCCTGTCGTCAATTATATGTTCTGTTCTCGGAACACCGGTTATCAACTGGTCTAGGTCATTATCTGTGGAGCAAAAAAGTATACTAGTATTAGCAAAACATTATCAAGTTGATATGTGCATTCTTTGAATCATTAAATACTTTTGAGATTCAATTGTATTTTTATCAAATCTCTTGTATTTGAAGTTAAGGGTGTGTTTTATTTATGAAATTCATTGGAATTGGTAATTTTTAACAGCATATATGGAATTAAGATCTAAATTTTACCATTGACGTGTTGACACATAAATTTTTTTGAAATTAAAATCTAAATTCAGATGATAACATGTTCATTAAGAAATGAAAGGAAATGAAATTAAAATGAACTAACTTAAAACTTAAACTATCAAATTTTAATATTTAATGTATTATATTTTAGATAAGTTTAACAACTTTGGATTCTATAAAATAATGGTTGATTTGCATAATCGTGTCGATTTATATAAAGTGGTTATTTCATTTATATTTTTGAGAATTTTAGTAAATAAGTAAATATTTGTCAAATATCATAATTCTATGAGTCCATCTTTGTTTTTTCTTTTCTCTACCTAAAATGGTTTATGATGGAGTTATGGTGGTAATTGACTTTAAACGTAGAAATTACATAGCTAGGAAAACATCTTAATGGATAAATAAAACATTGATCGATGAGATGAATCATGTGATGGAAATTGGAATGATAAAGTCATAAATATTATTATGGGTAGAAATGATTATGCACATAATGTGTAAGGTGTTTGTAGAAATCCCTCAATAATAGTATTTTGATTTAAGACAGTGAAAATCATGAAGTAAAATTTTTGTTTACAAACACATTGTTATAAGTTATGCACATATGTTGTTGTGCAATTGATTCAACACATGATTAAATGGGTGAAAAACGCACCTTTAAAGGGGACATCCCCTGCTTCAATAAGGGTATGAAGATTCAAGTATGAAGTCCACAAGCAGCATGGACTTAGAGTCTTCAAGCAAATCACCGGAATCGACGCATCTATCGCAATATCGACCGCGAAGCTAAAGCAAGCATCGGGTATCATCACTGTCACCGGCCTCTCTCCTTTCCGACTCCACTTACCCGAAACCATCATCCCCCGGAAAAGAGGTTTAGTCACCATATCAACAGCATCCATCACTTCCATGAACCCGTCTCTGAAGACGGGTTTTCATGCTCAACGCCATCAGGAATCGTCTCGAACGTGAAGTTGGGGTAGCGGCTGAACCGCGAGAGCATGTTGGTGTGGCGGAGAAGGGGCCGGTGGATGTGTTCGGTGTTGAGGAAGGTGACATTGATGCCGGAGAGACATAGGAGCTCGGCTAACTTAGAGCACAATTAAGGGGGCCTTGAAATGTAGTGGGAATATGAGCACATGTGGTTCGATGGTGGTGTTAGGGGTGTTTTGTTGGTGATTTTGATCCATTTTGTATGGTTTTTGAGCTATTGATGGTTGTATGAGGTTGTGGATGTCAAGAAGTTATGTATGATATTAAAATGATCAAGATATATTTTTAAAACAAACAACACAGTTATCTACGTGAGTTGAAAAATAGCCGTTTAAAGAACTGGTCACGATTATCTATATTTTATATCATGTTGTTGGCCCAGATCCTTATGTTAATAATCCCAACAGCAGATGAACCCTTTCAATCAAAATAACCTTCAACCAAGCATTTTTTGATCTTTTGCAAATTAGGGTCAAGCTCAAGCCACCTACAACCAACCTCCGTCCTCACCCGAGATCGTTCCCGAAACAACCCGATCCCGAGTTGTTCCCGAAACACAACCGAAATTTATTGACCTCGGATAAAGAACTTGCACGGGCTAAAGCGTAGGCCTGTCTGAGTACCCAAAGATTGATAAACGTTTATTTTTACTAAATCTTTATTTTTATTAATATTGTTTATTTTTACTAAACTTATTTTAAACATTGTGTATTTTTACTAAACCTTTTCTTATTAGCCCTTTATTCCCTGTTTCAGAATCGCTTAGAACAACCGGCTTCTTCACTCGTTGATTTCCAGAAACTAAAATGAAAACCGGCTGCTTTGCGCATCTCTAGCCAAAGACCGGCATTCAATACTTGAAACCTTCATTCAAGTGATGGTACACAATAAGAACGAAATGAAGTGACAAGCCGGGCCGGGGGCAGGGAAAAGAGTCGAGTCGATCAAGCTCGACGATCGGGAGAAGCAAAACAAAATTTTAGCAGTACAGGCCGGCTGGTCGGGGTTGTGTCCTTCCGAGTTCTACCCCCGCTTCCACAAAGAGCACTACCCAGCCACCGTCCTCTCCCCAACTGAGTAGTAGGAGGAGCTAGATTGTTGATGTATTATTTTAGCAGTGGGATAGAAAAATTGTAAGGACTGAACTTTCATTTCTTAAAGTCATAGCTCTTTCTTTTTTCTCTTTTGAGAGCTGTATGTAACTACAGTATTTTATGGGCTGGAAAAATAGAGAGAAAGATAGAGTTAGATTGATTGGGGGCTAGCTTACGGGCCAGGCGTCTCTCTTACCTAATAATTAGTATCGCCTCCCCGCCCAGCTCTATCAGTAGACCCTTTCTTTTACAATACTTAAAATGGAGCTTGGCCAATCTCTCTCCATCTATGAGCGAGAACCCACTCTATCTCTTTTACCTAAGGAATCAGATCTTGACTTAAATAATGAAAGAAGAAGTATAACAATGACGACTCTACTGGTGAAGTATTACTTTTAACATTGTTTATAATAAAAGGTGCAATGTTAAGTGCAATGAGTTTAGAAGGAGAAGATGTGTGTGAGTCTTTGTTACAATTAAAAAAAAAAGTGTTTATAGCATCGTAGCCTAATGATATTGGTAATTATCTTTTATAAAATAGTGTGGGTTCAAAAACTTTACAAGTGTGTTGTTAAGTGGTGTTTAAAGATAAATGAATTATTGTTAAAAAAAAAAACCTTCTAGCTAACGTTTTGTTTTGTACATAAACTATTAGTTAAAAAATGATAGTTAATAGGTACAATTTGTTCAATGGATACATAAACCAATTAGGATTGAAAAAAAAAAGAGAACATTTCAAGCTGATGCACCTATTAGAAAATTTTATCGTTAGTCTCGTTTTCTTTCATTAATTAGCTTGCATAGGTAATGTCCTAAGATGTTCTGTACGATTATTAAGCTTCATCTATAAGTTTCTTTTTCTTTTTTTCATAACAACGTTGAATAATAATTATATTTATGAAGTTTTCCAATGTCCAAATCTACAATACTTATTCAAGCATCAACGTGCAATCTAAAGCACGTACCGTCTCAAAAATAAATTCTAGTACATATTTCGATATCCATATATATGGTCGGGTCAAACTCATTGTTAAAATATCATCAATCAAGCGACCCAAGTTAATAGATGACGAACCGTCTTAGATATTGACTTGTTAGCCATATTTGCCCAAGTTTTCGTAGATTGCATCAATTCATTATCGGTCGAGTCCATAATATCCCTCACTGCCTTTTCGACTCGCAACCGATCACAGGTATCTTTTAAGTCTACTCCAATTTTCCATACCTCCCCTACAAATCGACTATTCACTGTTGGTCAGCAAAGTATGGCCAACAAACCATGGGGACACCCTCCGCTATACTCTCCATAGTCGAGTTCCATCCGTTATGTGTTAAAAACCCACCAATGGCCGGATGAGCGAGGACATCTTCTTGTGGAGCCCATTCTACTAAAACCCAAATTCCTTTGTGCGTTCTAGTAGCTCTGGTGGAACTTGAGACTCGTCATACCCACCTGTGATTGACCCGGGCCGTCTCACCATAAAAAGGGTTTCTTACTATTAACCACACCATACCAGATTTCAATCAGTTGTTCGACTGTCATGGTTGCAAGACTTCCTATGCTAACATAAATGACGGTTTTCGGATCATGCTTATCGAGCCACAATAGACAAGATCTATCTTCTTTCCAAACACCATTAGAGAAGGTGGTTTCTTGTGATGTGGTGTCGTGTTAGACATAAGTTTTGTTTTGTGGAGAGTGTGCAATGGGCCTATGGTGTAAATATTCGGGCAAAACTTTCGCATATGTGGGAGTACGAGACTATCCAAGTGTTCGAACGTGTTGAGTATAAGACCTTGGGCTCGAGGAATTGCGTGGGCTTCTTTGACGATGAGTTCGATGACCGGGTTCGACAAGTCATTGGAACGGCAAAAGCTAGCAAGATCACGTTTTCGCATTATATGTTGTGTTCCCGGAACACTTGTTATCATCTGGTCTAGATTATTACCTGAAGAGAAAAAAAACTTTTATAAGTAAAACATTAAGGTGATACGTGCATTCTTACGAATCATCTAATATTATTGAAATATAAATTCATTTTAGTCATATCAAAATAAAAATATGTTTTGTCTTTTTTTATATATTTTAATTATGGTACGTTTATTTGATGAATTTCGATAAAATTCAAGTTGGAGTTGGAATGTGCATTTTAATCTTAAATTGTTTGATTTAAAAAATTAGTTGGGATTAATATGAATTCTATGTTTTTGTTGAGAAACAAATAGAATTAATTTAAAATAAGTATACACTAGCTTACATATTTAGTGTATTAAATTCTTATATTTTATAGTATTATAAGAGATGGTAATTTTATACGGAACATTATAGTATCAGGTGACCTAACCTGCTTAAAAATTTAAGAGTAAATTACAAATTTTATCATTATGAATTATGTCCTTAAACTTTAATAATACACTGAGTGTCTAACTTATCACGCTTATATCTTTTTACTAACAGAAGCTAATTTTTTTCAGTTAGTTTTGTGTGAATGGACCATTTTGTCCTTACCATTTAAAGGACGGAATCTGTAATTTTCAAGTAGTTTTTATTTTATTTACTTTCTCTTTTTAATCACTTTTATTTTATAAACTTATCAGAAATATAATTACTTAATTATTTTTAATTTTTTTATAAAATATACTTTTATTTATTGGTTTTTAATTTATTATATTTTTTGGTTTCTAAAAATTAATTATCTATCTTTTTAATCATACAAGAACAAATTAGAGAGTTCAAAATATTTTTATGTTACAAAATTAAACTAGTAATCGCATTTGTTTCACCGTCGCTTTTTTATTACCTTTTTTGTATAAGAATTTTCAACTATGTTACACAATTTGGCTTACAGTTTATATTAGAGACCATATGATTTAAGATGCAACTTTTTATATTTTACTGGGTTATAAAAATTCTAAGTTGAACTATATGTATAATTAAGCTTTGATTATAAATGGGCATTTAAGTATTTTTTTTACTGTAAGTTCAATAAGCTTAATCGTAAAATCAAACCAAAGCAAAACCCTTAGTAATGTTTGGTTTAGTTTTGTTTTAATTTTAAATGGTTTGGTTTTGAATTATATTGATAAAAAACTCATTATTAACAGTTTAAATAAAACCCTGAATAAAAGTGCATTTAACTAAAGAAAATATGAATGATTTTTTTTTAAAAACTCCCTAGCAGTTGTTTTAAAGACCTTTTTAGTATATTTATTTAAAATTAAAGTTATAAGTTATCACACTATATTTATATTTAAAAACAAACCATTTGATTGAATACGAAAAATTAGTAATTCATATCATAATCCAAAATCTTACTTTCTCTAACCGGTTTCGAATATTAACCCAAAACCAAATAATTTGAAACAACTAAAAAATTTTATACCAAAAATGTTAAAAACCGAATTTTCTAATTTCTTTGTTTTATTAAAATAAAGTGAACAATTGAAAATAAATTTATAAAAAAATAAAAATCTATAAATAAAATTACATTTTATAAAAAAAATTAAAACTAAATTATTACTAATATTTATAAAGTTTTTTTAATTGAAAGTAGCTAAAATAAATAAAAGTATAGAAAATAAATTAAAAAAATAAAGAAAGAAAATAAAAGATTAATAATAACACATTTCATTATTTAAGGGTTAAGGGCAAATTTATCATTTAAAAAAAAGTTTATAAAAATAAAAGTAATTAAAAAAGAGAAAAAAAACTAAAGAAAAATATAGTAAATAAAATAAAACAAAAAGAAAAGAAATAAAACATTAGTAAAAATTACAGATTTTATCCTTTAAGGGGTAAGGGTAAAATGGTCTTTACATAAAACTAACTGAAAAAGTTAATTTTTGTTAGTCGAAAGGACAGAAAACGTGATAAGTTTTTAAATAAAGGCACTCGGTGTACTTATCAAAGTTTAAGGACAAGATCCATAATTTTAGGTATATTTAAAGGATAAAATTTATTATTTACCAAAAATTTAATCGAGTATGAGCATATTAGTTTGATAGTTTTATTTAGAGTAAATTACGTTTTTCGTCTTTTAGGTTTATAACAAATTTCAGGTTTCGTCCTTAAACTAAAGAATTACTGTAAACGTCCTTTATGATTAGATTTGGTAACAATTTACGTCCTTTCCCTTAACAGGCGTTAATTTTGTCCGTTAAATCCGGTCACATGCCTCGCACATATGAGGGTAGTTTGTTTTTTTTCATTTTTAATTAAAATATAATATTAGATATATATAGAATTCATTAAACCTCAACCCACCCCACCTCCCCACACAGAGTCATACACACATACTTTCTCTCTCTACTCTCTCTACTCTTTCTCTCTAAACACATGAATACCTCCATCAATCCCCGCTAGTTGCCACCGTCGTCATTGGCCACCGCCATCATCGGCCACCACCACTTGTCACCATCGTCCTCACCATTATCGACCACCACCACTCCGCCATTGCGAAATCGAAACGAGTGTGGAGTTGTAGATCTACAAAACCATCATATTGTAAGAGTTGTAGATCTATGGTGGTTGTAGGGTGTTGCTTGTCGGGATGAGGAAGACATAGCTAGGTGGTTGAATCAGTGTATTTGGTGGTTTTATGGTGGCAGATGTGATTTTGGTGGTGCTTTTGGTGGCAGAGGTGGTGGTGGTTTTATAGTGGTAAAGGTGGTTTCGATGGTCGTTTTATGATGATAAAGGTGGTTTAATGTTGACAGAAATGGGTTAGGTGGTGGTTTGGTAGCGGTGAAGGTGGGTTTGGTGATGGTTCTATGGTAGCAACGATGGTGGTGGTTGTGGTTTTTGTGGTGGTTTTGTGGTGGTGGTGGTGGTTTGGTGATGGTTTTATGGTGGTAGAGGACAGAGGTGGTGGTGTTTTTGGTTTGGGTGGTAGGGCCATGTGTAGAGACAGAGAAAGAGGGAGAGAGGAAGAGAGTTGAGAGTAAAATAAATAAGGTAATTTAATTAATATTATATTTTAATTAATAATGACAGAAATACCAAACTACTATCATGTGCGAGGCATGTGACCAGATTTAACGGAAAAAATTAACACCCGTTAAGGGAAAGGACGTAAATAGTTACAAAATTTAATCATAATTGACGTTTACTGTAATTTTCTTAGTTTAAGGACAAAACTGAAATTTGCTATAGACTTAAAAGACGAAAATGTAATTTACTCTTTTTATTTATATACACAACATACATATTTTTCTTTTTGTGTAGAAGTATAAAGCCTAGAAACAACGAATCACTCTAAAGTCTAACCTTTTCGGTATAGAAAAAAAATTTCTGACATATAATTCTGTGAGGTTGTATATTGTAATAACGAAGTTGTTAACCCGCACGTTGTGGCGGAGTTTTCTCCTTATAAGATTCATGCAAAATGGAAAAAAACTAAATTTGTAAATATAAAAACAAAACCAACAAAGAAATAGTCTGACAACAAAGTCGTGCTTAAAACAACATGCTAATTGGACTTTTTGTTAACTACAGATGTCAAAAATAATATGGATGTACTTAAAGTGGAGACAAACTTAAAAAAAAAGAAAAAAAATATTTGAGCCCAAGTTTCGAACCCAGTGGTGTGTGCAAGAGATTTGCGTGCAAACAGAAAACAATCAAGGCAAAGCCTGAGGTTATTACCATATCTTGGAGCAAATATACATATTCCCTAAAAAGGCGCAGAAATACATAAAAAAAAGCTTTCAACCAATTGTATTATGACACGTGTCAGTCGGTGAGATACCCCACGACACTTGCAAATGAGTTTATGTAGAATAGAATTTCGGTCCCTAATGTTGATTTCATTAAATTTTAAGTTGAAGTTGTATTATTTAATTGATGATGTTATTGTGTAAAATCCTTAATACCTACCACAACCTGGCATGCCCCCTCTAATGGTTTTGTTGAACTGAGCAACATCTCTCATCTACACCGATTGAAAACCTAGAAACATTAGGGCTGATAAATGAAAACTTTAATATTATCTGATAATTCTTTTGTAATGTCTAATCTACCTTATTCATACTTTTAAATTATGTCATATCATCTACTTTAAGTTTATATTTAAACCCAAGACCTCCTATTTAAAATACTAGCACATCTACCCATTATCAGAGCACTTGATGGTGTTGATCTTGGATTACCAGAACAATTGCCAATTTCTATAAAATTGTGGTTTGATTCATATGTGTGGGAATTTGAATATTAGCATAAAAAACTTGGAAATTCTAAGAAAATTAAATAAACAAAGTATTAAAACATCTGAAATGTGTCACTCATCCTAAACACTAAAAAGTGCTAGCAAGTTACAATTTCGTTGCTGCATTACTTTACCCATAGGTTATTTAATAATTTATAAATTAATTTAAAACAAAAATGTTAAAGGTCATGCAGAATGACATAAAAATGTTACAAAATACAAAAAATAAGGTTGTTTTTTGTTGTTTATGAAGCCGCTTTAATTATTAAACTAAATAAACAATAAAAGCGACCTTTATGTTTGTATTTGTAACATTTTTAAGTCATTTCCATTAAAATTAATAATGTTCTTTATGAAATTTGAGAAAATAGTTAAAGTACGAAAAATTTAAGAACATAAAATAAACCAGACTTAAACTTCAACACAATAGCTAGAACATGAAAAAAGAAGACTTCAAGTGTGACAAAATACAAACATAAATAACGTTTTTCGTTATTTCCTTTATTGAACGGGAAGAATAGCACACCTTTGAAGGGGACATCCCTGCTTCAATAAGCACATGAAGATTAAAGTACGAAGTCCACAAGCAACATGGACTCACAGTCTCGAAGCAAACCACCGGAATCTCCGCCTCAATCGCGATATCGACTGCGAAGCTAAAGCAAGCATCGGGTATCAACACACGTCAACGGCCTCTCTCCTTTAGACTCACTTACCCGAAACATCATCTCCCGAAAAAGTGGTTTACTCACCAAATCTACAGCATTCATCACCTCCATAAACCCATCTCTAGAGACCGGGTTCTCATGCTCAACTCCATCAGGAATCGTCTCGAACGTGAAGTTGGGGTAGCGGTTGAACCGCGAGAGCACGTTGGTGTGGCGAATGAGGGGCGGTGGATGTGTTCGGTGTTGAGGAAGGTGACATGAATGCCCGAAACACATAGGAGCTCGGCTAACTTTAGAGCACAGTTAACGGGGCCTTGAAATGGTATTGGAAATATGAGTACATGTGTTCGATGGTGGTTTTAGGGGGTTTTGTTGATGAGTTTGATCCTTTTGTGTGGATTTTGAGCTTTTGATTGTTGTTTTATCATTTAGGGAGATAAAGAAGTTATGTATTAATATATTAAGATGATTAAGATAATGTTTTAAAGAATAGAGAATTATATATCTACATGAGTGACAAATAGCCGTATGAAGATTGGTCACGGTTATCTACTTATCTTTATTTTATTTCATTTTGTTGGCCCAGATCTTTATGTTAACTATCCTATGTTAAACAAAACTCATAAACTCACTATCGCGAAAGAGATGTTTTTTTAGGTCAAAGGTTATACGTGATCAAGCAGATTAAGAGTTTTTCTAAGATAGTGTTTGTTTGTTTTAAAAAGGTATGTGTGATCTCTTATGTCTGCAGTGCGCAGACCACGCGCATACATAAGCCTCTGCGTGTGCCTTTGTTTTTCGAAGACGTTTCATTAAAAAACGTTCGCGCGAGGTCTTCTTGGTGCAGACATGTTCTTCCACTTTTACAATCTTCTAACCTCTTCTACCCTCGTCTGGTTGTTAGTGTTAATTTTAGTCCGGTAGTGTAAATTTTTGGTCCGGTAGTGTAAATTTTTATATAAATATGAAGTTCGCCCCCCCTAAAAAAATTTAATTCCGCCCCCGCCCCCCTACGGGGGTGTTCAAGCTCCGGCCACTGTCCTTCCCCCTCACCATATTACAGCAGCCACCGCCGGCCACAGCCACCGCAGGCCACCGTCGCAGCCCACCGGCTTTGAACTACTGTTCATTGTTTTCTAGGGTTTCGTTGAATCTTCAACTCAAATCGCATCTATATCTGTACATTATCAATTGAACTTCAATGTATAGTGGGTTCAAGTGACGGTGAAGGCCACGATGCATCATCGTGGCGTCAAGGAAGATTCCGCAGGCGGTTGTCAATGTTGTGGGTCCATAACCTTCGTCGGTACATCAGATCTGGTGCTGGACTAGGTTCTGAAGCTCTCATGGGTACTGTTAATGTTTTCCCCAAACATCATTGTTGTTTTGAAATCGTTTATGTGATTACGTGTGTGTAGGATTCGAGATTGGTTTGTGTATTGTAAATTGTGTTTGTGTGGTTTGTAGTGAGTTAGTAGTGAGTTAATTGGTAAATGTTTGGGTCTGGTGTACGTGGCGCATCGGTGGTGGATGGTGGTCCGGTGTAGGGGTAGCGGTGGAACAGAAGGGTTAAAATCACAAACCTCTACGCTACAATAGTTTAGAAATTAGGTTTATTTTTGCAGTCTGCAGATGTTAAAAACAAACAGTCTTCTTCTTGCAGACTGCAGACGTTTGGTCCACCTCTTCTCCTGCGGGTCTGCAGATGTGGTTCGCAGACTGCATACATTTATTGCAGTAAAAACAAAACAGCCTAGAAAAATTTAAACTTGGGGACTAATTAAAAACAAAAGGGAGGGATACTAAAAAAACATATTGTTATATAAAAACTAGAGTAAAACGAATGAAACCATCACATAATTTATATATTTTTTATCATTACACTCTATCTATGTGTGTGTGTGTGTAGATAGAGGTATGAGTCAAATCAAAACCATAGCATAGTTATACATATACGTCACACATATGTTACGTATACGTAACCAATATTCGTTTGAAATAATGTTACGTATACGTAATACTCTCTATTCTCGTATTTATGTTCAACATATATGTAACAAATACTTAAGCAACATATTGGCAGTTAAAAGAACAAAGAAATTATGAATTATGTTATTGGTTTCTATGGTTTTGTATAAACTACTGGTTACCTATTAATATCACTAAACTTTATGCAAATATACATCAATATTTCTCTTTGACAATTTTTCTACATTTTTATACAATTTCAATCCTACAAAGATGAACCCTTCACCAAAACATGTTCTATCGTCACAATGTACGTTATTGTCCCAAAATGGAACCGAACTCCTCAATGTATACTTTTGTAAATTGAGGTCAGCCTCAAGCCTATACAACCAACCTCGATAGGCAGTAACCTCACCTGAGTACATTAACGAAACACAACCTGATCCGGAGTTTGTTCCTGAAACACAACGGAAAGCGACTAAAATATCACATCGCAAGGAAACTTACAAGCCAAGGGACCGTAGGGACTCGGTGTGAGAATAGACCCCGGCTAAGAACACATTGGCTAAAAGGTGGATCGACGTGTCTGAGGACCAAAGATTGATAACATTTACTTTTTCTAATATTGTTTATTTTTACTAAACCTATATTTTTATTAATATTTCTTATGTTTACTAAAAACCTTTTTGTTAACATTGTTTAATTTTA